>WOVY01011108.1:0-465994 GCA_013436015.1 Rhipicephalus annulatus | reverse complement strand
CACTTGTATTTTCAAATGGGCATGAGGTCCTTTGTTCAGGGTCTAGTATTAAAATAAACAGCCTTCACAACCTTCCAACATGTCCGGGTTTCATACATTCCAAAAAACTGGTTGGCAATCGTGGCATAAGAAGGCTGGCAGCCACCTGCTGAAGAGAAGGAACTTCGACGATACGAGATTATCTGGTTCCACACAGCAAAGCAAGCGAGGAAGAATCCACCACGAGCAATTCGTCGATATGAGATTGGCTCACAAGGCAGTGTCCCTCTGGAGACAAGGCCACTGCACGCTCGTGGTATCGTGAGTACTTGAGCGACTATTTTGGCCAGAGGATTAAACTGGTTCAATTGAGCTTCTTATTTTATATTGCGATAGGAAATGTATGGACACTCTCGACTGGATTTTACATCAGCGTCGGCATCGATGTAATGCACCGTATATGTATACGTTATCTATGAAAGCACTCAGGGCACGCGGAATCAAACGTGGTACATCTGCGTCATGAAAGCGAGGGGTTGACCAATAAACCAGCACAGAGAACGTTTCTTCACACTTCACCATTCAACGACAAGATATTTATATCTTCCACTTACCGCTGCTGTGCTTTCCGGAATTACCAGAAAGATGGCGCAATGAGCGCACGTCGCCACATCGCGCAGCGGCGCTTACTCCAATCTCCCAGGCTTACTTTGCCCGGCTTAGAGAAGAGAGCGCGCTCTCTCACGCGCCCTTAATCTAGTGGTGGTGAGGAGGGTAGGATCGTATGCCTTGGCTGGCCTCGGCTTTGGTTTGCCATCACGGGGTGGGTGGTTGTTTCGAAAATTGGGTTAGTGAGCTCTTGCTTCTATTAAAGTGAGGAAGCTAACAAAGACGAATTGCCGGTCGGGGGAAGAACTCGATGTGGAAGTAGGCTTCTGTTTTCCATCACAGGGTGGGTGGTTGTTTCGAAAATTGGTGTAGTCAGCTCTTATTACTATAAATGAGCAAGCTAACAAAAGACGAATTGCTTGTACAGGGGGAAGAACTCGGTGTGGAAAGTAGGCTTTTGTTTGCCGTCAGTGGGTGGGTGGTTGTTTCGAAAATTGGTTGTAGTGGGCTCTTGCTTACTATTAAAGTGAGGAAGCTAACAAAAGATGAATGCCGGTACGGGGGGAAGAACTCGATGTGGAAGTAGGCTTTTCTTTTCCATCACAGGGTGGGTGGTTGTTTTGAAAATTGGTGTAGTCAGCTCTTACACTATGAAAATGAGCAAGCTAACAAAGAACGAATTGCTGGTACTGGGGAAGAACTCGGTGTGGATTAGGTCTTTTGTTTGCCGTCAGAGGGTGGGTGGTTGTTTCGAAAATGGGTGTAGTGGGCTCTTGCTTACTATTAAAGTGAGGAAGCTAACAAAAGACGAATTGCCGGTACGGGGGGAAGAACTCGATGTGGAAGTAGGCTTTTCTTTTCCATCACAGGGTGGGTGGTTGTTTTGGAAATTGGTGTAGTCAGCTCTTACTATGAAAATGAGCAAGCTAACAAAAGACGAATTGCTGGTACTGGGGGAAGAACTCGGTGTGGAATAGGCTTTTGTTTGCCGTCAGAGGGTGGGTGGTTGTTTCGAAAATTGGGTGTAGTCAGCTCTTGCTTACTATTAAAGTGAGGAGCTAACAAAAGACGACTTGCCGGTACGGGGGGAAGAACTCGATGTGGGGAAGTAGGCTTTTCTTTTCCATCACAGGGTGGGTGGTTTTTTGAAAATTGGTGTAGTGAGCTCTTACTTACTATGAAAATGAGCAAGCTAACAAAAGACGAATCGCTTGTACAGGGGGAAGAACTCGGTGTGGAAGTAGGCTTTTGTTTGCCGTCAGTGGGTGGGTGGTTGTTTCGAAATTGGTGTAGTGGGCTCTTGCTTACTATTAAAGTGAGGAAGCTAACAAAAGATGAATTGCCGGTACGGGGGGGAAGAACTCGATGTGGAAGTAGGCTTTTCTTTTCCATCACAGGGTGGGTGGTTGTTTCGAAAATTGGTGTAGTCAGCTCTTGCTTACTATTAAAGGGAGGAAGCTAACAAAAGACGAATTCCCGGTTACGGGGGGAAGAACTCGATGTGGAAGTAGGCTTTTCTTTTCCATCACAGGGTGGGTGGTTGTTTTGAAAATTGGTGTAGTCAGCTCTTACTTACTATGAAAATGAGCAAGCTAACAAAAGACGAATTGCTTGTACAGGGGGAAGAACTCGGTGTGGAAGTAGGCTTTTGTTTGCCGTCAGTGGGTGGGTGGTTGTTTCGAAAATTGGTGTAGTGAGGCCCTTGCTTACTATTAAAGTGAGGAAGCTAACAAAAGATGAATTGCCGGGTACGGGGGGAAGAACTCGATGTGGAAGTAGGCTTTTCTTTTCCATCACAGGGTGGGTGGGTTGTTTTGAAAATTGGTGTAGTCAGCTCTTACTTACTATGAAAATGAGCAAGCTAACAAAAGACGAATTGCTTGTACAGGGGGGAAGAACTCGGTGTGGAAGTAGGCTTTTGTTTGCCGTCAGTGGGTGGGTGGTTGTTTTCGAAAATTGGTGTAGTGGGCTCTTGCTTACTATTAAAGTGAGGAAGCTAACAAAAGACTGAATTGCCGGTACGGGGGGGAAGAACTCGATGTGGAAGTAGGCTTTTCTTTTCCATCACAGGGTGGGTGGTTGTTTGAAAATTGGTGTAGTCAGCTCTTACTTACTATGAAAATGAGCAAGCTAACAAAAGGACGAATTGCTGGTACTGGGGGGAAGAACTCGGTGTGGAAGTAGGCTTTTGTTTGCCGTCAGTGGGTGGGTGGTTGTTTCGAAAATTGGTGTAGTGGGCTCTTGCTTACTATTAAAGTGAGGAAGCTAACAAAAGACGAATTGCGGTACGGGGGGAAGAACTCGATGTGGAAGTAGGCTTTTCTTTTCCATCACAGGGTGGGTGGTTGTTTGAAAATTGGTGTAGTCAGCTCTTACTTACTATGAAAATGAGCAAGATAACAAAGACGAATTGCTGTACTGGGGGAAGAACTCGGTGTGGAAGTAGGCTTTTGTTTTGCCGTCAGAGGGTGGGTGGTTGTTTCAAAATTGGTGTAGTCAGCTCTTGCTTACTATTAAAGTGAGGAAGCTAACAAAGACGAATTGCCGGTACGGGGGGAAGAACTCGATGTGGAGTAGGCTTTTCTTTTCCATCACAGGGTGGGTGGTTGTTTTGAAAATTGGTGGAGTCAGCTCGTACTTACTATGAAAATGAGCAAGCTAACAAAAGACGAATCGCTTGTACAGGGGGAAGAACTCGGTGTGGAGTAGTAGGCTTTTGTTTGCCGTCAGTGGGTGGTGGTTGGTTGTTTCGAAATTGTGTAGTGGAGCTCCTTGCTTACTATTAAAGTGAGGAAGCTAACAAAAGACCGAATTGCGGTACGGGGGGGAAGAACTCGATGTGGAAGTAGGCTTTCTTTTCCATCACAGGGTGGGTGGTTGTTTCGAAAATTGGTGTAGTCAGCTCTTGCTTACTATTACAGTGAGGAAGCTAACAAAAGGCGAATTGCCGGTACGGGGGGAAGAACTCGATGTGGAAGTAGGCTTTTCTTTTCCATCACAGGGTGGGTGGTTGTTTTGAAAATTGGTGTAATCAGCTCTTACTTACTATGAAAATGAGCAAGCTAACAAAAGACGAATTGCTTGTACAGGGGGAAGAACTCGGTGTGGAAGTAGGCTTTTGTTTGCCGTCAGTGGGTGGGTGGTTGTTTCGAAAATTGGTGTAGTGAGGCTCTTGCTTACTATTAAAGTGAGGAAGCTAACAAAAGATGAATTGCCGGTACGGGGGGAAGAACTCGATGTGGAAGTAGGCTTTTCTTTTCCATCACAGGGTGGGTGGTTGTTTTGAAAATTGGTGTAGTCAGCTCTTACTTACGATGAAAATGAGCAAGCTAACAAAAGACGAATTGCTGGTACTGGGGGAAGAACTCGGTGTGGAAGTAGGCTTTTGTTTGCCGTCAGAGGGTGGGTGGTTGTTTCGAAAATTGGTGTAGTCAGCTCTTGCTTACTATCAAAGTGAGGAAGCTAACAAAAGACGAATTGCCGGTACGGGGGGAAGAACTCGATGTGGAAGTAGGCTTTTCTTTTCCATCACAGGGTGGGTGGTTGTTTTGAAAATTGGTGTAGTCAGCTCTTACTTACTATGAAAATGAGCAAGCTAACAAAAGACGAATTGCTTGTACAGGGGGAAGAACTCGGTGTGGAAGTAGGCTTTTGTTTGCCGTCAGTGGGTGGGTGGTTGTTTCGAAAATTGGTGTAGTGAGCTCTTGCTTACTATTAAAGTGAGGAAGCTAACAAAAGACGAATTGCCGGTACGGGGGGAAGAACTCGATGTGGAAGTAGGCTTTTCTTTTCCATCACAGGGTGGGTGGTTGTTTTGAAAATTGGTGTAGTCAGCTCTTACTTACTATGAAAATGAGCAAGCTAACAAAAGACGAATTGCTGGTACTGGGGGAAGAACTCGGTGTGGAAGTAGGCTTTTGTTTGCCGTCAGAGGGTGGGTGGTTGTTTCGAAAATTGGTGTAGTGGGCTCTTGCTTACTATTAAAGTGAGGAAGCTAACAAAAGACGAATTGCCGGTACGGGGGGAAGAACTTGATGTGGAAGTAGGCTTTTCTTTTCCATCACAGGGTGGGTGGTTGTTTTGAAAATTGATGTAGTCAGCTCTTACTTACTATGAAAATGAGCAAGCTAATAAAAGACGAATTGCTGGTACTGGGGGAAGAACTCGGTGTGGAAGTAGGCTTTTGTTTGCCGTCAGAGGGTGGGTGGTTGTTTCGAAAATTGGTGTAGTCAGCTCTTGCTTACTATTAAAGTGAGGAAGCTAACAAAAGACGAATTGCCGGTACGGCGGAAGAACTCGATGTGGAAGTAGGCTTTTCTTTTCCATCACACGGTGGGTGGTTGTTTTGAAAATTGGTGTAGTCAGCTCTTACTTACTATGAAAATGAGCAAGCTAACAAAAGACGAATTGCTTGTACAGGGGGAAGAACTCGGTGTGGAAGTAGGCTTTTGTTTGCCGTCAGTGGGTGGGTGGTTGTTTCGAAAATTGGTGTAGTGAGCTCTTGCTTACTATTAAAGTGAGGAAGCTAACAAAAGACGAATTGCCGGTACGGGGGGAAGAACTCGATGTGGAAGTAGGCTTTTCTTTTCCATCACAGGGTGGGTGGTTGTTTTGAAAATTGGTGTAGTCAGCTCTTACTTACTATGAAAATGAGCAAGCTAACAAAAGAGGAATTGCTGGTACTGGGGGAAGAACTCGGTGTGGAAGTAGGCTTTTGTTTGCCGTCAGACGGTGGGTGGTTGTTTCGAAAATTGGTGTAGTGGGCTCTTGCTGACTATTAAAGTGAGGAAGCTAACAAAAGACTAATTGCCGGTACGGGGGGAAGAACTCGATGTGGAAGTAGGCTTTTCTTTTCCATCACAGGGTGGGTGGTTGTTTTGAAAATTGGTGTAGTCAGCTATTGCTTACTATTAAAGTGAGGAAGCTAACAAAAGATGAATTGCCGGTACGGGGGGAAGAACTCGATGTGGAAGTAGGCTTTTCTTTTCCATCACAGGGTGGGTGGTTGTTTTGAAAATTGGTGTAGTCAGCTCTTACTTACTATGAAAATGAGCAAGCTAACAAAAGACGAATTGCTGGTACTGGGGGAAGAACTCGGTGTGGAAGTAGGCTTTTGTTTGCCGTCAGAGGGTGGGTGGTTGTTTCGAAAATTGGTGTAGTGGGCTCTTACTATGAAAATGAGCAAGCTAACAAAAGACGAATTGCTGGTACTGGGGGAAGAACTCGGTGTGGAAATAGGCTTTTGTTTGCCGTCAGAGGGTGGGTGGTTGTTTCGAACATTGGTGTAGTCAGCTCTTGCTTACTATGAAAATGAGGAAGCTAACAAAATACGAATTGCTGATACTGGGGGATGAACTCGGTGTGGAAGTAAATGAGCAAATGAGGAAGGCTGAGATCCGCTATAAGGTTAAGAAAATTCATTTCAAAGAGAATGAAATCGCAAAGTTATGGCGAAATATATGCCGTATTGAGAAAAGACGGTCAGTCACTATAAAAAGAATGAACAGGGGAAACGAAGGCAAGCTGAGTTAAAGCTTGATATAGAACAGAAATAAATGATGCTTGAAGTCGAAAGGATAAGGCTTGAGCAGGTGAGTTTGGCGTCGGGAACGAAGGGTGGCACCTGCTTTGCCCGAGGATGTGAAAATGACTCGTTCGCCTCAGCCACTGCGGGGAATGATATCGGTCTCTACCTCGGGAATTTTGAACGCATGTGTTAGAGACATTTATTCACTGGTGACTATTGACAACAAAAGTTGCTTGCGTTGCTACCATGGGAAGGGGGGCATCCCTATTGCAAAAAGCAGCTCCACTGGACACCAGCGTCCAGCGCCATGCCTGATTATGGGCCCAATATGGCGCTGGTACCAGCGCGTCCAAGTGCAGGTACTGAGACGCTGGAGCGGCAGCGTCCGAGTACTCTGCGCAGAATGACTTCACATGTTAGAATGAGAGTGCCCATTCACCATAAATAAATATACAAGTAAATAGCGCGAATTCACACAAAAGTAAAAAAATCGAATAAAAAAAAGAAAACACCTCCTGAGGAGATTTGAACTCGCCACCTTCAGATTTCGAACCGAGCTCACAACCCACTACGCCACACCTTTTTTTCTTTCTTTACTGCCCACTACGCCACGCCAGAACGTATTTGTTGTTTTGTAAAATGACTATCCGAAGAACGTACGCGCCCTTCGACGTCATATTTACAAGTCGCACAGTGAAGATAGACGCGATATTCCTTTCCAAATAAAAAATGCATCTTGATTCGACAGTGACGAACGGATTCCGGGCACCAAATGACGTGCGGATATTAGCAAGACCGCAAAATTTTTGAAGCATCCACATCTTAACTCTAAAAAATCTCAAATTGAATAGAGAAGCAGCCACAGATTGTTGGCTGTTGCTGCCGATAGATTTTTTTCCTGTGATAATCGGTTCTCTCACTTGCTACTGGTCAACATGTACATATTATTTAAAACGTATTGTTCGGTGGATATCCGCGCACACGAGTGAATATCGAGTTTCTTTTTGCGCAAGCGACGATGTAGCAGTACACATCCGGCATGCCAGATTACATATTTGCGGTTATATTGACACCTGCAACTAGGAAACCGCCAAAGAAATTACTAACGCCATCCACTGAAAAAGTATGGCAGTGTGTTAGTTCACTAATGCGTACCAAATTACGAACTCAAAGTTTCGCGTTCTTACATACGAGTCAGAGAAGTGCAGGCTCCTGCACTCAGAAGGAAGCTTTCGGGGGCAGCCTACGTTGCTGAAAGCACGACACATCGATCGTCGCCGCTCCTTGTGCGGGCACCACACACGCAGAGAAATGGTTGGTTTTGGCTTAGAAATTTCTAAACTGTACTTTAAAGCCATTTTTACACTTCAGATTTGTGCCTATTTAAAGTAAAAAGCGGCGGCAGCATGTACACCAACGCGGCCGGTGCCATGCGCCTCGCTGGGTTGGGGCACTTGGTAAGGCTGCTCTCGAAGCAGCTGAGTTGCGATGCTTGAAGTTTCTGCATTTAAGCTTTGCAACATTTCCGACTTCTACCTAAACTGTACCTGAAGTAAGGAGAAGGTCAATCAATGCCAGAAATGCATTTACGAAGTGGTAACGCCGAGCGACAGCCGTTTTTCTGGCCTCCGCTGACAGTATACAGGGGGCGTGCCAGTGTACAGATATATGCAGTTATATCAACACCAACAAATAAAAAAAAACACCCTTAGAAATACTGATGCAATCCACTGAAAACGTATGCCAGGGAGTCAGTTCACAAAAGCGTACCAAATCACCAACTGGAAATTGCGAGTTGTAACTTATCAGTCAGTGAAGTACCGGCCAAGTGTGGCCGGCAGCTTTCGGTGACAGCCTGCGTAGCTGAAAGCGCGATGTTCGATCGTCAGCGCTCCTTGTGCGAACGTCGACACAAGGCATAACAGTTGGTTTAAGTTCATAGATGTCTAAACTATACTTACAGTTATTCTCGCACTTAAAAAATGTGTACATGAAGCAAGAAGGGCCGGTAACATATACACCAACGCGGCAGGCATGACAGGTTTAATGCTCGCTGTGCCGGGCACTGGGAAAGACCGCTCTCGACGTGGTGAGTTGGGATGGTTGAAGATTCTGCATTTGAACTTCGGAACATTTCTAACTATTACCTGAACTAAGTAGAAGGATAAGCATGGCTGGACATCCATTTATGCGTTTATGCGGCGTGGCAGAATCGAACGATAGCTTTTTTTCTCGCCTGCACTGGGAAACCTTGCGAAGCGATCGAGGGAGCCTATTTACGTTTCGTCAACTTGCGGCAAAAACAATTTCCCGTTTCTGTTAAGAGTGGCGGGCAGCTCCAGGTTTACAAACGCTGCAATTTGGAATCTTTACAGCAATACAAGGCTTATGCGAATATGGCTGGTATACGTGGGGGCATATGCGAAAAAAGTGCATTACATATGCTGCGATACGTAAGTGGGGCGAAAAAATTACGTATGCTTGGTATCTGTAAGGGTAGCTTTTATCCGTGCCGTCGAGTCAAGCGTTTTATATTCAACAAAAACGAAACGTACCCGGCACACGCTACCATAACGTGCACGCTGCGCTGGTTAGAACAGAGCGTGCTCCAGTATTCACCAGCGCTTGCCAGTGAAACTTTTAGCGCATCCAGCGCTTCGCAGTGTGCACTAGCATCACAGCAGTCAAGCCAGTGCCCCTAACATTGCGACACAGCTTTTTACCAGTGTGCTCAGCAAAGTGCCAGAGAACACAAGCGTGTACCAGTGTCTCCAGTGTGTACCAGAGCCAAAAAAAGTACTGACATCATGCTTGGGACGCATTTTTTTTGCAATAGGGATCGCAGGTTGCTGCTCGTCTCAGCACTGGTGAAGCAAGTGACTGTGATCTGGTGAATTCAAGCAGGCTCGCTAAAACTCAGCTCTCTTTCGAAGAGTTTAGGAGAATAGATTGATAGGAAGGAAAAACGGCGAATGAAAGCTACGTTGAATTTGCTTGTAGCATAACTAATAACTAGGTCAAATGGGTAAAAGGCTCTGGTGCAGAAGGCAACATCTGCAAGCTTCGGAGTTTAATCGGTCTTGAGCAGTTCTATGAAAGTTCGCCGGAGAACATATGCCTGTGGGTGAGAGATAAAGAACATGGCGCCTGTCTAAAAAAGCGGCGAACCTTGCGGAAGAGTATGTAGCGAGTCGTGGCTTCAAAGAAGCTGGCTTCAGCAAACAGGACGTTCTAAAGTTTTACCCTGGGCAGCAGGCTTATCGTAAAAGGCCGCGAGACATCCGAGATGAAGAGGGCAAAGGACCATTCAATTCGGCGCAATCTAGTGCAAGCGTGAGAAAAGCACGGGGAGCCCGAAGGAAAGGGCCATAGAGCTAGTCACGAAAATTGGAAAAGAGAAGGCCCACAATTTGCTATATTTACAAAAAAGAGGGTCACTTTTCCACAAACTGCTGGAAGGAAAAGCGTGTATTCACGACTATAATAAGCAGTGATCCCAGTAACAATGAGTGGGCTTGGCAGCATGTCAGCAACGCCTCACGCTCACGCGATCCGCTTGCCTTTCGTGCAGTCACTCACCCTGATGTGCCTGCTGACATCCTTCCATGGGCCGCCCTGCGTAGCCGATGGAGACCCGATGTTCGTGGGCCACCAGCTGCTCCATCCTTCAACTACGACTGTCTTCGTTCAACGAGATCCTGGATCCGAAAACGAGCGGCGTGGCATGATGATCTTCGCAGGCACACCCCTGCCTACGTCATGGCTCAGCTGCCTCATGCCCTTTCCTTCTATGGATGCTTCACCGCTACGTCGACCACTCTGACGTCACAGCAGCACTATATAAGGCCGGAAAAAACGTCACCTGCTTCCAGTGGGCTTGGCAGCATGTCAGCAACGCCTCACGCTCACGCGATCCGCTTGCCTTTCGTGCAGTCACTCACCCTGATGTGCCTGCTGACATCCTTCCATGGGCTTCCCGGCGTAGCCGATGGAGACCCGATGTTCGTGGGCCACCAGCTGCTCCATCCTTCAACTACGACTGTCTTCGTTCAACGAGATCCTGGATCCGAAAACGAGCGGCGTGGCATGATGATCTTCGCAGGCACACCCCTGCCTACGTCATGGCTCAGCTGCCTCATGCCCTTTCCTTCTATGGATGCTTCACCGCTACGTCGACCACTCTGACGTCACAGCAGCACTATATAAGGCCGGAAAAAACGTCACCTGCTTCCAGTGGGCTTGGCAGCATGTCAGCAACGCCTCACGCTCACGCGATCCGCTTGCCTTTCGTGCAGTCACTCACCCTGATGTGCCTGCTGACATCCTTCCATGGGCTTCCCTGCGTAGCCGATGGAGACCCGATGTTCGTGGGCCACCAGCTGCTCCATCCTTCAACTACGACTGTCTTCGTTCAACGAGATCCTGGCTCCGAAAACGAGTGGCGTGTGCATGGTGATCTTCGCAGGCACACCCCTGCCTACGTCATGGCTCAGCTGCCTCATGCCCTTTCCTTCTATGGATGCTTCACCGCTACGTCGACCACTCTGACGTCACAGCAGCACTATATAAGGCCGGAAAAAACGTCACCTGCTTCCAGTGGGCTTGGCAGCATGTCAGCAACGCCTCACGCTCACGCGATCCGCTTGCCTTTCGTGCAGGTAACATGTTCATATTCTCTCTTCACCCGCCGTACCCGATACATGGCATTAGTCGTGCTGCCAAGCCCACGGTCTTGCATTGCCATGATTTGTGAGTGTACTCATGTTATTCTTAACCTCTTGCTTCTAGCAGGTGATATTGAGGAAAACCCCGGTCCCACCACTCGATCCGCTTCATCACAGCCATCTGATGACATAATGTCAGTGCTGAGCGCAATTCAGAGCGGACAAGCAACACTCTTAGATGAAATGAAATCAATCCACTTAAAATTATCAGAAAATGACAAAGCTCTCGACGATATAAAGAAAAGACTAGGGGAAATAGAGGGCATTTGTTCTTCGATCGCTTCAGTCAAAGAACAAATCCATGAAGTTCGAGGCATGGCAGAGCAGAGCACCAAGATGTTTGCAAACTTGGCTACCAGACTAGACGACTCCGAAGACAGGGCTAGACGCTCAAATCTAGTGTTCTTTGGGCTAAAAGACAATGAACATGAAACATGGGAGCAATCGGAGAAGTTAATAATCGATTTATGCAGCGCGAGCCTTGAAACTTCCCTGCAACCAAGAGACATAGAGCGCGCTCACAGAATTGGCCGCTTTCGACCAAATAACAATCGACCCATTATTGTCCGATTTTCCCATTTCAAAGATAAGGAGGGCGTATTATCAAGAAGCGCGCGACTCAAGGGCACCAACTACAAGATTACAGCAGATTTCTCGCCAGCTACTCGCCTTGCCCACAGAAAGCTAGTCGAATTCGGTAGAACTCAACGCAAGCCTTTCAAGCTCCGTTATGATAAGCTTATACTCGATAACACTACTTACCTTTTTGATTCTACTGAGCAGAAGGTCATTCGACAGCCACGGTAGCAATCACATGACTCTTCTCAGCGAGAATTTCCACGCACAGCTCTGTTTTTCGTATATACGAACATAAGAAGTATTCTGCCCAAACGCGACTCACTTTCACACATAACAGATACCACTGACTGTAATTTTATAGTTCTAACCGAAACTTGGCTAAATTCATCCATTTCCAACACCGAACTACAGTGCTGTTTCCCTGATTTTGTAATTTTTCGGCGTGACCGAGAAAATAAACGTGGTGGTGGTGTCATGATGGCCGCCCATAACAGTGTTCAGTGCTCCATAGTTGATGTACCCTCTCCCTTAGAAATCTTTTTTGTGCATTGCCAAGCGTCTAATCCACCTGTTGTAATCGGAGTGTGTTACCGCCCACCTGAAGCCGATACGTCTTTCACAAAACATTTCCATGATGCCATTTATTCTGTCACAACTGCATTTCCAAACGCCCCACTTATTTTATTTGGTGACTTCAATTTCCCCGGAATAACATGGTCAAATGTAGCACTAACTGCATCAAAACACAACGCTGAAAGTGACTTCTTAAACTCTTGTTTAACATTCGGCTTATTACAACTTATCTCTAAACCTACTCGACAAACAGAACACTCCTCCAACATTCTAGACCTATTGCTTACGTCTCACCCTGATAATTTTAGTACAGTGTCATATTTATCTGCCATTAGCGATCACTCTGTTCTTCAGACTACCTTTCAGTGCTACTTACCTAATCCCAAGAAAATTAAGAGAACAATCACATTATACGATAAGGGCAACTACAGAGCTATAAACGATGAACTAACCGTTTTCTCTGAATCCTTTCTAACCGATTTTTTTATGCGCACTGTGGAAACAAACTGGCACCTATTTAAAACCAAACTACAGCACCTGATAAAAGTTCACGTTCCCACCGTCACCTTAACCATAAGGTCAACATCCCCATGGTTCAACGCCTCACTAAAACGTCTTAAAAATAAAAAGAAGCGCCAGTTCCGCCCCGCTAAGCATTCAGACACCCAGTATGCGTGGGACAAATACAAGGCAACCGAAAAGCTTTTTGATTCTCTCGCAGCTAAAGCCAAGAGTTCTTTCTATTCTTCTACCTTACCTGATATGCTCCGAAAAAAATCCTAAGCAATTTTGGAAAACAATTAACCCATCATCTATTACCCCTTCATCGAACAATACACTACGCGACGAACAAAATGTTTCAATTCCTGAACACTACACTTCGCATGTATTAAATGAAACCTTCTGCTCTGTATTCACCATAGAACCTGACGGTGACCTTCCCCATGCCCTTCCTGTATGCCACCCGATCATGTCGAAAATTGTATTTCGCCCGCAGGGGCGCCTGCGCAAGTAGGCGTTTGGTGTGTAGCGACACCACGGACCCGAGCTAACGGGGGAGTTTCTACTCCCTCCCACGCCTAGCCGTGCGTGGCTTTGCCGTGTCCGGGGAAAAGGGGATCCTGGGGGTTGAGCCGACGCTGGGTGATTGGACCTTTAAGGCCCCCCGGCAGAGGCAACACACCCCTTTGGCCACGGCTTCACGTAGACGGCACCCCTGGGCTGACCCACCCAGGGGAAATCGGCAGTCGCCTTTTCCTATCTCTCTCTCCCTACATCTTCGTCTTTATCTCTCACTTTTTATCTGTCCTGTCTTCTCCTCTCTTCTGTTTACTTCCAAACTTCCTGGCGGCTTGGGTTAACCCTGTGCAAATAGCCTACCTAGGTCTAGGCGCATTGGGTTATAGTAGCGTTGTACGGCTGGCGTCTGCAGGTTTTAGCACCCGCAAACTTGTAGCGTCCCCTTGTTGGGCTCCGTGGTGGGTGGCCGCCAACGCTTCTGAAGAAAATTAAACTGGAATGCATAGAGCGTTTCCCTTGTTAAATGATCGTACCGCCTTAAAGCGCGTACGCACCGAAGACTTAGGATTTTTCAACCGATCAACTGAAAGCTTCCCCCACTTTCATGTTATACATAGTGAGATAAGCAGCAAGCAAGCCAGAACTGTATCGCCCTTTGTAGTAGCCAGATGTCTCACAGAAACTCTTGGAGCCGGGTACAAAGTTACCAAAATGGCCAGCGGAGACCTCCTCCTTGAAGTCCGAGGAAAAGAACAGTTCGAAAAGCTACAGAATCTTTCAACTTTTGGTGACACTCCCATCACTGTAACGCCACACAGATCCATGAACACAACCCGTGGAGTAGTATCTGATGCTGATTTGCTCAGCTTGACTGAAGAGGAACTTCTGGAGGGGTGGAAGAGTCAGAATGTGACCAATGTACGAAGGATCACCATTAGAAGAGACAACAAGGCAACACCAACAAAACACCTAATACTCACGTTCGCTTCCAGTAATCTCCCAGAAAGTATTCAAACAGGCTACACAAAGACGTCGATCAGACCATACATACCTAACCCACGTCGTTGTTTTAAATGCCAGAAGTATGGCCATGGCTCACAAAGCTGTCGTGGTCACCAAACTTGTGCACAATGTGGAGTGTCAGGCCACAATTCTGACAATTGCGAAGAACCATCACACTGTGTGAACTGTGGTGGAAATCATGCCGCATACTCACGGTCTTGCTCATTTTGGAAAAAAGAAAAGGAAATCATCACATTGAAAATCAAAGAAAATATCACATTCAAGGAAGCAAGACGAAGAGTGTCGCCATTTTATGGCGCTACATATGCTGATGCGGTGCGTCAGGGGGCAACGCCGCACCAGCCCTCGCCACCCCTTCGGTTCGCGCAGAGCGAGCCGTCGGCTGTGGCACCTGCCCCCAAGGCGGCTGTAGCCCAGGCTACACCGCCTACTCTCAAACAGAGACCGGAGACTCCAGAGTCTTCGGGTCTCAAGGCCTCCCCTCACCAGGCGAGGCCCAAAATCCAAACTAACAGCCCGCACGTGCGGGCATCCAGTGCCTCCGAGGAGGCAATGGATACGTCGGCACCCTTGGTGCCGAAAGAGCGGCGTGGCTCCTTGGAGCGCGCCAAGAAAACGAAAAAGCAAATAACAGGGCCTGGTGATGGCCCTGTTAAGTGAACTCAAACTCCCCGTCTAAACAGCCACTTGTTTTTCATACACACAGCATTATTTTACATTCACCATGAACACTCAAATTATACAATGGAACGTCAGGGGCCTTCTCAGAAACCTTGACGACATCCAAGAACTCCTACACGAACACTTACCAAAAGTGCTGTGTGTACAAGAAACACACCTTAATTCAAAACACACAAATTTTCTTCGCAAATACGTTATTTTTCGAAAGGACCGTGATGATGCCGTGACATCATCCGGAGGTGTTGCCATCATAGTGAATCAAGAAATTGCATGCACACACTTACAACTCCAAACATCCCTTGAGGCAGTGGCTGTTCGAGCTGTTCTTTTTGATAAACTGATCACAATCTGCACGATTTACATTCCTCCTAGTTATCAGCTACAAAAACGTGATTTACACTCTTTAATTGATGAACTTCCGGAACCTTATGTTCTCCTTGGAGACTTTAATGCGCATAGCAGGCTATGGGGAGACTCTCGGTATGACGCGCGAGGTCGACTGATCGAACAGTTCCTTCTCTCGTCGAGCGCGTGTCTCCTAAACCGAAAAGAACCAACCTATTATAATCTCGCCAATAACACCTACTCCTCCATCGACCTGAGCATAGTATCTCCATCTCTTGTGCCTCTACTCCAGTGGAAAGTCGTCAGTAATCCGTACGGAAGTGACCACTTCCCCGTAGTTTTGAGCACGACAGTAACTGAGTGTCCATCACGTGTTCCCAAGTGGCTCATAAACAGAGCCGACTGGGAACAGTTTTATACTATTGCTAGTCTAGGTTGTAATGACATCCGTACTTTGAACATTGATGTTGCGGTGAACTACTTCACAGCGTTTTTGATCGATGCTGCAACAAAATGCATCCCACAAACAAATGGACACCCTGGAAAACGACGTGTGCCATGGTAGAACTCTGAATGCCGAAACGCGCGCAAACAGCAAAACAGAGCTTGGAGGCTGCTTCGGAACTCGCCGACAGCCGAAAATCTTGAAACCTTCAAGAAAATAAAGTCTCAAGGCAGGAGAACGCGTCGGCAGGCCAGAAGAGAAAGCTGGCAGAAGTTTTTATCAGGAGTTAATTCATACACACAGGAGGCTAAAGTCTGGGACATGGTCCGTAGGATAGCAGGAAAACAAGTACACACACTTCCACTCGTAAACACTCAGGGTGATACCTTGGAAGATCAGGCAAACTTCCTCGGTGCACACTTCGAACAGGTATCCAGCTCGTCCCACTATACTGACACTTTCCAAAAATACAGAACAAGAATAGAAAAGCAGAAACTTGAACACAAATCCACTAGATACGAGGGATATAACCAAGCTTTCAGTCTTGCTGAGCTCCGAACATCTCTGAACTCCTGCAGTACTTCTGCCCCAGGTTCTGACCGTGTGATGTATGAAATGTTAAAGAACCTACCAAACGAAACCCGAAAAACCCTACTTTGTTTGTACAATGCTATTTGGTCTTCTGGCACTATTCCTACCTCCTGAAAAGAGGCTATTGTTATTCCCATTTTGAAAGAGGGCAGGGACCCTTCTTTAGCTTCGAGTTATAGGCCTATTGCACTTACAAGCTGCTTGTGCAAAGTCTTCGAAAAAATGATAAACTGCCGACTTGTACACTTTTTCGAAACAAACAATTTGCTCGACCCATTTCAGTGCGGGTTTCGAGAGATTAGATCCACGACAGACCACCTTGTTCGTATCGAGGCACAGATCAGAGACGCCTTCGTCCATAAACAATATTTTCTCTCCGTGTTCCTCGATATCGAAAAGGCTTATGATACAACATGGCGTTTTGGAATTCTAAGAGACCTATCCAACCTTGGCGTGCGCGGAAGAATGTTTCACATAATCAAACGTTACCTGTCAAACCGGACATTCCGTGTCCGAGTGGGCACGGTTCATTCTCAAACATTTGTCCAGGAAACAGGCGTTCCACAAGGTGGTGTACTTAGCTGCACACTTTTTCTCATAAAAATGAATTCCTTGCGCTTGACCATCCCTCGCAATATGTTTTATTGTACATATGTGGATGACGTCCAGCTTGGCTTTAGGTCTTGCAATCTGGCAATGTGTGAGCGGCAGGTTCAGTTAGGTTTAAACAAGCTCTCAAAATGGGCAGAGGAAAACGGATTCCGACTGA
This sequence comes from Rhipicephalus annulatus, assembly GCA_013436015.1. Taxonomy (NCBI): domain Eukaryota; kingdom Metazoa; phylum Arthropoda; class Arachnida; order Ixodida; family Ixodidae; genus Rhipicephalus; species Rhipicephalus annulatus. The sequence goes on along the minus strand of WOVY01011108.1, from coordinate 449,129 downwards.
ACCCACAAAAAAGCACGTGTGTCCTGTTCTCCAGAAAGAGAGGCATGCACTCAGAACCCGACATTGAACTGAACGGTCAGCGTCTGTCTGTTAATACGGAGCATAAATTCCTAGGACTAATCTGGGACAACAAGTTGACCTTCGTACCGCACATCAAGTATCTAAAAACAAAATGTTTAAAAGCCATGAATGTTTTAAAAGTGATGTCACGTACTAGGTGGGGTAGTGACAGGCAATGTCTCATGAACCTATATAGAAGCCTCATTTGCACCCGGTTAGATTATGGGGCCGTTGTTTATCAGTCTGCGACTCAAAGTGCTTTGAAGATGCTGGACCCCGTGCACCATTTGGGCATCCGCCTTTCTACGGGTGCTTTTCGCACCAGCCCCGTAGAAAGCCTTTATGTTGAGTCAAATGAGTGGTCGCTTCATCTGCAGAGAACTTACATGTCCTTTGTTTATTACCTTAAGGTGAAAGCAGACAAGAAGCACCCCTCATACTCTACTATTAATGATTTGTCGAGCTCAATTTTGTTTCAAAACAGGCCTTCGATGAGGCAGCCCTTCTCTATTCGCCTGAAGAGTCTAGCTGAGGAAACTGGAATCTCACTAGAACACAGTTTAATGGCTCCTGTAGCATATCCGCCACCGTGGCAATGGCAGACTATAGACTGCGATGTGTCTTTCCTAGAAGTTACAAAACATGCACCTGTTGCCCATATCCGAACATACTTTTTGGAACTTCAACACAAATACACATGTCCTGAGTTCTTCACAGATGCCTCCAAGACTAACTCCTCTGTGTCCTACGCTGCTGTAGGCCCATCCTTTTCGGATGCTGGTCCACTACATCCACGCACAAGTATCTTCACAGCGGAAGCGTACGCGATACTTGTGGCAGCTAAACACATCAAACAATTACAAATACAAAAAGCAGTAATTTATACAGACTCCTTAAGTGTGGTAACGGCTCTGCACAGTCTTAAAAAACAAAAAAAAAACCCAGTCCTTGTCTCACTTTACTCTATTTTATGCACACTTTACACACTCAAACAACATGTTGTAGTGTGCTGGGTGCCAGGGCACCGTGAGATTCAAGGCAACGTGAGGGCGGATCAGCTCGCCGCATCCGTGCACAAAAGCACTGCCCCTACACCCATATCAATCCCGGCCCTCGATCTTAAACCATCCCTCAAACGAAACCTCAGAGTATACTGGCAGAGCAAGTGGGATACACACACACAAAACAAACTACACGTTATTAAGCCACACCTTGGTCATTGGCCGCCCGTATCGAAATCGCGTTATACAGAGGTAATACTAACGAGACTCAGGATAGGACACACATACACGACACACACACACCTTTTGCCCGGTGGCGATCCACCATTGTGTGACAGATGTGGTGAAGCATTGACAGTCCTTCACATTTTAATTGAGTGCAAACAATTGGACACTGTAAGAAAACAACACTTTCCATTACCCTACCGACAACATATACCTTTACACCCTGCAATGTTTGTCGGTAGGGAACCGCTTTTTAGTTATAAATCATTGTTAGCGTTTTTAAAAGAAATTCATAGCTTTCATGTCATATACCCGGGCATACCGTAGCATGACCTCTCCAGAGAGGTTTTTGCTGCGGTGGCTACACAAGAAAGCACATGCCTCACGGCCCTTGGACGCAAGAGTATGAACGGGTGAGGCACTTGTGCTAATGCCATACATATGCACCATCGTCTTTTATTATCACCAACTTTTGTCATCTATTCACATCACACACACCTTTCACCGCATGGTCATGATTTTATTACTTGTATGTTTTTACCCGCCTTACTTCGAGGAATTTTATGGCCCTTATACAGCCGCTTATCACAATCATTGTCCATAATTTTAGTAAGATGAACTGGCGCTCTTTGGCCGTGAAATGGCCCTTGCGCCATAAAACATCAAACATCATCAAAATTGTATTTCATGCCAATGGTATTTCCAAGATAATCGACTCGTTAAAGCTTACTTCATCAATGGGTATAGATGGCATTAACACAAAAATATTGAAGAACACTAAAATTGTAACAAGTGTGATTTTATCTAACATTTTTCAGCAATCACTCTCATCTGAAGTGGTGCCCCAAGACTGGAAGGTAGGCAAGGTCATTCCAATCCCAAAGAAAGGTAACTCGTATTCACCCAAAAACTATCGTCCCATTTCGCTCACAAGTGTATGCTCTAAAATAATGGAACACGTAATCTATTCCCACATAGTCAACTTTCTCGCACCTCTTCATTTCTTTCATAAAAACCAACATGGCTTTCAGAAAGGTGTTTCGTGTGACACTCAACTAGCTCTGTTTACTAATGACATTAGCTCTAGCATTGATGTAATTATACCAGTAGACGCGCTCTTTTTAGACTTCGAAAAAGCTTTTGACAAAATTCCTTATAAACGCTTGTTCTTAAAACTTTCTTGTCTCAACCTTGACCCCTTAGTTTTCAATTGGATTTGCGACTTTTTAACTAACCGCCAGCAGTTCGTTTACGCAAATAATCTTTCTTCGTCTTTACGCCCCGTAATTTCAGGCGTGCCTCAAGGCACGGTTCTAGGACCTTTGCTTTTTCTCATATATATTAACGGCTTGCCGAATAATATTTCTTCTAACATCAGACTTTTCGCCGATGATTGTGCCATTTATCGCCCAATTAACAACACATCAGATGTTCATGAACTTCAATCTGACCTTCATAAAATTGAAATCTGGTGTACAACGTGGTTAATGTCTCTTAACGCAAACAAAACGTCACTAGTCTCTCTCCATCGCCGACAGTGCTACCCATCTCCAGCATACTTCATTAACAACACTCAAATTTCATGCGTAACTACATACAAGTATCTAGGTGTCCATTTTTCTTCTGATTTAACATGGTCCCTTCACATAACGCACATTACTAACGAAGCAAACCGTGCTATTGGCTATCTGCGCCGAAACCTTCATCTAGCTCCTACCCCTGTCAAACTACTCGCTTATCAGACACTAATCAGACTAAAACTTGAATACACATGCGCTGTTTGGGACCCTCATCAGAGTAACAATACTAAAACACTTGAAACAGTGCAAAGCCGGGCAGCAAGATTCATCTTTTCAGACTATTCATAACAGTCAAGCGTAACCGAACTTAAATCTCGTGCTAACCTCGCTACCCTTTCGTCACGCCGCTGTATAGCTCGTCTGTGCCTGTTTTTCAAGTTTTATCATGGATCGCCTCGTACTCCCACCATCAAGCCAGCCCGTCGTCATTCAGACCGCATCAATCACAGGAAAGCTGTTTACCCGCCAAGAGCTCACACCACTGCGCACCTTTCATCCTTCTTTGTCAAGACCGCACAAGATTGGAATGGCCTTCCTCCTCACGTTGCGCACCACTCCAGTATCATCAACTTCAAAGCAGCGATCGAGCATCTACTCCTTTAACCGATTGTAATAGCCCACCCCTCATGTAAAACCCCTTCATTGGGGCCTTTGAGGTACTGTAAATAAATAAATAAATAAATAAACCACTAAATCCATACACCAAATATCTAATTTTCAATGGCCAGAAGTGCAAAGTACTCGGGGATTAGGTGGCCACCATAGATGCTGTCCAGCCAAAAAACGTATCAAGTAAAGATTACGTATCTGAATGTGCTTGGATTCACCAAGCAGTTAGCGAAGACTTCTTATGTCTGCAATAGCAAGAGTTGAAGTCGAAGGGCCATTCGGTGTTTTGCACACAGTGGCAGTTGTATCAAAATGGTTGCCCGAGGGTACCCTTAACTTTTTTTAATAAATTTTAGTAGATGTTGAATGAGCAGGGAAAGGCGTTCGCTGATGTTGATGCACGGTTGCTCTCCCTGACGCGATCGAAGGGGGTTATGCAGAGAGCAAAGATGAAGCTGACGAGAAGGAATCCCTAACTACAGGAAATGTAGAGAAACAAACATAGAACAAGGAGCCCGTTAGTGCGAGAAAAGATGAAGCTAGCGCTAAAACGATGTGCCCGCATGTAGGCGCCGGGTGTAAAGTGTACACCAAAACTGAGCACGAGGACACCTTGGTGAGACCAACTGAACCTTCTTTTCATAGAATACTGGATGTTTTCATAGAATACTGGATGAATACTAGAAGGGCCGCACAGAAAAATGACCCATTGTTTCGAGGGGCACCGACACAAAATTTCGCCGCCGAGGTAGCCTGTGGAGTCGATTACCGTGAACATTCATATAGATTCTGCCAAAAAGCAACAGCAAGCACGACTTAGAAGGTACTTCAAAATAAATTTGAAGTTTGCGTGAGCGCTCGACATCATCGTGCCATTGACACCCTCAAAGGGGACCCTTTAGTGACCCCTACGGCCCTCACTTCACCACCCTGTAGACAATAAAACAAGTTATCATGACATCATAGGCACCATTTTCTTTTGGCGCGTTTGTTTCCACAGTCTACTCTTTTCGGCGGCTGCTCGCGATGTGCGTGACCATGGCGTAACCTTTGAAAGTTTTATGTTTGACGACGCTGCAGATCCATTTCCTATTCTAAAGTAATTCTTGATGCGGACCGAGTGGAAGTGTGTCACAGTTCTGTGTGCTGACGTAGTCAAAAGTGGCGCACATTAGGTGGTTATAGTTGCACCCGGCGGCTTCTCATTTTTAAAGCTCTTTCAAACTGAAACTGAAACTGGTTGATAACGATGGGCCTGTAATTAGCTATCTTTCGCGTGATGCAGCAAAAATTGTGTCGTGTTATGACTAAATGCCCCTGGCAACACATTGCGGCAGAAAAACGCGAAGCCAAAGTTTTTGTGTCAGTACCTTTTTAAGTTTGTAAGCAGCAGCCTAGGCTAAAGCGTCTTGTCAAAAAACATCGCACTCAGGTAGAGAGGTAGTGTCTTCTACCGGAATTACAAAGATAAACATTGCCATAGTAATTCCAGTCAATTTTCAGGATGATCGAACGAGTTGCGGAGTATTATCTACGATCACCTGTGGGCAGAGCACCTCGGAGTAAACAAAACTAAAAAAGACTATTCAAGAATTTTTACAAGCCACGTTATTTCAGAGATATACAGTAGTTAGTACAAACTTGTCAGACGTACCAGAAGATGTGTAAGTCCACCGAGAAGAAAGCCGCAATGGTAAAGGTCCCTATATTTTGGAACCATTCTCAATAGTTGCTGTCGGTGTTTTTGGACGCCTACCCAAGGCCAAGTCTGGGCACAAATATATATTGGCTATGTTGTGTCTAGCAACAAAATTCGCTGAAGGTTTGACAGTTAAAGTAGAAAAGTGCGAGTTGGAGTGTACCAGCGTCACTTACTTGGGTCACAAAATAGGGCGCAGAAAGCGTGAGCAAATAAAAGCGAAGGCAGCAACAATACAAATCTTCCCGACGCCCATGACGAAGAAAGATGTTAGATAATTTCATACCCAGCTACTCCCATCTCGCGAGTTCAAGGTCTGAGGAAAGATGAACGAGAAAAGGTGACTTAAACTATCGAGAAAGAGGAAACAATTTGGAGAGTGATCACTGCTCTGTATTTAGAGCCAGTCATGGCTGCACCTGATCTAAGTCGCAAATTAATCCTCCTGTGCGATGCTAGTACTCGTGGTCTCTGTGACGTACTTTTTCAGATAAATGGGCAGACTGAAGAACACCCCGTGCTGTACCTCACTCGGAAGTTGTCTCCGCTTGAAGAGGCTTACAGCACGTCAGAGAAAGAATGCTTATGTATTGTTTGGGGTAATTAAAAACTGCGATGTTATTTCGAGGGGACCGAATTGGCTGTAGATACCGATCATTGCCCGCTGTCATGGCTTAAAAATGTATGGGAAAAGCAGCCAGCTGTTAAGATAGAGCCCTAATGTGCAACAGTTCAACTTCGGAGTGAAATGCAGGAAGAGAATACAGGAAGGAAGAGAACAAAAATGCAGATGGTCTGAGAAGAGGTGTCTATTTGGTTTAAGGCGAATGCTATGAAAGGGTCACGCCTGTGTTTTTCAAGCGTTACGCTACTTTGCTAGTCGAGAGCTGGATACACGAAAATGAAGTGAAAAAGGAAACGACCCCGAGGTCTGAGTCAATTTTCCGGCAGCCAGATAGATCGCTTGTCCGCTGTCATTCGCGAGCGCTTGAGATTGTGTTGGTGCCCACGCGTTTGTGAAGAGCGGTGTTCATACAACATACATCCATGTCTCCTTTCAAGCCTGTATCGACAGAAACAGCATCACCACAGGACTTCCTCGGGGGGAGGAGTTAGTTGCGTGCACGCAGGTTCGCGGACTCAGAGCAAAATATATTAGTGTTGCAGCTCGGGATTCCTTCACGCCACTTCTTGACAACCCGCGAGTCGGAGACGTCGCGTAGGTCGTTAAACTTATGAACAGGCCATGGCTCTTCAAATGGTTACGGGAAGCAGGAAGCGAGAGGGCACACCTCTTGCTTTCCAGCCGAGCGTCGCTGTGTTTCGACCTTCGACCCCGGTGGCTGGCGTCTTGGAAGCACGACCGGGTCACGTAACGGCATCGAAGGCGGAAGAGCGTCATGAAAGTGACGGTAGTCGAGCTCCGGCAGCCAGCCAGACAAGCTGCTCGGAAATACCACTAGTAGTTTCAAACGGGCCTTGGGCCTTTTTTTTCAAGTCAATGAGTGAAATAAAGACGCTTGATAACGTTCACCGAGTATGGAGTTTTTTACATCCCCAATGAGCCCCGATACGCAAATATTTTTTTCACCAAATGTAGGTTTACTCATTGCCAATGAAAGTATTTTTTTATTATTTCTTCGGTATTTCTCCACTGGCAGGGCCAGAATATAAATACACTGTTCTTTGCATATGCCCAATACTTCGCTACTACAGGTAAGCTTATTTTGAAGATGATAAAGTAGCCAGTCGGCTGGCATAAGAGCGCGCATAGGTGGGTGTGCGCAGAAATGTAGCATTGGAGCGACTCGCAGCACATGGCACCAGCGAGAAAACGTCACTTGCTTAATGTAATCACAAACTTACCGAGATTTGGGCCGATGCCTGGAAGAGCGCCCATGCGTTGTGCGAGGGGTCACTTCATCGGGGCCCTTCTAGGTCATGGTTTTCAAGAACAAGTTGTATAAGCTTAAGTGAGTGAATGATAATTAAACTGAAATATCCAAAAAACAAAGCTAAACGCACCGGCATACATGCTATAGGCACACTAAGCTGAGCTCATGGGACACATAGACGTGCATTGGTTTAATTGTCTGATACAAGACAGACGACTGTTTTTCAATGCCCACAAGGTAATTTCGTCATTTATCAGATGAACTTGACTTATGTTCAAGGTCACTTGTAATTGGTGCAAATATATTATTTATTCGTATACACTAAACGTTGATTTCACAAAGTCCAGAGCTTAAGCGTTTAAATCAGCTTACAATATCTGTAATTGCAATTTTATTGAGGCTGGCCGTGTTTGTGGAATGAAGCTCAGTATGAAAAAAATACATTCACATTTATGGCGCGCATTGCTTATAAACCTTTTTTGATACCTGTAATCAATGACTGTGAAAAGTGTTTAAATAGATGTAGTGATAGTTCATTTTCGACAATTCACAGCGAAAGAAGGACGCAGACGAAGTATAGGACAATACGAGCGCTGATACTTCGTCCTATACTTCGTCTGCGTCCTTCTTGCGCTGTGAGCTATCGAAAATTAACGGTCTCCAACTAGCTCAAATTTCCCTTCTTGTTCAAATGTAATGATATTTGATAAAGAAAAAGGCAATGGAGATAGTACTAGCTTTTTTGTAAATTGCTGATGTAACAATCGCTTGAACAACTTTTATTTTAATAAACAAGGTAATTTAGGATTTAATTATATTTGCAGTGTGCTAGAAACTACCTACGTGTTGGTGCAAAAGACTCCAAACCAAAGAAAGGTCTTTCGTAAGTGCTCTGCATAAACTTTGAATGATGACCTTTATTGACGGATGCTTTATGGCCATCGTGTGGTTTATGCTGTCAAGAGTTTTATTCCTTTTCCGAGTCATCGTGGTTTGCGGTGAATGCCCGCTATGATTGTTTTTATGAGATTGTCAGTTCTGTTCGCAGAAGGGTGTTCAATCGTGCTAGTTGTCTGGACTTCTCAGCACTTGTACTACCACAATTTCTATCCTTTTTTCTAGTGTTTTTTTGCTGTTTATGTGAAATACTCTCTTATAAACTTTGGTGGTTTTTCATTCACCAGAGCATATCAATTCCGTTTTAGAATAATTTCGTTCCTACAAACACGTACTGAAGTGTCAATCGTGTAAGCACCTGTCGATTGACGACTCCTTCGGTAGGGGCAGAGTTTTCTTCGCGGTGGGCATGAATCATGCTTTGACGGCCTTCGCCGGAGCTGCCTGGGTGCGTGTGCTCCGATGAGGAACCCAGTACAGCTCGTGCCTCTGAGTGTGCGCCTACCGTCGGCTGGGATAACTTCTGAGGTGATGACTCATCGCCTTGGTCACTAGTACGCCGCGCCTGTGAAGGACCAGGGAAAAACTAATTGTAACCGATGTATTAAAAGACTCATCAAGCGAGGGCCATCACCGCTCGCTGGGAACATATTCCTCTATATTTCTGTATGCAGATGAGCGGCCTTCGTTCGTGCTTTGTGAACTTATTTCGCAATCATTTTCTTTTCCAATGTTTTTTTCTGTTTATTTTTCCTTCTTTTGGTGTCATTCTTCCTCTTTGTTCCCTAACGTTGTTTCACTTTTTTTTCAGTTCTTCCTCTCTTTCATTTTAAATACGAAGCATTTTTAGCGAACTTGGTGACTTTGAGCGTATCTATCTATCTATCTATCTATCTATCTATCTATCTATCTATCTATCTATCTATCTATCTATCTATCTATCTATCTATCTATCTATCTATCTATCTATCTATCTCTCTAGCGGCCTCCGACTTTAAGCTCCCCTGGACGGCTCGACAATGGTATCAATACCAAAATTGGTATGGCATAAGATGACTGTATCACGGGCCTAACTGACTAGTCATAACATTAAAATCAAGACATGTATGCCATGAATGTCATGATATACATTTCATGGTCTTGCAGAACCTGCGGTAGTTTCGTTCACATGATAATTTCCAAAAGAGGTAAGGTATGCAATGAGTGGATGGCGAACACAAGCGACAGACCCTAACGTGGAAACGTGCATGTCATGATTTTCATGTTATTACTGGTCATGACTACATGCCATGCTCATTGTGCACTCATGGTTGTTTCACTAGCTTTACATATACCACATTTGGTATTACGGGACGCGAATAGATGACGAAGGTACATGACTGGTGCAAACACTATAATGATGAGATGCGTCTCATGTGAGAACATAACTACATGTCACCCTCATGAGGCACTCGCGGCTGTTCCGCTAGCTCCATATATACCAAATTGGGTGTTACGTGACGTCAATACTTGACGATGGTATATGACTGGTGCAAACATGATAATCATGACACGAGTGTCATGTAAGAACATGACAACATACTACGCTGATGATGCACTCGTGGCCCTTCGGCTTGGTTCGCATATGCCAAATTCGGTAATGGGAGACTGGAATTGAGGACGAAGGTAATTGACACGTCCAAAATGATAATCTTGGCATGCGTGTTACGTAAAACTTGACTACATACTTCGCCCACAGCGCACTCGCGGCCCTTTCGCTAGCTCCACAGTACCAAGTTGGTGTCACTTCCGGGGAATAGACGACAAAGGTATGTGACACGTTTAAACATGATAATCATGATAGCCATGCCACTTGAAACATGATTACATCCGACGCACATAGAGTGCTCGCGGCCATTTCGCTAGCTTCACATATACCAAAGATGGCATCAGGTGTAGTGAATAGACAACGAATGTAAATGACGAATCGAAACATGACAATGGTCACACGCCTGTCATGAAAAACACGAATAGATGCTGCGCTCATAGCGTGCTGGTGGTTATTCCGCTTGCTCCACATATACCAGCTTTGTATCACATGAAGTGAATGGACGACGAGTGTAAATGACACGTCTAAACATGATAATCATGACAATCGTGTGGTGTAAAACATGACTACATGCTACGCTCCTATAGTGATCGCAGCCGTTTCGCTAGCTCCACATATGACGTCTTGTGATACTAAATTTACTATTACGTGACGTGAATAGACGACAAAGGTAAATGACGCATTCAAAGATGATAATCATGACATAGAAGTCAAGGACGTTATAATTTATGTCCGTCTCGTAACGCTGTGCTGATTTTATTCCATATATGGCCAAACGTAGGAAAAAAAACTAAATTATTTCCCCGAAATAATTGATTCTACGACCTCAGAAAACCAAATAAGGCTTTAGTTAAATCAAATCTACCAAGCACTGATTTTAGCCGTCATATAAGTAGGACAACAATGTCTGACACAACGCGAGCAAAAAACATTAGCGCCTATTCCTGTCCTGCGAAAGGTACTGTACACTCAATAACTGACAAACAATCGACAAAAATATCAATGGCATCGTGAAGAAAATTTGACTCTAAATAACTTATATTTTTTTCGCGGGATGGCGCTCAGCTACACGCACCGCACGTGAAAAGGCCCCTTTATGACTGCAAGCACGTGGCTATTTGTAGCCAAGCGATTACCTAGACTTCCTACCTAGACCTAGACCTAGCCTAAATTGACCTATACCTAGACCTAGATTACCTGGACCTAAACCTAGCCAAGCGATTACCTAAAACTCAAGTTACCGTGAAAAGTTTGAGCGTCATGCAGGGCACTGGCTGGGTTATGGCTGGGTTATATGAGTTAAAGTGAAATATCAACCTTCCACATTCGTGCTTCGCACATTATTGATTCCCAGAGTCCATGGAAACTGCCAAACTTTTTGGCTTTATTTCTCCGTATTTCTCTCTGTCTCAGTTGTTGATGCGATAATTTACTCTCAGCTGGCATTCCTTTCCTGCCCTAGAATTTCTTCACCTCACCTTCATTTTCCTTTTTTAACCGTGTGCCATACAAGGCTACATGTTCTACCACCGTGGCTAGGTGGTCGAAATTTCCGGAGCCCTCCACTACGGCGTCTCTCATAATCAAATGGTGGTTTTGGGACGTTAAACCCCACATACCATCATCATCACCACCATGGCTGAACAGCCAAGCCAATGAAATAAAACGATTCTGCCGTATAAAAATTGCACCGTCTCCCCGTAGGGATCCCTGGTGAGATGCGAAGCAGTAGCGTTGCGCACGGGTGCCAGCACGGGTTAAAGGGCGCTAACGCGGGTGCTGCGGTAAGCACCGAAAGATTCGTTTGAAGCGATGACTAGCGTAGCCCTTGTAGGGGACACGTACAGACATATTTCAACGCGTACGTTAGGCGTGATTCAGGTTTATCGCACGTAAACCGACAAGGCGGTGTAGTGAACAGCTGTCCCGGCAGGTGTTGTGTGACGAACGGACGAGGCGGCAGATGCGGGCGCCGCGGCGAGCACGCGGCAGGCGAGGTAAAGAGTGACGTCAGCGTGCACTGCGAGAAAAGCATGAAGTAAACGCGCCGCAGTGGCGTGACCTACTTGGCACCACGTCAACACCTGTGGCGCGGCGCGTTAATATGAATGGACAGCGGAACACAGGCTAGTCAAAGAGCTGCTTCACATCTAAAAACAGAGGGGCTGGATAACCGAGTCCTTAAGGCGCTCTGTTAAAAACAGTGAAGATTGCGCGCGCTAGAGGAAGAGAAGAACGAGGAATAGCGTGGGGCACGGGAGGTTTTCGGTCTGTGCCGCAATAAACCGCAGTGTTGAGACGCTCTGCTTTTTATCACCAGGCGCATTTTTCCTTTTAAACTGGTTACCCGCGATATAAACCTTCAAATTTTACATTGGTGCCGAAAGCCAACCCGGTTTCAAGGGGGACCTTGGAACGTCTCCGAAACATGATAGCAGCTAGACGGGATACAGCACTAAGAACATTAATGCAGTTTATGAGCTTCTAGATTCAAATAAGTTTGACATGGCGGGGCTTAGCAGCATTTCTCAGCGCCTGGAGAAAAGTACCGACTAGCTTGCCGAGGCTCACGAAGCACTGCATGCCCACATGACGTATGAGGAGGTGCTGGCGGACATGGACTTGGTGCTAGACTACGAAAATCAAACTGCGGGGAGCGTTGGCCTTCTAAAATACCACATCCAAGAGCTGGCTGTCCGGACATCAGGGCAACCAAGTCCAACAGTGAGGTTCCAACCAACTCTTCTCTGGCACGTCAAGTATCCCCGCCAGATATTTCCGGCAGCACAGAAGCAAGGCTTTCAAAGCTAGACTTTATAAGATTCGACGAGTCCTGCTGGAAATGGCTACCATTTTGGAACCTGTTTTGACACTCCGTACATGAGAACCCGTGACCTATAAACGTCAAAAGCTTTCACTACCTCTTAAATTTTATCGACAAACCTGGGGCAAACGCTATTGTAGCCATACCCACAACAAACAACAGTCATGAGGACGCCATTTCTATATTGAAGGAGTGGTTCGGAGACGTGCGCATGATTGAGCAAAGGCACCTCAAAAATCTTCTCACTCTGCGTCCCGTCACTATGTCTGCGAGTGCTATTGCCCTGAGAAGCCTTTATGACTTTGTTCAGGTCAATGTAGGCGGGCTCAACGAACTCATCATCTCAGAATCCTGCTACTCTGCTATGCTGTGTGAGGTGCTAATGAAATCAATTCCACAAGGCATATTGGTGGAATATTACTAACGACGGCGACTTGAAGAGTCAAATGCGAAGACCAACTGCTCATGTACCTGCGCATCGATGTCAAGTGCAGAAAGCTCACCAGCTACCAGCGACGAGATACCTCTTTCAGGGAACAGCAGACTTCCAGCAGCCGTGAAAATCAGTCAACAGCTTTAGCTGCAGTCCTCCATAATAGTGTTGTTACGGAGGAGGGGGCTTGCCTTTTGTGCCAGAAGTCACAGTCAATGCTTGACTGCAACGTATTGCTTCCTGACTTAGAGAAAAAGCGGCTTCTGTCTTCTGTCGATTACAGTGTAGCGGTGGGAGAAGAGACGTGAGCCGACATTGAAGGGGACCGCCGGGCCGGGCCAATCTCGCTACTTTATTCAAGGCCCAAAGCGGAACCCCGGCTGCTGCAAGCGTTCGGCACGCCAGGTGCGTGATCTCGTTCTGTTCTCACACAACTCGAGCTATGCATCAGCTGCGCCATAAGTGCGGCGTGGTGGCTATGAGATGATGACGATGATGATGACGCTACAGATAACTCCACGGCACCGAATCGAACCTGGAATGAAAACCATGAGAGCGTATATACAAACCTGTGCAGGTCGAGAAGTAAAAAGGTTTGTGAATAGTTAAGGTCGTCAACGAGAAGGAACTATCGGCAACCAGTACGTCTCTGGCGGGCGACACTGGAAAAAGTGCGAGGGAAGAAGCTGAAAGAGCCGGTTAATGGTGGTCATAGACAAGTGCGTCCCACGATGACTTCGCGGTCTCATTCGAGAGCGCACCCAGTGGTTAAAGGAGACGCGGCTGACAAAGGTACCTGCAGGTGGAGCAGTGGGAGGGCGCCGATGTGACCGCGCTGGCAACGTGAGTGAAACGTTGTGATTCAATGATGCGGGAGCATGACGGCCGAGCACTGAAGTGTACCAGCCGTGGCGGCGTCTTCGACAGTACACATGACACCGACATGACTGTCGAAAAGGAGCAGTGGTCCGGTCATAGTGGTGTGGATGTCAGCGGCGATGGAATACGGTCATCATCATTTCATTTCGGCTCGCGTGCTGGCATAGGTGGTCGAGTCGAAGGACGGGCAAGCGCGTGTTCGAAGTTGCGCACGATAATCACGGAGGGCAGGCAGGTGCACAGCGACCAGTCAATCGAACCAGAGCGCAGATGCAGTAGACACCTGGGCCATGGCGAAGGTCATGTCTGAAGTTATGGTACCTTGCTGCTGAGTAATGTCCCCCTTCAAGGACTCTGGAGGATAGTTGTCGGCGCCTCTTGACTCGTATAAGCATCTTCGGTGGTCGGCGCACGAGGACTCTAACGAAGTAATGTCGACTAAGACGGCAATGCTGCTGAGACACTGTGACACAGACAAAAACAAGAAAACAAGAAGATGACAGATGCAGTAAACTCTCGTGGCACGAGCACTGGGAAGGAGAAAACAGAAAGGTGGATGAGCAGCACGTGAGGAAAGGCAGTTCTATGGAAGAAGCAGCAACGAACGAGGGGGAGATCTCATGGCTCCTGCCGACACCCGGTGCCTCGGAGCCTGTGGCCTTGAATGAAGAGAAGTCGTCCTCAGCCAGCCCCAACGTTCACCTGAACGTGAGTCGGCACGAGGCACTCGGACAACAACCGTCGTGATTCTTAGGTTGACCCAGCGGAGCATCGAGTCTGACTCAACGCTGCGAGGCGTAGCATCTGGGACGCTCCTTTTTTCTCTGGCCAAATTCCATTGTGATGTGTGGTCCTTGACTCTTGCTTCTTCTTTGCATGTGAACTTTCACTAGATTCCATAACGATATATTTATCTCTATACTGTGTATAATGCGACCGGCTTGTATAGTACTTTTATATAAATTATATGTTTTAATGTGTGTGTGTGTGCTACAGAGAACGCCCGTTTCATCGTTATTTATCGCACCTGAGGCGGTGATGATAAAAGATTTGGCAGATCCCACGTACCTGGGAATCAACTTTATGCGAAGCACGTGGATGGAAGGTGACCGTGTTGCATTTTTAATTGGGCGACACGTCATGAAATGACACTAAATAATTGTACAAATGTTGCACGCACAGACATATGTTGAAAAGTTGCAGATGTTTATATAACCAGTTTTCCACTTGCAGACCGATGTCAGCTGGAAATGTGTTTAGGTGACACTAGAAGCTGATTGAAGCGCTGATGTTCGCGGAGATACTGGTCCTTGACTCTGCTACTTAAATCAATTGAAGCGCATGGCACCTCCACACAATTGACGTTGATCCGGCTATATGAAAGGAGTACGTAATGTTTAGAAAGTTGGATAGGCATCACTGCAAACACTATTGACGTTTCACAAAGATTAGCGTCTATTTGAAAAGTAGTTGGGAGACCTGGCCTAGCTCAGTCATAGAATGTTTGACTGCGACGCAGAATGCTTGGGTTCGATTCCTGCTTCGACCCGAAAATCCATTATTTGCATTCATCAGGTGGCCGACGCTGCCAATGTCAGGCTTTTATTCGAGGCCAGGATTCCAGCTCACGAGGGGCTAGTTCCTTAAACGTCCACCACGTGCCTCATGAAGTTGAACCCTTCCCTTCGCTCGCTCTTTTCTCCTCATACCACAACGCTGACGAGTTTCTAGGCAAATGGCTTCGTTCTTCAACCTGTTCTCACCCGCCCCTCATTGTGGGAACCAAAGAATAGCGCCCCGCTGCCAGCGCATTCTTACCCACGCCGTTTAAACGCCGGCTGGTGTAGAGTACGCGAGCATGTTCCGGACCGGCCATGAACGCTTTTTCTGAATGAGGATAGCGCCATACTGCGGACTTCTCTCTTTTTTTGGCACGGTTGAATTCGAGTCCTCACAGTTTAATATATAGTCACAGATAGTTTATATAAGGAAAAGCTACGAGCAACTGCAATACATTCTTTAGTTTGTTTCTCGTCGTAGGTAATCCCTAGTATTCCTAATATCAGGTTCAATACTTAATTTGTGGATAAGCCATAATTTTTGCCGACCCGAAATTTTTCTAGGGCAGAACAAAATTTTTTATTCTTCTTTTTTAACTAGTAGACTATTGAAAAGCATGCAAAAATTAAGAAAGATGATAGTACAACGATTTTCACAGGAGAACCATGTCCACTATACTGGACACTGGGATTCACTTGTTGAACATAGAGGTACACACATTCTGCTAATCTCTTTGAAAGAGCGCTGCTTTTGGCCTTGTTAGGTTATTAGCCTTATAAAACACAAGCGAAGTTTGTTTTCACCCGAGAAAAAGTTTTTCATGGTTGGCTGTAGCACAAAGCATTCAGCACCACAAAGGAAACACTACGTAGAAGAGAGCGTGTCTATTTCGTCCCCAATTCAGCTTCATCAGACACCAATCCCCCTCGTGCTTCATGCTCTTGATAGATTCCCAGCATGTCCCAGTTTGATTTTTCTATGACTGGGCTTGAAGAATGTCACGTCAAGCCACGTCTTGTTTCTTTCTTCTATATTGGGCACGATGTGCACCAATTGCATCTTGGTGTCGAGTGTATTGGACGTAAGTATTTCTTGCATTGCCAGCAATGTTTTGATTACAAAGGCTACATTTTTGTCTACGATGTATCGAAAATACATAACAGAGCTCGTACAATATATATTATTTCAATGCTGCAAAAATATATCCTGAAGTGCTTTTGTATACTTGACAGCATCGTGCGCACGTATTTTCGCGTACATTACGCAATTACTTCTAGAGCCCAATAAATAGGTTGTGTGATGAGCAAGACAGAGAATAAGAGACAACCCCCGATCCTGGGCCAGCTGTTCTTATTCTGCCTTCGTTCTTCTCTTCTTTGCTCTAGCTACCCGTGCACCGAAGCGCCAGCGTCTTTCTTGGTCGTGACACTCGGCCATGACTGCGCGCGCGCGGATCTGGCGGCAAAGTTTTTGGTGGGCGGGCTTGGCTGCATCGTGGTGGTCAGCCCGGACCACAATGCAACATGGAGCGATGGTTTGGGGAAAGCATCTCTGTGGACGGCACTGGCTGCCTCGAGCCGGTCGCTCTTTTGCACGCCACGATGTCTCTTGAAGAAGTGCTGTGGACTCAGGTGGCCGGCACTGGCTGCCCCGTCGCGGCCGACGCTCTCGGCCATGCTGCGATTTGGTCCGGGTATCTGCCAGAAGTAGATCTGGTGGTCGATACTGGCTGCATCTCGGAGGTCAGCCTTGACCACGCTGGAACTGGGTGCCGTAGTCTGCCACAAGTCTATCGGGAGGTCGAGACTGGCTGCATCCTTGTGGTAGGTCTCGGCCATGCAGAGACTCTCAGTGGGAAGCAGCTAAACATGCACCTGACAGCTCGCTTAGGACGGGCCGCGAAATCAGCGGCTGACGTAAAACGCCGGACGAGGGTTGCCGAAAGGCTATCCCAAAAGACGCGCTAAATGCCTTGGCTAGTGTCGAGAGTGGGTACGTACCTTCTGTCATGTGTGGCAGAAAACATAATTCACGGCCGGCCTTGGCATCTGCGGCAGGACATTCTGTGAAGCTGTCATCGTATTGGCTGCTGTCTGCATCTTGAGCGCCAACTTTCTCCTCATGAACTTGGTCAGTGAGACCAGCAGTGTTTACCTTGGGCTCTACCAGCGCCATGACCGTAGGTGGTTCAAGCATAGGCGATGCTGGTGTCTCCACTTGCCTCAGTAAAGGTGATATTGGGACTGGTTTCTCTAACTGAGCTGTATGAGGACGGGTATCAGCCTCTTCCACTGACATGATGCGGTCGCGTACCGGCGCGGGTACTGAGAGCAGCAGTGGTGTGTCGCACCTGCGTCTGACGTCGTTCGTAGGACAGGCGGAGCAGCTTTCTGCCGCACGGCTTGAGGGCTCCGAGGAACCTTCGAGGTGTTGCTCCAATTCAGGTCGATGTGCAATTGAGGGTGCGTCGGTGAAGAGGTGGTAAGGAAGTTCAGTAGGGTTAAGAGCTGGGCTAGTTGGTGAGACATCATTTAACCATATGGTGTAGTAGTGCAAATTCGCGGGGACGAAGAGGACAAGAAAACACGACACTCTCTACACTCGCAACTAATTTTTATTTCAGAAGCAGCACTTCATATATAACCCATAACCCTAGCGACACAGAAAAGAACTACGAACACTGAATCATTGCCAACAGAAGCTTTTGCGCAGACTCAAGCGATAGTACACGGCAGTTAAGCTTAGACACTTTTAGATGACATAACTAAAACAGCCCTGGGTAACGTCAAACCAAAAAAATAAAAAAACCAAAAAACAAAAAAATTGCGGGAATTCACACGTGTTTGAAACAAAGTTTTGAAACGACAAGAAGGAGAGTATGACACATGCAAACACTGATCTCAATTAAGTCCTTCGAGGTAGCTGGCTTCTCGGTTACTTAACGAAACCGATGACTGATTAATGCATCCTTCTTTTCTTTTTTAATGTGAAAGGCTTCGGCAATTTCTCTGGTTAGTTGGTTTCCATGACGGAAGACTACGGGTGTGTCACTGTACAGTGGTGAGCAGCCACACTGGGAACAGTGTCTCTTTATGTGAGAATGAATGTCAGTTCCTAATGATTGCTTTTGTTCTAAAAGTCGGGTGTTCAAACAACGACCCGTCTGGCCGATGTATACCTTTCCACACGTTAGCGGCAAGCAATACACGACTGATAGGATACACTTAACAATCTTTGTTGTGTGATTTACCGTACAACTACCAGCATTAGTTTTTGCTGCTATGGAAACTTTACGGTCTAGTTTGGAACATATTTTACTAAGTTTGTTGGGTGCCGAAAAAACTAATTCTTGGCCACAGCGATTACCTACGTTGTTTAAGTTATGGGCAATCTTGTGCGCATATGGA
Source organism: Rhipicephalus annulatus (assembly GCA_013436015.1). Lineage (NCBI taxonomy): Eukaryota > Metazoa > Arthropoda > Arachnida > Ixodida > Ixodidae > Rhipicephalus > Rhipicephalus annulatus. The sequence goes on along the minus strand of WOVY01011108.1, from coordinate 430,472 downwards.
ACTGACAATATCTTCTTCCTGTTTTTATTACTTGTCATTTTTTTATGAAAGTTGTTGCGTACGTGACTAATCAGCTTGTTAGCTGATCTACACAACACGTGTTTTTCGTACCCAGCATTTTTTAGCCTGATAATTTGTTGGTTGAAGCTTTTGCTAATCTTTTCTGGACATGACTTTGTTAAGGCTGCTCTCAAACATGAAAAGGCTATGCCACTGTTTACAACTTTAGAATGTGCCGATCGGTAGCTAAGTAAACGGTAGCTAAGCACAGCAGAACATGTATGCTAGTCATACAATCCGCGAACGGAAAAACCCTTACTTAGCTACCGATCGGCCCATTCTAAAGTTGTAGACAAGAGATCGCTGTTCACTTCAATGCTTATTTTAATAGTATATTTTCAAACTCGCCTGTTCCCCGTTGCCTGAATCACACATTGGTGAAGGATGACTTTAGTTTTGTTTCTTTGCCTGGCGTCTTTTCTATGCTGTTGAATATAAAAACAAAATCATCACCCGGGCCTGACAACTTATCAAACGTGTTTCTTCACAGATACGCCGAAATGCTATCGCGTTTTCTTGTTATCATCTTTCGTGCATCACTATCTTCAGCAGTGCTTCCGAACGACTGGCTATCTGCTCGTGTCATTCCTATCCTAAAGAAAGGCGATCCATCATTAGTTCAAAACTACCGCCCCATATCACTAACCTCCTCTTGTTGTAAACTTTTAGAACACATTATTGCTAACGAAATCACTAGGTTTCTTGATGATCGAGCTATTTTAACTCCTATGCAGCATGGATTTAGGAAGGGCCTCTCCACTGTAACCCAATTAACTACTGTAATTCACAGTCTCGCTAGCGTTGTCGACAAATCAGGACAAACTGACATCATATTTCTGGATTTTAGGAAGGCGTTTGATCTCGTGTCACACGCGAAACTAATCGAAAAACTTGTTCATCTGGACGTTCCCTCATACCTAGTAAATTGGATTTCTGCTTACCTCACTAACCGTAGGAAATTTGTTGCAATTGATAATTGCTGTTCGAGTGACCTTGCTGTTACTTCTGGAGTTCCCCAAGGAAGTGTTCTTGGACCTTTATTATTTAATATATACATTAATGACATAGTTGACTCTATTACTGAACCTGTACAGATAAAATTATTCGCTGATGACTGCTTACTCTTTAATGAAATTACCTGCCAGCAAGACCAAATCACCGTAAACTCTAACCTTCAAAAAATTTTAACATGGTGCGAACGCTGGGACATGCAGCTTAATATTGATAAAACAGTATTTATGAAAATCACCAAAAAAATTAATAAACTTTCGTTTACGTATAATCTTGCATCCATGCCTCTTACAGAGGTTGATGAATATAAGTACCTGGGTGTCATCATAACTAATAATCTCAGTTGGAACTCCCACATCTCTCACCTTTGCGACTCAGCCTTCAAAAAACTCTGCTACCTCAGACACAAATTAAAACATGCTCCTCCCGAGACCCGTCTAACCGCTTATACCTCTCTTGTCCGTCCTAAGCTTGAATATGCAGCTATCGTATGGGATCCTTACACTAAAACTAACATCGATGCGCTAGAAAGGATCCAACGTAAAGCAGTAAGATTCATCTTCTCCAAATATCGCACCAGTGACTCTCCAAGTGACCTAATGGCCCAACACAACATTCAGTCCTTGCAACTAAGAAGAAAAATTCACAGGCTTAAATTTCTATTCTTACTGTATAATAATAAATTGTCTCTTTCTCCTGAACCTTACATAAAGCCTCTCACTGCTCGCCGAACAAGACATCGCCACTCTGCCACATTAACGCCTTACAATACCAGAACCAACATCTTTAAGTATTCCTTTTTTCCTCGAACAGTAGCCGACTGGAACAGCCTACCTCTTAGTACACTCAGCAACACCGACTCTATCGCATCCATTTCATCTTAGATCTAGCCCTTCCTCTTTCAATACAGTGATCCAGTATTTTTTTTCCCCTGTTTATTTTTTTTTACTAACTCCTTTGTACATTGATTAGATAGTTCTGTATTGTTTATCTTCTCATATTGTATATTATTTTTCTTTGTATCACATTTCTTTTAGTGCTCATTTACTTGTTAGTAGATTCATTTTGTTGTTGCTTTGTATAGATCCTACTTGTATATATTCTTGATATTTGCAGACTTTGTACTTTTGTTCGTACTTTTCCCCTCCTGCCTGGGCCTATTAAGGCCTGCAGTATTCCTAAATAAATAAATAAATAAATAAATAAATAAATAAATAAATAAATAAAGAGTGGCATAGCCTTTTCATGTTTGAGAGCAGCCTTACCAAAGTCATGTCCAGAAAAGATTAGCGAAAGCTTCAACCAACAAATTATCAGGCTAAAAAATGCTGGGTACAAAAAACACGTGTTGTGTAGATCAGCTAACAAGCTGATTAGTCACGTACGCAACAACTTTCATAAAAAATGACAAGTAATGAAAACAGGAAGAAGATATTGTCAGTTCCATATGCGCACAAGATTGCCCATAACTTAAACAACGTAGGTAATCGCTATGGCCTAGAATTAGTTTTTGCGGCACCCAACAAACTTAGTAAAATATGTTCCAAACTAGACCGTAAAGTTTCCATAGCAGCAAAAACTAATGCTAGTAGTTGTACGGTAAATCACACAACAAAGTTTGTTAAGTGTAGCCTATCGGTCGTGTATTGCTTGCCGCTAACGTGTGGAAAGGTATACATCGGCCAGACGGGTCGTTGTTTGAACACCCGACTTTTAGAACACAAGCGATCATTAGGAACTGACATTCATTCTCACATAAAGAGACACTGTTCCCAGTGTGGCTGCTCACCACTGTACAGTGACACAACCGTAGTCTTCCGTCATGGAAACCAACTAACCAGAGAAATTGTCGAAGCCTTTCACATTGAAAAAAGAAAAGAAGGATGCATTAGTCAGTCATCGGTTTCGTTAAGTAACCGAGAAGCCAGCTACCTCGAAGGACTTAATTGAGATCAGTGTTTGCATGTGTCATACTCTCCTTCTTGTCGTTTCAAAATTTTGTTTCAAACACGTGTGAATTCCCGCAAAATTTTTGTTTTTTGGTTTTTTTGATCTTTGATTTGATGTTACCCAGGGCTGTTTTAGTTATGTCATCTAAAAGTGTCTAAGCTTAACTGCCCTGTACTATCGCTTGAGTCTGCGCAAAAGCTTCTGTTGGCAATGATTCAGTGTTCGTAGTTCTTTTCTGTGTCGCTAGGGTTATGGGTTATATATGAAGGGCTGCTTCTGAAATAAAAATTAGTTGCGAGTGTAGCGAGTGTCGTGTTTTCTTGTCCTCTTCGTCCCCGTGAATTTGCGCTACTACACCATACGGTTAAATGAGGTGGTAAGGATTAGGACCAAAAGCAGCTATGAGTTGCAGCTGCACTGCGCCCATGACTGCTGCTTCCAGCCTTCATACCGGTGCCACGCCGCTGCACCTTCCCGAAGACGGTCTACAGCCACGTTGCATTTTTGAGATTCCGTCCAGGCCTCGCGCATTGCTATCGCGTTGACGGTTGCCACCCAGCTGTCGGCGTCGTTCCGGACACCGTGGAGTTCCGGTAGTTTGCAGACGGCTGGTGATTGCGAGGTGGCAGGTGGCGATGCAGAGATCACCGACGCGAAGCAGTTGAGCTGGTGTGAGAGCTCGATCAGAGAAGACCGAAGCTTCCTGCGTTGCTCCAGTGTGCTTGCCTCAAGCTCGTATGAGGCAGCTACATCCAACACTGCGTTAATGTCACACAATGCTGGCAACATTGTAGGAGCTCGCTCGGCGTTCAACGCTGTCAGTTTGTTAGTCTCGTTGCGGAGCAGTGCGATGGTACGCCGCAGCTCCACGGCACTGTCGCACAAGGCTTCTGAAGTGGTTTGGTTCGCGTCCGTGAGGTACGTGGTTCTCGTAGTACTCACGGTGGTGACACGCACGTCCAAGGAAGCTTGAACAGCGTTTCTTGGCGGCTCATGTGTTGGAAGAGTTCCGGACAGGGAGTGCAGGCCGTGGGAAGCTTGAACAGCATTCCCAAAGGACAGGAGCCCGTGCGTATTACGGCCGCGAAGTGGTAGCATAGTGTCCAGTGGGTGATGCCCTGGTACCCCAGAGGAGGCATGGACACCGCCCACTGATGGTCCGATGGGCAGCTGAAGCGGCGGCCGGGTTGTTGACTTCATCGCCAAAGAAGCGTGAACAGCGTTCATGGATGGAGAAGCTCGCACTGCCGACGAACCACGAAGACACGTACCGGTGGCTTCCCCAGAGGGTTCACTTGTCGGCTTGCGCTGACGGCAGAATCCATAGCCAAGGACGCGTGGACGGCGTCCCTTGTGAAATAGTACCGGTAACGTGTACTGCAGTTGCCGAGGAGGCCTTGACGCCGTCCCCGAACGGTGGTGGCAGTGTCGGCAGGTGGACAGCTGCCGAGGAGACCTTGACGCCGTCCTCAAGCGGTGCTTATTGCGGCTGTCCTGGATGACGAAGCCAGGACGTAAGACTTCTTCGTCGACATGCACCATTGTGATGAGCGAGACAGACAAAAAGAGACAACACCCGATCCTAGGCCAGCTGTTCTTATTCTGCCTTAGTTTTTCTCTTTTTTGCTCTAGCTACCCGCGCGCCGCAGCACCAGCGTCTTTCTTGGTCATGACAGTTGATTGATAAGTGAGGTTTAACGTCTCAAAACCACCGCATGATTATGAAAGATGCCGTAATGAAGGGCGCCGGAAATTTCGACCACCTGGGGTTCTTTAAAGTTCACCCAAATCTGAGCACACGGGCCTACAACATTTCCGCCTCCATGGGAAATGCAGCTGCCGAAGCCGGAATTCATTTCCGCGACCTGTGGTTCAGCAGCCGAGCACCTTAGCCACTAGACCACTGCGGTGGGGCGGCCAATAACTACGTGGGGCCGAAGGATAAACTGCTCTTAAAAACATGTTACTCGACTTTTACAGAAGCTACCAAAGTGTTTAAGTTCCAACTGTAGCTCTGCTTACTTTTCTGCATCACCTTTTTTGTCATGTTTTTGTCAATACTAAGTGTAGGTACCATCCTGCTGAAATCACCAAATTATGATTGCGGTAACTGTAAATAAATAGCAATAATAAATAATATGTTCAATACACTAGTCATGGGGTAGGATAGGAATATGCTTGGCAACCACATAGTAAACGCTCCGAGATTGTACTGTCCAGGTACCCTTGCGGAAGCTCTTTCGCTTTCTTATTTCTTTGTAGCGCTTATTCTTGGCGTAAATGTACATAAGAAGCTGAGTATAGTTCCACAGAAAAAAATCATTAGGCACTCGGGACGAACAGCACAGTTATAGTGTAAGCCGGAGGAGTGGCTTTTGTAGGCCTTTTTGTAATTCAGTGTTAGCATCTAATTTGCTGGCATCTCGTTGCAGGCGTCTTATTTTATAAGGTACCCAGCATATTTCCGTAAAATCTCCTTCAAACAATGGCTGCTTCAAGGGACAGCGTGCTCCTGGTTGTTTCTGCACTACTTCCTGTCCACATTTAATTAATGAGGTTCGCAACTCCAGATTATGCAGCATCACGTGTTTGAGGAAAGATTTGCTACACCTACAACTATTGTGTCTTTATGTTTTTGGCACATTTCGATCGCCTTGATATATAAATATAGTAATAGATAAATAATTTATGTAACACTTCATCTGGTGAGATTTTATTGCAACATGTGAAAGTAAATTTCATAGTGTTATTGCGCACATTAAAAGTGCTTTATGCGGAAGATTGCCGAATGTGCAACGATCTCCGCGTTGTTTATATATGTGTTAAATGCCTGTGCACCAATAAAGCAGTTATCGAATGGGGTCCTTGGCGTACGATGTAAGGGCTAACATGCTTATCTTAAAAGCAATTTTGAACCCACAGTGTTTATTTACGTGTGCATCTCAAGTACGTAGTGCTTCCTCTCGTGCCCGGATATTGTCAAAATTCAGAGCTTCATTTTGCGATTGACGAGTGAATGTACCTAATTATTGCCTATATTATAAAAACATTGATGATAATCCACCTTTTTACTTAATGGTCTTCCTGATGTATGTGTAAAGATGGCAACAGCAAGAACAATTATCATGCTGTAGCCAAGAAAAAAAAGTAATGCAGAACATTTTGTATCAGTCTATAAAGCAGTTATCAATTGATAATAATCTATTAGTTGCTAACGTGAGGTCATTAGTGGCATTGAAATGCTTTCATTTTGCCTTCCAGGAAAAAGAAAGCTGATGTTCACGTTTGGTGCCATGGTATAGTGTTACCCCTTCAATCTACAAACAGCTTAGGCAAGAGTGCAGAATGAAAATCTAGGTGAAATACACGCTTGACACATGTAGAATTTCATTTTCAACAGCTTCATTTCCAGCCCGGCCGAAGGCCACTCCGAACTCGGAACACATGCGTCAAGCTAAGTGGAAACAAAGCATAGCCATATATAATATTGTTACGTGAATGACAAGTCGATAGAGTGACTTTAATATCGTCAATTATTAATATAGCAAGGAGGGAAAAAGGAAACTGAGGAAGAGGTAAAAGAAAGTAGTTGGGGTAGGCCACCAGCACTGTTGCTTCCACAGTCTTCTCATGTGGGCCAGTTAATCTCCCTTTTTCTCTTTAGCTCAGCAATAACATTCGTTCATATAATAATGATATATAACTCACATGTTTTCGCACAGTGCTAAAGCGCCTGATGTGGTCTAGTTTGTAAATGTTACAAAGTAAAGCAACAATAAAATCATCATCAAAACTAGAATAGCATTTTGTTGATAAACCTGCCTTTTTTCTTTTTTAAACTGTTCACCGTATAGGTAGGTCTGTTTCATGGAATCAGTCGTTGTCAGCTTTTGAGTCTGAGTCACCAGAGCCCCCTCTAATTTGCCTACCCTAATAAGAAGACTAGTGTAGTTGCAGAGTAACAGACCTTTTGTGGAAAGCAATAGAGATTTTAAGCGGCTTTTGCCACACTAAATGCTCATAATAAAATATTCATCACAGATGATAGGGTTACGTTCTTGGTGCTGAGGTATACGTGACGAACTACTGGAGCAACAGCTGAGTTTTAGTGCCGGAAGGCAACACAGTAACACAATATTTACCAGCGGCATTTTTTTTCAATTATGGTAAACGACAGCATAAATCACTCCTAACATATTTTTTTTTTCAGTTGGCTTACCAATTTTAATACATTCAGCAACCAGGTTTTACATTTGTCAACGGAAATGTTCACTTCTTACTCTTTTGTGAAGCCTCCTCAAGAGGTAAAGACTGACAAAAATATTACCCAGCGTTGTGTTAGATGACTGTTGTTTTCCTTCCGTTTGTGCCAGCGTTTTTATTATTATAAGTAGGCGTCACGACGTGTATTGAGAGAACGACCACTGTACCGTTTAGAGGGACCCGTGAAAGACACACGACAACCTTCTCTGCCTGGTCAAACCACTGGCAAAAAATAATTGAAGCCGGTAAAGCGCATTGTCATCCCATATTGTCACAAAGCAGAAACAGCAGCAGTCGAATCCAGGAAACTCACTTTAATTGTACCAAAACACTGGCAAACTGATCAGCAGAGAACCTCGTCTTTTTCTTTCGCTGCGCGTGTTCTTCGTTGTTCTCTTGGTGCTGCATACTCAATGTGGCATTTGCCCCCTCCAGAGAGCAGCGTCGCGATGCTCTTCTACAAAAGACAGTGTAGTAGATGTATGGTGTAAATCAGTCCGAAAAGTAGGGCTTCATTCGCACAACGTGCAGGATTTCTGGTGTTTGCTGGCGAGTCGTCGAGGGGCTGTCAGGAACGACCACGTAATTAACATCGCTCAGGCGTTGTAAAACTGTGTAGGGGCCAAAATACTTCTTCAGCAATTTTTCAGACAGTCCTCGGCGGCGAATAGGACTCCATACCCAGACTTTGTCACCGGCCCGATAGACGACATGTCAGTGTCGCAGATTATAACGTTGGGCGTCATAATTTTGCTGCTGTGTGATTCGGACGCGCGCAAGCTGCCTTGCTTCTTCTGCTCGTAGGGTGAAAGATACAGCGTCCAAATCGATGTCATTGCAGTCGTGCAGTAACATGGCGTCAAGCATCGTCGTCACTTCACGGCCACGAAGGAGACTGAACGGCGTTCTTCGTGTAGTTTTTTGCTGCGCTGTATTATAGGCGAACGTGATGTACGGTAGAATGTCGTCCCAGTTCTTGTAATCCACGTCAACATACATACTAAACATGTCGGCAATAGTCTTGTTGAGGCGTTCTGTTAAGCCACTGGTTTTTCGATGATAGGAAATGGTTTTCCGATGGGCTGTTCCACTGAGCTCAAGCACTGTCTTCAGGAGCGCGGCCGTGAAAGTGGCACCTCGATCCGTTATTATGATTGTTGGAGCAGCGTGCCTCAGGACGATATTTTCTACGAAGAATCGTGCGGTTTCAACGGCGGTGCCACTTGACAAAGCCTTTGTTTCCGCGTAGCGCGTAAGATAATCAGTGGCGACTATTACCCACTTCTTGCCAGCATGGGAAGTCGGATATGGTCCAAGGAGATCCATTCCAATTCGGGCAAAAGGTACCGTGGGCACTTGAATTGGTTGTAATAGTCCAGCTGGTTTTAACGGTGGCGATTTTCGTCGTTGGCAATCGAGGCACGTGGGCACGTGATGCTTCACAATAGCTGGACGTCTTGGCCAGTAGTATTTCTGTTGGATTCTGGCCAATGTGCGTGTGTATCTGAGATGACCAGAGGTTGGCTCATCGTGGCAAGCACAAAGTATCTCCTCACGAAGTGACGTCGGAACGACAAGTAGGTGAGTGCTTTCTCTGGGAGAAAAGTTCTTCTTATAGAGAACACCACTACGTAAGCAGAATGACAGCAGACTCCTTGCAAATCTTCTAGGGATGGTTGTTGTCCGGCCATTCAAAAATTCAATAAGGGGAAGCAACTCACTGTCTTCTTTCTTCTTGCACGAAATCGTAGTGGTGTCAATGACTCCTACAAACGCCATGCTGTCATCTTCTGTGTCATCGTCGCGCTTTATCGGTGACCTTGATAAGCAATCGGCGTCGGCGTGCTGCCGTCCGGACTTATACACGACCATCATATCAAACTCTTGAAGGCGTAAGCTCCACCGTGCGAGCCGACTAGACGGGTCTTTCAAGTTGGTCAGCCAGCAGAGGGAATGATGGTAGCTGACTACGTGGGAGGAACGACCATAGAGGTACGGACGAAACTTCATAACCGCCCATGCGACAGCAAGACACTCTTTTTCCGTTGTGGAGTAGTTGGAATCGGCACTGGAAAGCGTTCTACTAGCATATGCGATCACTCGCTCGGCTGAGTCTTGCCGCTGGACGAGTACAGCGCCTAAACCCACGTTGCTGGCATCTGTATGGACCATGGTAGGAGCATCCTCATCAAAGTAAGCAAGCACAGGCGGAGTCTGCAGGCGTTGTCGGAGATCGTCAAATGCCACCTGTTGATCGTCGCCTCATGTGAACGAAACGTCTTCCCTTGTGAGTAGTGTTAACGACGAGGCTATGTGAAAGAAATTGGCAATAGACCTTCGGTAGTATGCGCATAGGCCAAGGAAACGCCTGACTGCTTTCTTGTCTTTTGGTACCGGAAATTTTTTGACGGCCGCAATCTTATCGAGATCAGGTCGAACACCTTCATGGCTCCCCACATAGCCTAAAAATTGGAGCTCCTTGAAACCGAAATGACAGTTCTCGGGTTTCAGTGTCAGGCCGGCAGACCTTATTGTCCAGAATACCGATAGCAGCGTGCTCAGGTGTTCGTCAAATGTTTTTGAAAAAACAATGACGTCGTTCAGATAGACCAGATATGTCTGCCACTTAAGGCCTGACAGAACGGTATCCATCAGTCTCTGAAATGTTGCGGGGGCTGAGCACAATCCGAAAGGCCAGACTTTAAATTCATAAAGCCCGTCAGGCGTTACAAAAGCCATTTTTTCTCTATCTCGCTCGTTGACCTCAATTTGCCAATACCCACTTTTGAGGTCCATTGACGAAAAGTAGCTTCCATACCTCAGCCTCCGCTGGAGGCGGAAATGTTGTAGGCCCGTGTGCTCAGATTTGGGTGCACGTTAAAGAACCCCAGGTGGTCTAAATTTCCGGAGCCCTCCACTACGGCGTCTCTCATAATCATATAGTGGTTTTGGGGCGTTAAACCCCACATATCAAATACCTCAGCCTGTCGAGTGAATCATCGATGCGCGGTAATGGGTATACGTCTTTCTTTGTCACACGGTTCAGCTTGCGGTAGTCGACACAATATCGCAAGCTTCCGTCTTTCTTTTTAACCAGCACTGCCGGCGATGCCCAAGGACTTCTTGACGGCTGAATGACATCAACATCGAGCATTTTCTTCACTTGTTCTTGGATTGCTGCACGCTCTTTCGGTGCTAGGCGGTATGAATTCTGTCGTATTGGCCTTGCCGCCTCCTCCGTTATTATTCGTTGTTTCGTCAGTGGCGTTTGACTGACCCTCGAGGTTGATGAAAAACAGTCTTTGAACTGGTGAAAAAGATCTACTAGACGCTGTCTCTGCGCTGGTGACAAGTCCAAGCTTACGTCAATAGGTAGTGGGGCTGACGTGGCTTGCGGCTCGTCCTGTTGCACTACACAGCACTCGCGGATTTCGGTGATCTCGTCAAAGTAGGCAACTGTAGTGCCTTGTGTAATGTGTCGTCGCTCGTTGGTAAAATTCGTCAACAGAACCTCTGCTTCACCGCACACAACATTGACGATACTTCTGGCAGTTGCAACACCGCGAGAGAGTAGGAGCGTCAATACTTGTTCAGCGATTCTTTCTCCAGTATTCTGCTCGGTGCACGTGACTGAAACAAGGCGGCACGATAACGGAGGTACGGTCACATCGTCAATGACTCGTAGAGCTTTTCGGTGTAGCGCTGCGCTTTGATCCGCTGAAAAAGTCAGTACACCATTCGGAATATTGATGATGGCACCATATTCACGCAAGAAATCCATCCTCAAGATTGTCTGTTTGCAACACTCAGAAAGGATAACAAAAGTTGCGACGAAGGATGCATCTCCTATCTTCATTCTTGCGGTGCACTTTCCGGTAGGTGTGAGTAGCTGCCCTCCAGCTCCTCTAATCTGCGGTCCTGTCCATTCTATTCTAACCTTTCTGAGCGTGTCTGCCAGACTCTCACTCATTATTGAGAAGTCCGCGCCAGTGTCGACCAATGCTATGACGTCATGTCCGTCAATTGTAGTTGCAACTTCGGCAGTAACAACCTCATCTTTCGTCGATTCATTGAAAATGTGTCTCTCCTCGCTCGGCAGTAATGCTTGATTTTCAGCACTTCGAAGATTCGCAACCTTACCGCTGAGGTCGCTGCTTTTAGCTTCCCCGGCGTGGACTAGGAGATCTCCCTCTTGGCATGTCAGTGGTGCTCCGTCTAGAGGATGGAGAATAACGCCCAGAAGAGGGTGAGCGTGACCGAAACCCAGGAGGAACATCCCGCGGGGTCATGACACTCGTGTCGACGTCAGGTGTTCCGTTGAAATGGCGCCGAGGAACAGTGGAAGGAAACCCTTGGAACCCTGCGGCACGATACAGGCAATACCGAACGATGTGGCCTGCTTCCCCACAGTGAAAGCACAGGGGCCTATGATCAGGGGTACGACAGATGTCAGTTTTGCGAAGTGTTGGCCGCCTCGACATCGAAGTTTCTCTATAGTACCAAGGCACTGTCGGCGGATGTTGCTGGTGGTACTGATGTGGTGTCGGCCCACATTTTGTTGAGGTGGCAATAATCAACGCAGAAACACCATGAGCCATCTTTCTTTTTTACTAATACCACGGGAGATGCCTAAGGGCTCATTGATGGTTCGATTACGTTTTTCGTAAGCATTTTGGCCACTTCTTTCTGAATCACTTCTCGCTCGGACGCTGACACGCGGTACGGCCAACGGTGAATGGGCGCACAGTCACCAGTGTTGATTCGGTGAGTGACAATTTTAGTCTGGCCTAAGGGACGATCGTCGGTGTTGAAAATGTCACTGTATGAGGCCAAAACTTGGCAGAGAGCGTCGGCCTGGTGAGGCGACAGCTCCGATCCAATCATATTTCGAAAAATACCGTCGTCTGAGCTGGGTGACCGTGAGACTGTGCTTCGATCAAGAGCAGATACAGCGACAACACTGGCATCGTCCTCTGTTATGGCAGTTAGCTGGGCTAGAGACATCTGGCAGGGCAACACTTGAGGGGTGAAACCAAAGTTAAGGAGCGGAAGTAACACACAGTTATCCGCTATGGTCGCGATGGTATAGGGCACAGTAACACTGCGCGTCAGACGAACGTCAGTAATTGGGGTAACATATAATCGCCGTCAGGAACGGGAGGGGTCGATGACAAAGACACGTACGTGACGGCTCGAGGTGGCAGGCGAACGAAAGTGGTTGGGCTCAAGCGGCTGGTGGGCTTTGCAGAGTAGTCGGCAAATATTGGTAGATCAAGGCTGAGGGTACCAGACGAACAATCAATTAAGGCCGAGTGTGCCGAAAGAAAATCAAGGCCAAGTATGAGGTCATGAGGGCAGCAGGCTAGCACGGCAAAAAGGACCACGGCGTGACGACCGGCAATGCTGACACGAGCAGTGCACATTCAGATTACTGGCACAGTACCGCCATCGGCAACACGTATTGCCTGCGTCGTAGATGGCGTCATAATCTTTTGTAAGCGTCAGCGTAGAGAAGCGCTCATAATAGACAAGTGCGCACCTGTGTCAATGAGGGTGGTCACAGGAACATGGTCGACTTGTACTTAAAGCAGGCTATGGTGCGTGGGAAGCGTCAGTAGAGGATTTTCGTCCGTCATTGGTATTGCAGCTTCACCTCTATAAGCTGCAATATCTAGTTTTCCTGCTGCGGTCGTCCAGAGAAGCTCGGCGAGGAAAATCACCGAGGTGGCGGAGAGCGGGACTGGCGACGTAGCGGCGACGGGGAGCGAGAGCTGCGGCGACCGGACGAAGGGGCGTCAGGGTAGCGGCGACCGGGCAAAAGGGCGTCAGTGGAAGGCTCGTAAGATGACGACGAATAGAAATTTAAGGGTGCGGCGACTGAACGTCGAGGGGTCGTCGGATGCATGAGCGCCGAGGTAGAGAAAGTCTGACGTGGTTTGTTTGACCAACGGTGGCGGCAATAGCGAGAAACGTGGCTAGGCTGGTGGCAGGAAAAACAAATAGGCCGGTCGTCGGGTGTTCACCAATTCGAAGGGTTACGGAAGGGCATTGTTGGAGGTGAACGGCGAACGTGTCCTCGGGAGTAGGACGGGACTTCAGGGCGAGTCAAGGGACATGCTGATGGAAGTCCGAGGTTCGAAAAATCCTGCCTCACCACATCTTGCATTAACGCCATTGACGGCTGTTGTTGGTCAGAGGTGGGCGTTGCGAAAACGGGTGGCTGAAGAGGAGCCGGACAGGCGACTTCGATTTCCCGACGAACAATGCGTGTGGCGTTGTCATACGTGGGGGACTGGCGGGCGGCTTCACACGTTGAGGTCGCGGCCGTGTTGGGCAGCCGGGTGAATCCCTGAGTACTACGGCGCCTCTTGGCTTCTTCGAACCGCCGGCACTCTTTTATGATGGCGTCGACGGTGGCAACGTTGTTGTAAACTAGAAGATGAAATGCGTCGTCTGCTATGCCTTTCAGCACATGGGCCACTTTCTCCGACTCACTCATGTGCTCGTCAATCTGGCGGCATAGGGCGATGATGTCGTGAATGTACGCGACGTACGACTCCGACGACGTCTGTGCATGAGCCGCCAGTCGATTCCGCGCTGCGATCTGCCGCCCAACGGTGTCGCCGAAAAGGTCGCGGATCTTCTCTTTAAAGGAGTCCTAGTTTATAATCTCAGCTTCGTACGTCTCGAACCACACTCGCGGTGGGCCATCGAGGTAAAAAAGCACATTGGCAAGCATAAGAGTAGGGTCTCACTTATAGCTTGCGCTGACCCGTTCCTCCCGGTTAATCCAGTTGTCGACGTCAACGCCATCCTGACCGGAAAATACACCGGTATCACGAGCAGGAGGTAGAACGACGTATGTAGAAGTCACGGTAGGGGCAGGTGGCGAAGACGATGGTTGTTCAACCTGTGTTATGGTTGGACCTATGATGATGCGGCCGTTGCGGAGCTTCGGGATGAAGACGGCGAAGTACCCAGCACCTCCACCACAAAGATGTTACGTAAAAATGACACGAGGCGTGTCTATTTAAAATCTATATTCAAACTGATGCGTATCGCGTCGATTAAGATGAAAGACAGCATGCACAACCGACAGACCACTTCCTCGTTGTCGTCTTCTGACCGCTGATACGTCATTTACGTAGCAATATATATCAGTTCACTGTATTCTTGGCACTGCGGCTCAACTCTTGCTAAACCTTTCTAAAACCGAGGAGGTTGCGCCCAGCGAGTGTAACGTCGCAACCCTTTCTTGTCAGATAGTGCTCAATGTAGCCCCGCCGCGGTGGTCTAGTGGCTAAGATACTCGGCTGCTGACCCGCAGGTCGCGGATTCAAATCCCGGCTGCGGCGGCTGCATTTCCGATGGAGGCGGAAATGTTGTAGGCCCGTGTGCTCAGATTTGGGTGCACGTTAAAGAACCCCGGGTGGTCTAAATTTCCGAAGCCCTCCACTTCGGCGTCTCTCATAATCATATAGTGGTTTTGGGACGTTAAACCCCACATATCAATCAATCAATTAGTGCTCAATGTACATGCCAGTGGTTGCCAATGGGAATGAGAGACAGGAGAATTTGGCTTTTAGCTTACGCGCACGTTGGCTTTAGCTAACGCGATTTGGCTTTAGCTAACGCGTGTGAATGTTTTATTGCTCAACAATGAACAGGAGAAATCTCCCACCGGCACCACCTTGCAGGTCCAAACGTAAGACTGGTTACACACTACTACGACTACGACTACTACGAGGGATGAACGGGTGCCATTTATTATATGTCTTTGTTGGGTTGACGCTATCGATGTCGGGTAATGCTTAACGCTCACGCGTTGTAATTGCCCATGTGTGTTCTCGTCCTTCTTCGGTAGAAACTAAGTGTCAATCACCTGTGGCACATACCCGCTTACCAGCGGCTCATACCCACCCGTATGTGCCACTGTTTGGCGGGAAGTTTTTGACGACGATCGCGACGGGGTTGTGACATTATTCATGACTCGCTCGCTCTGGCCGACTGGGCTGGCACTACGTCATCTCCTGACGCCGACCTCCGGCGACAGCGTAGCTCTGACCTACTGGACTTGCCCTACGCCATCTCCTGACGCCGACAGGAGCTCTCGCAAGTGGTGCCCCGTCCGTGGACTCCTGTGACCATGTTTCAATCTTTCCTATCTCTGCTATCCCCTCGATATGTCTTCGCTCACTGGCTCAGCGCATCTCTCTCTCTCTCTCTCTCTCTCTCTCTCTCTCTCTCTATATATATATATATATATATATATATATATATATATACCTTTAATTCTATTCTTTAATCCGTCCTCACCCCCATCCCCTGTGAGCTACTATTGAGGTGTCGCACCCTGATGCAGACAGTTACGGGGCTCACTTTGCTCTTCTTCTCCCTGTTATAGCCACATATCTGACATTATTCATGTACTGACCAGCGCGTCATAGTCGTCAAACCATCTTACCCTCCTACGCTAATTTTGGTTCACGCCAAGTTAAAGGGGTGACCACGAGAGCACCCAATTGTAAGCGGCTAGATAGATAGATAGATAGATAGATAGATAGATAGATAGATAGATAAATAGACAGACAGACAGACAGACAAATAGACAGATATATATATATATATATATATATATATATATATATATATATATATATATATATATATATATATATATATATATAGATAGATAGATAGATAGATAGAGAGATTGATTGATTGATAGATAGATAGATACGCTCAATGTCGCCGAAGTTCGCTAAGAAATGCTTCTAATTGAATACACCGTGACATTTTGGCGTCCACGAGCGAACGAAGTTGTCTATGTAACACAAGCACATCATAGACGCTATGAAAACGTAGAAGTCAAGGAAACTTTAGGAGCATGTAGGCTTGTTGGAGGCAGAGTTGAGAGAGTGGAGGAGACTGCGGGAGAATCGTCAGTGAGATGATAGGGCGGCTGAACGTCAAGCGGCAAAGGAACGCGATTTGCTGGCGATTGAGCGGGAGAAAATAGTGGCTGAATGTGCAGCCTAAGAGCGAGCTCGAGCCGAAGCAGAGGAACGCAGCCTTCAGCTACGCATAAGGCTTACTGAGCTAGATTCAGCTCGAGCGTATTGAACACCACCGGGAGCACCAACTGATGTACAAGCAGGGCGCTCCCCTACAATCAATACGCGAAAGTTTTTCCCGCAGTTTGAGGACGCCCGAGACGGCCTAGACGTGTGCCTCAAAAGGTTTGAATGCGTGGCGACAAGCCAAGGCTCGGACAAATCACAATGGGCAATCGCCTCAACCATGTGCCTCACAGGAGAAGCTCTGAAGGTGTATGCAAGACTGACATCTGACGAATGCCTAGATTATACCAGTTTAAAGATAGCTCTTCTGTGGCATTTCCGTTTCATGGGCGAAGGGTATCGTGGGTGTTTCCGAGCGTCAAAACCAGATAACGTAGAGACTTCGACACAATTCGTAGCTAGAAATAGAGAATATTTTGATAGGTGGATTGAGCTCTCGCAGGCGCCCTACACGTACGATAGCCTCGTCGAGTTGGTCAATAAAGAGCAATCTTTTCTCATTGCAGCAGTAAATTACTTACTTTCCTCCGCGAGAGAGAATATTGCGCAATGGGCGCTATCACAAAAGCAGTCGACATGCTTATGTATTGCCAACAACACAATAATTTGTTATAATTTATTAAAAATTTAGAAGCAAGCGACACTCGCAACAGAAAACCTGTTAGAGATGGTGAAAGTGCCACTGTAAAGTGCTTTTTATGTTTCAGACCAGGCTATGCGGCTCCAAACTGCCGTGTCAAAATGAAATCACCATGCTGTGTGAAATTTGCCGGCCTGTTCATTAGGTTAAACAATGCACTGAGAAAGTTTCACAGTGGGATGAAGCGCCTTGTTTTCTTGAAACCTTTCATTCCACGGCGAAGTATTTGGTGCAATTAGGGATCTTGAGCCTGAGCTTAGCGAACAGATGGCCGAATAGGAAACACAAGCGACTGCTATTGGTGACATGATAAGACCGATTCAGGATCCAAGCAAAGTAACTCATCATTATAGCAACATGCCCATAACAACAGAGGTATTCGACGAACGCCCCTTATCAGTCCTGCCAGATACTGGGAGCAACACTGTTGTAGTACGAAGAAGCCTCGTACCTCAAGAATCTCTTACCGGCAGACAATGAGCCGTAACTTCGGTCGATGGTAGTACCCACGTCCTACCAGAAGCATCAGTTGCACTGTCATCACCATATTTTATTGGAGAAGCTATGGCCACTTGTATGAACTCCCCACTCTGCGATGTAATTATAGGCAACGTTCGTGGATCTCGAGAACCGGGTGACCTAAACGCCGACTGAGCACCGCCAACATACGAAGGAAATTCAGAAATTCAGCTGAGTCTTTCTCAAGAACCTGGATTAAAGAAACATGACCATGATACTGCGAGAAAACCGAAAGCAAAAGAGAGTACTGAAGTAAATATCATTGCGAGTGTCATCGCCAAGGAGTGCGTCACAAAGGCTCCAATGCCGCAATTCCCATACAAAGCAAGAATTTTTGTAAACAGCAAATGCAGAAATAAAAGTCGGTGAAGCTCCCATAGGTTGCATATTGTCTTCCTGCTTGTGAGGGTGTCCTTTCATTTGAGCTGTTTGCTTAGCAATACTGACGACATTGCGGTCATGCATATTCCAGATGTATTAGTCTTTGCAGCAGTGGGAATTGAGCAGTACGAGAGTCACTGCCATTTGAATGAAATTCCTATAAACATCTCTATTCGAAAAAAAAATGTATGACGTTCCACTGCTTGAACAGCATAATTATTGGTATATATTGAAGCTCTCTAGTTTATGGTGGGTGTCTCCTACATGTTCACAACTGTTCGTGTAGTCAGTCGACAACAGGCTGATGCTGTACGCATTCCTTTTTATTTTTTTCTGCGTGGTGAGTTTTTTTTTAAATAAAACAAACTGTGCGGTACTGTCATGTGTTGGGTGTAAGTAACCCAGCACAGTGATGTCGACATATACAACAATGCTGCTGAGCAACTCTGACACAGACAAAGAAAGAAGATGAGAGACGTAAGCCCTCGTGGCATGAACACTGGGGAGAAGAAAACAAGAAGGCGGATGAGCAACGCGTGAGGGCAGGCAGTTTGGCGGAAGAAGCAGAAATGCGGGGGAGATCCCGGGGCTCCTGCCAATGCCCGGTGCCTCAGAGCCTGCGGCTTAGAATGAAGAAAATGAAACTGCAGAGGGTTCCGAGCTAAAAGACGTAATCTCGAATATAGGATCAATCATTCTACATTCAAACCTGATGGTATCGCGCTACAGGAAACTGGCGTAACCACCAAGCTTGTTGGCTACACAACCTTCAACACGACAGTGGCGAAAGACTTTAATCCCTCCATGGCACTCATGATACATAGAAATCTCACCGATAACGCGATAGATCTCGCAATCGAGGATATAGCCTACAACTTTGTAGAAATCCTCCCCAAGAAGACAACTTACCCGACCCTGTACATCCTAAACGTATATCATCCACCAAAGAACTGAGGCATCGTCGCCTCTATACTTATTGTAAAGGCACATAAACATGCAAGAAGCTAACCACAAATCATAATAGGTGACTTCAATGCTCACCATCCATCATAGGGCTATAGGTCTTGTGACGAGAAGGGGACCAGCTAATGGACAACCTCACTAGGGCTGGGCTTAACCTCCTCAGAGACCCCGAGCACCCCACCCGAGTAGGTAACAGCATCTGTCAAAACACATAACCTGATCTAACATTCATCAAAACTTACAATTCGCCAATTGGGAAAACACAGAAACTAATGCAGGCATTATAGCCACCACATTGCCACTAAGTGAAATAAAGGAAAAGTCAGAGTGAAACATACTAATAGGGACACTTTCAGAGACATTAGAAATGAGAGAGAACCCACAGAACTCACAAACGTGGAAGAATAGACATCTACTCTAATCGAAGACGCGAACAGGGCCACCACTAAAGCCGAGATCGACGAGCATCACCCAGCCACTGACTCACGGCTTATACACCTCTGGGAAGCTAGGGAAAGTATTCAGAAGAGATGTATGTCACAAAAATACAACAGAACCTTACGAAAGAAGATAACTGAAAACGACAAAGAAGTAGAGAATTATACACAAGCGTTGAGTCGAGAACACTGACACCAAATGTGTGACCAGCTCAATGGCCAATTACCTAACAAAAACTCCTGGTTTCTACTCAGACATCTGATAGATCCCGAACAAACGAAATCTAACGCAAGTAAGAACCTGCAGAAACTCATCCATTCCTATCCTGGGGAAGAGAATGACCTCATACGGGAACTGCAAAGAAATTACTTCAACACCAACACGGACATGCCCACTTCGGCTAAATATTAGGGAGAAATCAAGCTTGCTTTAGATAGCGATATAGACGAAGCTGAAGTTAGAGCAGTCCTAAACCAGATTAAAACCACTGCCGCAGCGGGGGAAGACAGAATAACAAACAAAACGCTCCGAAATTTAGATAACCAATCAATCAGCCAGATTACTAAACAATTCAACACTTACTGGGCTGATGGAAAAGTTCCGTATAGCTGGAAACATGCTACCATCATTTTTATTCCGAAACCAGGCAAGAAGTTAGAACTGGGAAACCTTCGACCGATTTCTCTCACCTCCTGCTTAAACAAGGTCATGAAGCATATCATATTCTTTCGGCTCAACAATTACATTGAAAAAGAGCATCTGCTACCTGACACACTAATTGGCTTCAGAGAGTGTCTATCAACACAAGATATTATGCTTACACTGCAACAAGGCATCCTTGACTCAGGCCCAGTACTAGCCACTCGGACCACATTGGGCCTCGACGTCAGTAAAGCTTTCGACAATGTCGCGCATCAGGCCATCTTCAATGGCTTATCCCGGTTGAACGTGGGCGAAAGAACGTTCGCCTACATTTTCGAGTTTCTCAGAGAAAGAAGGGTCACACTCCAACTGGGTGAAGTGCGTGGTCAAAGGTTTACGCTAGGCACAAGAGGAACCCCGCAAGGTGCTGTCCCCTCACCCCTACTCTTCAATATCACCATGGTGGAATTACCACAACAGCTAAACAGGATACCACATATCAAACATGCCATATACGCGGACGATGTTACAGTCTGTACAAACAGTGGCTCGGACGGTGCGATAAATGACGTGTTACAGGAGGCAGCCAACGTTGTGGAAGAGTATTAACATACTCTTGCACAACGTTGATTAGGAGTTCGGATTTCGAAGGGGAGCATGTTGACACAACGGGTCAATATGCTCCCCCTCGAAATCCGAACTCCTAGTCATTAGAAGTAAAGCCAAAAAGTCGCCAAGCACGGATGCCCAACAACAATCACAGATAAAAATTATGTTGGAAAGCGGCCTGGTTTCTCCGGTTCATACCATTAGAGTGCTGGGTATGCTTATTCAACATAACACGCAAAATACCATGGCCCTCACGAAATTGCAGAACACCGCCAAACAAATTGGTGGACTGCTCAGGAGAGTGGCCAACAGACACAGAGGCATGAAGGAGATGGGCTTTTGTAGGCTCATTTAGGCCTTCCTAATCAGCCGCATAGTCGTCTCTCTCCCCTATTATCAACTCAGGAAATCAGAGAAAGATAAAATTCAAGATATAATTGAACAGGTGTACAAATGAGGCTTAAGTTTGCCTGTTTATACCACCACCGAGAAGCTCCTCCAACTTGTAATGCATAACACCCTAGAGGAGCTGATCGAAGCACACAAAACAGTACAAATAACACGGCTTTCAGACACATTGACGGGACCAAATATCCTGCAAAAACTGAAAATTCAGCCCCTACACACCACGGGAGTCAGGGCACCACTACCTCCCGCGATCAGACATTACCTACATATCAAACCAACACCCCAAAACACCCTGGCGGGCAGACACGATGCCAAAAGAAAAGCTTCAGCAGATAGGCTAAGTGAAAAGCACTAGCAAGACCAAACCACGGTCTTCGTCGATGCTGCCAACCAGGTACACAACACATACACCCTGAGTGCCGTGGACGGAGAACTTAAAATCGTAAATGTGGCTTTCACTAGAGCCGCATCAATCAAAGAAGCCGAAGAAATGACCATAGTGCTGGGAATTAGGCATAAAATCACCCACACTGTCCTTAGCGACTTTAAGAGTGCTATTCTCAGCTTTGTAAGGGGAAGTGTGGGACTAAATACAGCCAAGGTCCTTGGAAACTTCAATCAGAATGATAGAATCAAAATGGATCTGGTCTGGGCTCCGCTCATTCGGGAATCCCCGGTAATAAGGAAGCGCATAAAGTGGCTTGAGGGTCAGCAAACTGGGTCGTGCTTACATTCGAACCGGGCTTTCCGATAGGAGAGGCAGTGACCTCCTATAACGAACTTACGAATATGTTTAAAGATGACAGGAGATTATATCCCTTACCGCACAGCAACCTCACGAGAGCGCAGGCACTACCCTCCACCGAATTCAAGCGAACAGCCTAACCACTCCTCACCCCTTAGCGATATTCACAGGTGAAGAGGTTAACTGAACACGCAAAAATTGCGACGAAATGCCATAGCAAACCAAAGTCACATCGTCTGGGAATGCGAGGGCCTTCACCCACCCAGAGAGCTTCTGCGAGCTCCCTCCGAAACGACATGGGAGACCTTAATACGGTCCCCCGACGAAAAACTGCAGAAAGCAGTCATTGCATGGACACAAGAGGTCGCTGCAGACAAGCGCCCAGCTTGAAACCCATGAAGTCTGTTTAAATAAAGTTGTATCCTCCTCCTAGAATGAAGCGTAGTCCTTAGCCCGCCCCAGAGTTCACCTGAACGTGAGTCGACAGCGGAGCATCGAGTTCGACTGAATGCTGCGAGGCGTCGCATCTTGGGCGCTCCTTGTTTTTCCTGCCACATCCACAGTGATATGCGGTCCTTGACTCTTCTTTGTATGTGAACTGTGAATTGGTTCCTTAACGATATATTTATCTGTATATTGTGTATACCACACCGAGTTGTATAGTTATTTTTTCATAAAATAAATGGTTGAATCTGTGTGCGTTTGCTACAGAGAACACCC
This sequence comes from Rhipicephalus annulatus, assembly GCA_013436015.1. Classification (NCBI taxonomy): domain Eukaryota; kingdom Metazoa; phylum Arthropoda; class Arachnida; order Ixodida; family Ixodidae; genus Rhipicephalus; species Rhipicephalus annulatus. Next base: position 408,043 of record WOVY01011108.1, on the reverse strand, counting down.
GCTTCGTTCTTATTTATCGAACCTGAGGTGGTGATGATAATACGTCGTAACAGGCTCTCGTGCAGGTCGTGAGGGCTTATGGTTGCCTTTGTTGCAGGGGCAGTATGCGTCATGTGCCCTGTCATAAGCGGACCAGGCACTTCGTACGCAGGCGCTTCGGTCATGGTTGCAGCATCCCGCACGTTCGGTCATGTCCGGTAAGGGGCACGAGCTTCTGCTGCAGGGTACATCGAAGGCGATGCTATTGTCTGCTGACAGGATGTACAGAGCGCTGTCGTGGATAGGTAGTCCGCTTCGGACATTGTCGACGGCGATGCTTCTGCCATTGGGGGTGAATAGGGGGTGTGACGATGTCCGTAGTCGCGGCAGGCTCCAGGGCGTGCGATGAGGTTGCCGTCGTAGAGCCTGACCTGCCTGTGTTGGGTCGGGTGGAGGAGGTCGAGGAAGACGAGCAGATTATGGACACGCCTGATGGTCCGTCGTACGAGGGCTTCGAGGGAACGCATCTCACAGAGGGAAGTCAGTTGAAGCGGAGGGATCTGCTACCTCATCGTCGTGGTCAGGCGCGTGATTCGACGTTCCTGTGAATGGAAGTTCCTGCGGGCCAGTCGGTAGCACGCGCTGTGACGCAGTGGCAACCCCGAAGTCGCGGGACCCCGAAAGCGGGTGGTACGTGAGGCTGTAGCAGGTGAGCAGCGCAGTGCTGAGGGCGTCATATAGCCGTGGGCTCGTGGTTGATGTGGCAGCAGGATGGTTAAATTCTACTGGAAGCAAGTCGAGCAATATGGCGTCAGTAAACAGCTGGTCCGCGACGCCATTCACAGCGAGAAAGACGTCGAGCCGAATGTGCCACATGAGTAAGGTCGGGTCGAATGGCGGCACTTGCGGGCAGAGTAGTCCTGAAGCGTAGCCGTGGCGGCTGCTAGCGTCTGACGCGCCTGACGCGGGATCTTGTTCTGTTCTCGCGCAGCTCGAGCAATGCATGAGCTGCGTGAGAGGTGCGGCGCGGTGGCTAGGAATTGACGATAATGATAATGAATTCTTAAGGATGATAATCCTATTCTTGCCGAGAAGGATCGCTTGCTGCGAATTCGAATAAGATGTCGGAACCATGTGCACCACGAAGGCATCACACACCCTATTCTGCTTCCCGGTGACCACATTGCCAGTGAACTCATCGCAACCGGCTGACATTCAGGACTTCTTCACGCAGGAGTCGCGACAACTATCGCAGAACTCCGAGAGCGCTTCTGGGTGATGTAGGCGAAGCAGTGTGTCAGAAGAGTGATCGCGCGGTGTGCCTGGCGCGCGTGATTCAGGCTGAAGCCCACGACAACTCCTATAGCGGCACTACCTGCTGACCGAGTGAATGTGTCCAAACCGTTTGTCATTACTGGTGAAGATTTCATTGGACCAGTGTACTTAAAAAGTGAGCCAACACAGAAAGCTTTCATCGTACTATTCACTTGTGTGGTAGTATGCGCTGTTCAAGTAGAGCTTGTTTTACGCTCAACAGCAGACAGTACCTTTGAAGCCTTTTGGAGTTTCACTGTTCATCATGGATTCCCTTCAGGGACTTATTCTGGGAATGCTCTGTTATTTTAACGTGGTTCTCGTGAATTTGGTGCTATGTATGATACTATTAGGGAAAGTGAGGTTCGCGATTATCTATCTGCTCATCGCAACACGTGGAAATTCTCTGCTGAACATGCTCATTGGTGGGGTGGCTTTCGGAGCCTATGGAAAGGGCGGTGAAATACAACTTGACGAAAGTCTCTTCTAGAATATGGTCAAATGAGCATGGTCTTAGGAGAAATCGACGCGATCATAAGTAGTAGGCCAATGACGAACTCGTATTCTGCACTGGAGGAACCAGAAGTCTTTACACTTGCCCAGTTTTTGCATGGCAAGCGATTGAAGGCACTTCCCAAGTTGCACTACAACCGTGGTGCCCAGATCTCATATGAAGCTTCTTAAAACTTGAATACATCGACAAAAGCTGCAAAACCTCTTCTGGAATCGCTGTTATAAGGAATATTTATTACTTCTCAGTGGCTCTTTTTGTTGACATACTAGTATTACGGAAGGCAATATAGTGATAGAGTGCGATGATGCTGTGCCCAAGTGGTGTTGGAAACTCGCACTTGTTCTAAAGAAAGAAGATCACGAGGAACAACGGCATTTTTTGTGCATGTCGCCTAATGTTAGCAGACGGCAAGGTTGTAACGCGGCCTAATTAACATTTTTGTTTTCTAGAAATGCACCCGCAGGAACTCGTAGTCCGGGCGTGTTTAAAAAAGTGGAAATGGTGCGCGCTAGAGGAAGAGGAGAACGAAGAATGGCGCGAGCCATTGGAAATTTCGGGTCTGAGCCGCAATGGGCACCAGTGTAGAGACGCTCTGCTTTTCATCTTCATGCGTATTTCTCGTTTAAACTGATTATCTGCGATAGAAATCTTCGTATTTTACACGCTTGCTCTAAAATGGTGGGTTCGCTTGTTGGAATACCATTGCCTTATGATGTACTTTTGTGCAAAGATTCCCTCTCTTTCATTTTGATGTTTCTCACTTTCTTTCTTCGCCTTCCTTCTCACCATCACATCTCCCCTTCACTTTCTGTTTCGTAATACGGTGAACGAAGTGGCGCAAGTGTTTTGTTAGTGAAGCAGAAGAGGACGAAGGGAGCATGTGCGTGTCCATGAGGATGAGAATTTCATGTCACCACAATTTGCGCTGAGCTAGAACTGCTTCGCTGTCAACAATGATTTTTCCAGAGAGTATTGAAGTTATGTTCAATTACTTCTTTCCGCTAGATTCAGCATGCTTCTGGGGTAAGCCTGAACCGATTATCAGCGACTAAACTTCTCCGTGGCTCGATTAGTGCGCGGACATTGCTTTACTGGTATTAGGTTGCGGCTAAAGCGTGTGAGAACGCTATCATGAAATGTGTCTAATCTTAACCACGATGTAGGTAGCAGTATGAAAGTAATTACAAATATATTGTTACGTGAGAGGATCAGCGCTGCATTGACGAGGCTCTAGGCAAAATATATTATAACCAGCAGTTGCGGCGTGACCAGTTAATCAGCGACCGAGCAGAGACAGCCATTTATCCTGTTCGTCAGGCACACACGCACATCGTCCCATAAAATATCAACATGCATGTAGCGTATTACCCGGTGCCTGAAGTAATACCCGGTGGGCAACTGGGAGAGTGGTATGGCATCAAGTGTGCGATATGTAGAGTATTGGTAGCCTGAAGGGCAGCTGAAGGTGACGAAGTGGCAAGGGCCATTACATAGGGCACAGGAGTAATCACATGAAGGACTCCGTATGGACCTGTGTAGTGAGAAAGCACTTTTAGCGACCAGCCGACTTGATGGATCAGGGACCGCAGAAGCACCAAAGAAGCGGGCGAAAAGTGCACGTCTCGGTGCCGTTGAGCGTACAAACAACGCTGATATTCTTAAGGGGCTAGGAAGCGAGTACGGGGGATTTCGCGTACATGGATCCCCCGAGTGGTAGCGTCAATGGCATATTGGATGGTCAGTGAGTGGTAGGTGGTTAACTGTATCTAGAATTCGAACAACAGAAAAAATGGAGAGTAAGCGGCAATGTCATGGCGCGAAGAATTGTATGCAAATGTCATGTACAGCAAAGCAAGGTCCCAGTTAGAGTGATTGGAAGATACTATACGCAAGCATGTTTGTAAGTGCTCGATTCAGACGCTCCCTGAGCCCATTTGTCTGCGGATGGTACGAAGTAGTGAGAGTGGGCTTCGTTTCACATAACTGCAGGTTATAGGCTATGATCTTCGTTAGAAAGCTGCAGCCCCAGTCTGTACGCAGTTGGCATGAAGCTCCAAGCTGCAAAATCACGTCATGTACGAGGAAGTCGGCGACATCTGTAGCGCAGCTTGTTGTAAGAGCTCTTGTGATGGCGTGCCGCGTGGCGTAGTTTATGTCCATAGCTATCCACTTGTCACCAAAGGAAGACAAGGTAAAAGGGCCAAGTAAGTCTAAGCCGACGCGTAAGAATGGTTGTGACGAAATGTGAAGTGGTTGAAGGTGTCCGGCGGGAAGCGTCGATGATGTTTTCTAGCGCTGATATTTTTCACACGTCGCAACGTATCTTCTGACTGAGTGTCAAAAAAAAGCATGGGCGAATCTGATTGTAATTGCGTGACGCACAAAGGTGACCGGCAGTTAGAAATTCGTGATGTTTGTGGAGTGCCGTAGCGCAGAGAGCGCACGAGACGGCGGCTGGTCAGAAACTGTTTATTGGAGAGTTTGAAAATTATAAAGCATGCCCATAAAGCATGCTACGGGCCAGGGCGTGCGGTCTGGTCCGTAGCATGTGCATGACATACTTTAAGCTTGGGTTCTGCGCATGTCTCTCTACCTCTTTCCTTCGTTTCTTGTCTATTTACGCGCTTAAAATACCAGTATTTTCAGGCACAAACTCACCGAAACTTCAGTGCTTTCAGAGCTTGGGCTCTTGCGTTTGTGTTGACCTACACTCCTAAATGTAAAGGTAGGCATATTCACTAAAGAAATACTAACCATCCACTTTTCACATAAAGCACTTGCCTCTTAGTAAGGAAAGAGAGTAAAATGCAGGTTACTGAAATTTACTGCCTAATTAGCAAGCGAATAGTGCTAACTTGAGTGGTTAGTTCATTACTAAAAGGTTGGTAACCCCACGGAAATAGAAATTTAAGCATTTTTGCTAAATATGCGTGTGCGTTGCGAAATGAAAATGATTTATTACAAAAGTATAAGATAAAAAACGGATTGACATTACCCTGGTAAATTATTCAGCGGCTTCTAACAACGCTATGTAACTATAATGTGGTAAGTGTGCATCACGCCAACATATTCAGAGACAACTGATCACATGATCTTATGATAAAATCAGATTTACATATGATCATACATATGATGATGCTCATCATCATATAATCATATTATATGCTGTAATGAGCATATGATATGCTCATGTGAGTCCTCACAGTCATAAAAGTATACGCTCATATGAGTATTAGAAGCCATATCAACGGATCATAAGAACACGCACGCAAAGGCATGCAAAAGTAAATCTTCAAGACTTTGACATTGCAGATTTTCACTGTAGCAGCAGCTTGAAGGCTATATATACCCCTGTTTTGGGAACGCACACCGCGTATTGGTTATCAGTCACAGAATTTATAAAGTAATTGTTGTTTTGTACGCTTCGTCATGTCCCTTTCTATTTCCTTATGTGGGTGTCATTGCGTAGCAGAAAACACCTATTACAAGGTAGTCAATGAAAAAAAGTTAGCATAAATTTAGCTTACAATGCCACCATTACGGCAAAATGTGCTTTGGCATCTACGAAAGATCGGGCAACGTAGGTGGCTAAGTAGTTAATAGCAAAAAACAATACGAAAGTTCACATGGTTAGTTACGGTTAAAGTTACAAGCTGTACAAGATGCTGGCTAGTAAAAGTGTGCCGCGAAGGTAGTAATAATCTCCGGAAACTAGTAAACACACCCGTTTACTAACTGATCACTAAATTTTTTTCGTAGCGTGCAAGGCCAAAAAATCGTAAACTAGTGTGGGCCCCTCAGGCGTCTTGGGTTGCCAGCGAGACGAAGCAGACGCAGAGCGAGCCATGGCGCCGTATGGCCAACATCTCGCATAATTTGTAATTTGGACTTGGGTGGCGCCCTGCGCGTTTGGACTAAGTTCTCAAACTGCTTTGCCGCCCCGGACACAAGAACAACCTACGCAACGCAGCTTGGGTACCCAATGTCTTGGGCCCCCAATTCTTAAACTCTCTAAATATTGCAAACGAACAGCAAAAGTTGAAGAGACGATGAGAATAGGACCATGGGATCATGCACTGCGCGCACACGATTGCGTTGGCTGCACATGCAAGCGACGCACAACACTAGGATTTGAGTGATTAATATTTATTTATTTATTTATTTATTAGAATACCCTCAGGGCCCGTAGGGCATTACAGAGGGGGTGGGTACAACATTTTATAACACAAAAAAAGACAAAAAAGAAACGAGTGTCAGGTGCGCAAATCACGAAGGCAACATAAGTCAACTAAAAATGTATAAGTAAGAATTCAAGCACATACAAGATAAAGATAGATAATGGAAACTGCGTATAGTTACAAACATTGCTGAGAAATTGCAGTCTTGAATAAAAAATGGTCTGTTATTGTTACAACGGAAGAGAGAAGATATATAGGGTTTAACATCCTAAAACAACAATATGATTACGAGAGATGCCGTAGTGAAGGCCTCCGAAAATTTCGACCACCTGAAGGTCCTTTAACGTGCACCAAATTCTGAGAACACGAGCCTACAACATTTCCGCCTCCATCGGAAATGTGGCCGCCGCAGCCGGCATTTGATCCCGCGACCTGCGGGTCAGCAGCCGAGTACCTTCGCCACTAGAACACCGCGACGGGGCGCACAACATTACACTATAAGTCAAATCCTGGCTAGACTATGTGCCCGCAGGCAGGAAATCAAGTTAAATTACAAGGACAGCCCTGGAAACGAACTTGGGATCGCATGCACGTGAAGCAGATGTGTCACGCATTGCACCACAGCGCCATCACATTACGGCGAGTGTTTTTGCGGGGGTACATATCTACCAAGTGGGTTTTCGCAAACCGTCTTCAGAACCTTGAATTGTTTCTGTGCCATGTGCATACATTTGATCAGAGAATAGTTTGTAGGGCTTCATGAATTCGAGACAACCGTAGTGAGCGCTTTCGGCTCCGACTTCGGTTCATAGGGCGCCGTTTCTCAAGAATGATTAACGTGTGTTTGCGCGTCATTTTAGTGCTTCCCCGTGAACTGCGAGTGTTACGTTCACTGAAATTCGCGGACGAGGCTGTGTTCAGCTGTCGAAACCTGCGTTTGTCTCTCGCACATGGGTGTGCTGACAGAAATTTGGCTGATTTGTGTCGGGAGGAACACCCGTGTCAGTGACAGCAGCCTATTCTCAGCTGCTTGAAGACAATGTGCTTTCGCACGTAAACGTTGCATGGTTATTTTAGCGTGCCTACTCTAACATTTGCATTTCGTACGCACGAACTGCCATGAGCTGCACGCTGGGGCCGCAGCCCCTTTTTAGCATTTCAATGATTACTTATTTCTGCAATTAAAATTATGCGCATTATTTCGCTATATAGAGTGCTTTTTACTCATTTTCAGTCTTTAACTGATCTTATTTATGGGAAGTGGCTACTCTTACCTTCATTCAGCATCACATCGCTGTTCAAGTGAATGCCGAAACGCGTGCCAAGGTCAAGTATGACGTAGACAAATTAGCGATGGCCGGGTTGGTCTCCCTCCAAAGAAATAATGCCTCTGCACATCTTTTTCTCTAACGTCGGCGTGCAGTTGGGGTCAAGAAATGGTAAAGAATGAACCTCAAAATGTTTATTCTTACTGGTAGCAGTTGCTCTTTAGAAAATCGGGATTTTGATAGCTGGTACATTATTTCCACAGCAGTACACTGGCTGTCTTGGTCGGGGTTCACTGTTAGAAATTCATGTTGGAATATGAGAACTGTACCTAATATTCAAAAGCGTGAGAAAATGTCAGTGACATATGCTCTCCTGCTGACTTCGATTGATTGATTGACATGTGGGGTTTAACGACCAAAAAACCACCATATGACTATTAGAGGCGCCGTAGGAGAGGAATTCGCAAACTTTGACCACCTGGGGTTCTTTAAAGTGCACCTAAATATGAGCGCATGGGCCTATAACATTTCCGCTTTCATAAAAAATGCAGCCTCCGCAGCCGGGATTCGAACCTGCGTCCTACGGGTCAGGAGCCGAGTACCTTAGCCACTAGACCACCGCGACGAAGCTCTCCTGCTGACTTCAGCACCTGACTTGTGACTTCTGTACTTGATGTTCATCATGAAATTACGCAACCACTAATGATAGATTGACCAATAGATTTTCAATTTTGATCTTTTTCTGTCTCGCGGCCTTCGGCGTGTTTCTTTTTTGCAAGGCTTTCCTAAAATCACCAGTTCAACTTTTTTGGTGGAACATGAGCATCAACATACATAGGCCAGTGGTTCAAAAAGCTGTCGCGCATGCACTAGTAATCTTTAATTAGTGCAAGACACAGTGTCATACCGTGACAGCTTATGAACGGAAAGTTGTATGTATTCTTTTATTGAAGTAAAGAGAGTAACAATGGGACTGCACATCCCAGTTTATGCCTTAATGCAGAGAGATGTATAATATCTTGAATAGAATGTGCCATATAGCACTGGAAAGTGTTTTCATCTCAGACCATCTTGTAGAAAAATGACCATCACAAGACAGCGGGACGAAACGGCGACGCACAAATGCCACGGCATGCAGGCGAGGCTGAATGTCACGCCGGAGGCAGGCGCCCAGCTAGCGTGGCGACGGCAGGTGGATGGGGGGGGGGCGCGTTTCTTTCTCTTTTTTTGTTCCCGCGCTCACGCTTGTGGCTTAGCAGTTCTGCGACGGCAGGTCTAGGGGGGGGGGGGCGCGTTTCATTCTCTTTTTTTCCCGCGCTCACGCTTGTGGCTGAGCAGTTCTGCGTAAGTTCTACGTAAGTCTTGGCGCCAGGCTGGCTCGACGGAGATGGCGGCTCTCCCCCTTTTATTGTTTTTTTTTCCTTCTTGCGCCTGCTCTTACCGGCTGTATGCGTGACTTCCATGCCGCGCGGATGTCACTGGTACTTTTTATTTATTTATTTATTTATTTACATTACCCTCAGGGCCCATAAAGGCGTTACGGAGGGGGTGGGTAATATAACAAAAATGCAGCAACAACAGAACACAATTATACAACCAATTAATTAGAATACATGTTCAAACAATATTCAGTTATTAAAGGCTTAAAATAAAATCGCTTAGTGCAGTCTTGAAGGATGACACGTCCTCAATGGAGGTGATGGAGGGGGGAAGGTGGTTCCACTCGGCACTGGTCTTTGGCAGAAAGGAGTCTGAAAAAACGTTAGTACGGCAGAAAGGAATAAAAACTTTATACTGATGATCAAGACGTGACGATATGTATGAATGTAGCGAGATGAGTCCCTGTTTAAGTGAATCATTTTGGTAAAGGATTTTGTGAAAGAGGCATAGACGGGAAATTTTTCTTCGAGTTTGCAAATCAATTAGTCCAAGATTTGATTTCATTAGTGAAACGCTAGATGTGCAGTTATAGTTCGCATTAATGAAACGTGCTGACCGATTTTGAACCGACTCAATGATTGCTGATAATGTTTTTTGACCAAGGTCTCACACAGATGACGCATACTCAAACTTAGGTCTAATTAGCGTTTTGTACAGCATTAATTTTAATTGAGAGGGGGCTTTAGAAAAATTTCTGCATAGGTAGCCGAGGGATCTGTTGGAATTGTCAGTGATTTATTCGATGTGCGCATGCCAAGAAAGATTATTGGTTAGCTGAATTCCGAGATATTTATATGAGGTTACGTAATCAAGATTGATGTTATTGATAGTATAGCCGAAAGAAGGGGATGAGCCAGAGTGACGCGAAAAAGACATGATTTTGCATTTAATGTGATTTAGGAACATTAGCCATTGTGAGCACCACTTAGATATGTTATCTAGGTCTGACTGAAGAATAACGTTATCATGATGATTGGTTATTTCACGATATAGAACACAATCGTCGGCAGAAAGTTTTATAGAGCTATTATTAGACGTAGGTAAGTCATTAATACAAATTAAAACTAGCAATGAGCCCAAGACAGAGCCTTGAGGAACACCTGACTTTACGTGACAGCGCGGGGATGCAGCATCATTAGTGGTTACAAATTGAGTACGGTTAGTTAGAAAGCATTCTATCGAACTGAAGAAGTTAGGATCAATATTAAGAGTACTGAGTTTAAGAAGTAGTAAGCGACAAGACACCTTGTCAAAAGTTTTATGAAAATCTAAGAAAATACAATCAATAACTTGGCATTTGTCTAAAAAAAAAGAAATGCTATGTATAAACGATATTAGTTGTGTTTCGCAGGAGTAGTTCTTGCGAAACCCATGCTGAAATGAAGTGAAGAAGGAGTTTGACTCAAGAAATGAAACGAGATTAGAAAATATGATATGTTCAAGGATTTTGCAAGGTACACTGCTAAGTAAAATGGTCTGTAATTGAGAGGAGAGTGCGGGTTACCTGATTTCAACAGCGGTACCACCTTCCCCACCTTCCAATCTGCGGGCAAAGTCGAGCACTCAATAGACTGAGTGAAAAGGTACATAAAAATACAGAGGAGTACACAGCAGTATTTCTCGGAAATTCCGAAATTATTTCGTCCGCTCCACAGGAAGAGGATAGTTTTAAACTATGAATTAACCTTAAAAATCCCCGCGAAATCGACAACAAGTGGATCCATGGGAAAAAAATCTTTTTTACACATGTACGGGACTGTGTCAGTACAGCAGTCAGAAATGACTTTGCAAAGGTGTCATTTAGAACCATGCAACATTCTTCAATGCTCATGGTTCAACCACCAGTATCTGTAAGAGATATGTTATTGTTCTTTTTTATTTGAATAGTGCTGCGAAATTTCAATGGATTAGTAGAAAGAAGGGAAGGTAGATATGTATTAAAGAAGACGACCTTTGCTTCTTTTAACGCGATGCGAAATGCATGCAGTGTGTTGCGTAATGATTCCAACGAGTAGAAACTTGACAGCGTTTCGCAAGACGAAAAGTGCGTTTTTTCTGTTTGATAATCTTTTAAGTGTCGTTGAAAACCAAGGGGAGCGTTTTTTTCCGGAAAGGCTGCGCAGTGGAGTGTATTTAGCGACAAGTGACGTGGCTTTGTTCCTAAATAGTGTCCAATTATCTTCTACAGTACGGCTAAAAAACTCTGTCATGAACTCGTAAATGAATAATGCAAGCTCATTATTGATTGCTGTGTAATTGCCTCTCGCATATTCTCTGATAAATTTTGGATTGCTTTTCTGACATGTAACATGGCCCTTTACAAAAATTGTAAAAAACAATGATCGCTTATTTCGGGTAAACAAGTTAATGAATGCGCTAAATTAGAATACTGACAAGGACCAGGTCAAGTGTGCTCGATGAAGTAGTGCCCGTTCTAGTAGGCCCAGATACAGTTGCGCAAGATTGAAATTTAAGCAAAAGTTTCAGCGGATTGACTTTCAGCGGACGAACCAAAAACGGAGGGAAATTGTGAAACCCAACTTATTCTAGGAAGGTTAAAATCTCCCAGAAGAAGCAACGGAGAATGAGGAAATTCCGAGACGAGAAAATTAAGAACGTCATGCAGTTCATCGCAGAAAGTAGTTGGTGCATTCGGCGGCCGATAACAAGCACAGATCAATGTGTTTTGGTGCTCTATGACAGCACGCACACAAAGCAACTCTAAGGACGTTGTAAGTGCAATCCTAGCAGACACTATATTGTCGGCAACGGCAATTAGAACGCCACCACCCGGTTTTAAATCGCGGTCACGACGGTACACAACATAATTCTTTGTCGCAGTGAAACAGCTCCTCACTATAAATTTTATCGGTCAACCAAGTCTCAGTCAGTGCAACCACGTCAGCAGCGCATGAACCATTAATAGATGTTAGAGCGTCGCGTTTATTGAGTAACTGCGCACATTTGACAATAAAAATGATCAGCCTTGAGAAGACTGACTGAGTTGCTGATGCCTAACATCTGTTAGGAAAAAGGCATATCAGAACGGCGGTTTGTAGCGGCAGACGACAGTGCAGCAGTACTGGCGGCAATGTCCAAATGCAGTTCACAGACCACTGTCGGTATCAGGGGAGTAAATGTAACATTTTTTCTTGATATACGGCTTGTTGTACCTCACAGTGGAAAAGTTCGCCGCTTTCTTGCCAAAATCGTACAATTTTGTCCTGACAGTTTCTGGTTGCCTTACAAGTCTTCACTTACGGAGACACCACTTGTTGTTTAGCTTGTTTTTGGAAGACAGAATTGTTTCTCTTAGTTTACAGGATGAAACCGGATAATAACAGGTCTGGACTTATTAGGGACAAAACGGCCAACCCTGTGCGCCTGGAAATGCGATCATCGCTGCTATCTAGGTTCAGGCTTAAAGATGAATTTAATATCGAGCAAACTTTTCTTTCTGACTGTGCCCAAGTTTCAGCAGCGGCATCTACTACGCCGTGAAATATCAAATTTTCTCGACGTGAACGTGTCTTCAAATTCATTAGCCGTTGGTTCAGTACGGCCATTTGAGGCATGAGACTTTCTCCCTGTTGCCCCTCTGACGATCGAAAGCTTTGTTCAACTGCCGAGAGCCTATTGTCGATATCGGCGATTTGTTGCTCCATTGAATACTGAGCCTCTTTGACTTCACTCAAGGCAGACATCACTTCTTCATGTTTGGAATCAAATTTGTCGTGCAGTGATTTCACGAGCTGCAGCAATTCTTTCTTAGAATCGTCTTTGGGGGGAGGGCCAGGGTATAGCTCTACGTCGCCGGACATGAATAGCAACTTAGCGAAAAACACATATTCACATGTTAATTTACACAACGTTTGTCGGCCTGGAAGCACTAGCAGCCAAACATGCTTGACTTTTTACAGTGAATTTGAGGTGCTCTACTCACCTGCACCCAAAAACAGAACAGTGTTTGAAATATGTTGACGGCTGTAGTGCTTCTATTCCCACTGAAGTGGCGTAAGCCATTCCAGCTGCTTTTAAGGCTTGCCGATGTTGATGCGTCTGTCAATTTGGTAGCCGGGAATGACAGCGCTGCGGTGAGACGCGGTCAGCTTGCGCGAAATGTCTCGGTGGCCTCACAGCGGAACGGGTGCTTGTTCAGCCGGTTGGGCGAGTTGATGCCTCCGTCATTTGCTGCTGGGATTTCCAGCACTTGCGCTCTCGCAGAACCAGTGAGGCTGTTCCACGCGGCCGAATCCGATGAAAATCTGCACCCAAAACGGAACGGTGTTTGAAACATGTTGACGGCTGTAGTGCCTTCATTCCCACTGAAGTGGTGTAAGCCATTCCAGCTGCTTTTAAGGCTTGCCGATGTTGATGCGTCTGTCAATTTGGTAGCCGGGAATGACAGCGCTGCGGTGAGACGCGGTCAGCTTGCGCGAAATGTCTCGGTGGCCTCACAGCGGAACGGGTGCTTGTTCAGCCGGTTGGGCGAGTTGATGCCTCCGTCATTTGCTGCTGGGATTTCCAGCACTTGCGCTCTCGCAGAACCAGTGAGGCTGTTCCACGCGGCGAATCCGATGAAAATCTGCACCCAAAAACGGAACGGTGTTTGAAACATGTTGACGGCTGTAGTGCCTTCATTCCCACTGAAGTGGCGTAAGCCATTCCAGTTGCTTTTAAGGCTTGCCGATGTTGATGCGTCTGTCGATTTGGCGCTGCGGTGAGACGCGGCCAGCTTGCGCGAAATGTCTCGGTGGCCTCACAGCGAAACGGGTGCTTGTTCAGCCGGTTGGGCGAGTTGATGCCTCCGTCATTTGCTGCTGGGATTTCCAGCACTTGCGCTCTCGCAGAACGAGTGAGGCTGTTCCACGCGGCGAATCCGATGAAAATCTGCACCCAAAAACGGAACGGTGTTTGAAACATGTTGACGGCTGTAGTGCCTTCATTCCCACTGAAGTGGCGTAAGCCATTCCAGTTGCTTTTAAGGCTTGCCGATGTTGATGCGTCTGTCGATTTGGCGCTGCGGTGAGACGCGGCCAGCTTGCGCGAAATGTCTCGGTGGCCTCACAGCGAAACGGGTGCTTGTTCAGCCGGTTGGGGCGAGTTGATGCCTCCGTCATTTGCTGCTGGGATTTCCAGCACTTGCGCTCTCGCAGAACCAGTGAGGCTGTTCCACGCGGCGAATCCGATGAAAATCTGCACCCAAAAACGGAACGGTGTTTGAAACATGTTGACGGCTGTAGTGCCTTCATTCCCACTGAAGTGGCGTAAGCCATTCCAGCTGCTTTTAAGGCTTGCCGATGTTGATGCGTCTGTCGATTTGGCGCTGCGGTGAGACGCGGCCAGCTTGCGCGAAATGTCTTGGTGGCCTCACAGCGAAACGGGTGCTTGTTCAGCCGGTTGGGCGAGTTGATGCCTCCGTCATTTGCTGCTGGGATTTCCAGCACTTGCGCTCTCGCAGAACCAGTGAGGCTGTTCCACGCGGCGAATCCGATGAAAATGTGCACCCAGAAACGGAACGGTGTTTGAAACATGTTGACGGCTGTAGTGCCTTCATTCCCACTGAAGTGGCGTAAGCCATTCCAGCTGCTTTTAAGGCTTGCCGATGTTGATGCGTCTGTCGATTTGGCGCTGCGGTGAGACGCTGCCAGCTTGCGCGAAATGTCTCGGTGGCCTCACAGCGAAACGGGTGCTTGTTCAGCCGGTTGGGCGAGTTGATGCCTCCGTCATTTGCTGCTGGGATTTCCAGCACTTGCGCTCTCGCAGAACCAGTGAGGCTGTTCCACGCGGCGAATCCGATGAAAATGTGCACCCAAAAACGGAACGGTGTTTGAAACATGTTGACGGCTGTAGTGCCTTCATTCCCACTGAAGTGGCGTAAGCCATTCCAGCTGCTTTTAAGGCTTGCCGATGTTGATGCGTCTGTCGATTTGGCGCTGCGGTGAGACGCGGCCAGCTTGCGCGAAATGTCTCGGTGGCCTCACAGCGAAACGGGTGCTTGTTCAGCCGGTTGGGCGAGTTGATGCCTCCGTCATTTGCTGCTGGGATTTCCAGCACTTGCGCTCTCGCAGAACCAGTGAGGCTGTTCCACGCGGCGAATCCGATGAAAATGTGCACCCAAAAACGGAACGGTGTTTGAAACATGTTGACGGCTGTAGTGCCTTCATTCCCACTGAAGTGGCGTAAGCCATTCCAGCTGCTTTTAAGGCTTGCCGATGTTGATGCGTCTGTCGATTTGGCGCTGCGGTGAGACGCTGCCAGCTTGCGCGAAATGTCTCGGTGGCCTCACAGCGAAACGGGTGCTTGTTCAGCCGGTTGGGCGAGTTGATGCCTCCGTCATTTGCTGCTGGGATTGCCAGCACTTGCGCTCTCGCAGAACCAGTGAGGCTGTTCCACGCGGCGAATCCGATGAAAATGTGCACCCAAAAACGGAACGGTGTTTGAAACATGTTGACGGCTGTAGTGCCTTCATTCCCACTGAAGTGGCGTAAGCCATTCCAGCTGCTTTTAAGGCTTGCCGATGTTGATGCGTCTGTCGATTTGGCGCTGCGGTGAGACGCGGCCAGCTTGCGCGAAATGTCTCGGTGGCCTCACAGCGAAACGGGTGCTTGTTCAGCCGGTTGGGCGAGTTGATGCCTCCGTCATTTGCTGCTGGGATTGCCAGCACTTGCGCTCTCGCAGAACCAGTGAGGCTGTTCCACGCGGCGAATCCGATGAAAATGTGCACCCAAAAACGGAACGTTGTTTTAAACATGTTGACGGCTGTAGTGCCTTCATTCCCACTGAAGTGGCGTAAGCCATTCCAGCTGCTTTTAAGGCTTGCCGATGTTGATGCGTCTGTCGATTTGGCGCTGCGGTGAGACGCGGCCAGCTTGCGCGAAATGTCTCGGTGGCCTCACAGCGAAACGGGTGCTTGTTCAGCCGGTTGGGCGAGTTGATGCCTCCGTCATTTGCTGCTGGGATTTCCAGCACTTGCGCTCTCGCAGAACCAGTGAGGCTGTTCCACGCGGCGAATCCGATGAAAATCTGCACCCAAAAACGGAACGGTGTTTGAAACATGTTGACGGCTGTAGTGCCTTCATTCCCACTGAAGTGGCGTAAGCCATTCCAGCTGCTTTTAAGGCTTGCCGATGTTGATGCGTCTGTCGATTTGGCGCTGCGGTGAGACGCGGCCAGCTTGCGCGAAATGTCTCGGTGGCCTCACAGCGAAACGGGTGCTTGTTCAGCCGGTTGGGCGAGTTGATGCCTCCGTCATTTGCTGCTGGGATTGCCAGCACTTGCGCTTGCGCAGAACAAGTGAGGCTGTTCCACGCGGCGAATCCGATGAAAATGTGCACCCAAAAACGGAACGTTGTTTTAAACATGTTGACGGCTGTAGTGCCTTCATTCCCACTGAAGTGGCGTAAGCCATTCCAGCTGCTTTTAAGGCTTGCCGATGTTGATGCGTCTGTCGATTGGCGCTGCGGTGAGACGCGGCCAGCTTGCGCGAAATGTCTCGGTGGCCTCACAGCGAAACGGGTGCTTGTTCAGCCGGTTGGGCGAGTTGATGCCTCCGTCATTTGCTGCTGGGATTTCCAGCACTTGCGCTCTCGCAGAACAAGTGAGGCTGTTCCACGCGGCGAATCCGATGAAAATGTGCACCCAAAAACGGAACGTTGTTTTTAAACATGTTGACGGCTGTAGTGCCTTCATTCCCACTGAAGTGGCGTAAGCCATTCCAGCTGCTTTTAAGGCTTGCCGATGTTGATGCGTCTGTCGATTTGGCGCTGCGGTGAGACGCGGCCAGCTTGCGCGAAATGTCTCGGTGGCTTCACAGCGAAACGGGTGCTTGTTCAGCCGGTTGGGCGAGTTGATGCCTCCGTCATTTGCTGCTGGGATTTCCAGCACTTGCGCTCTCGCAGAACCAATGAGGCTGTTCCACGCGGCGAATCCGATGAAAATGTGCACCCAAAAACGGACGGTGTTTGAAACATGTTGACGGCTGTAGTGCCTTCATTCCCACTGAAGTGGCGTAAGCCATTCCAGCTGCTTTTAAGGCTTGCCGATGTTGATGCGTCTGTCGATTTGGCGCTGCGGTGAGACGCGGCCAGCTTGCGCGAAATGTCTCGGTGGCTTCACAGCGAAACGGGTGCTTGTTCAGCCGGTTGGGCGAGTTGATGCCTCCGTCATTTGCTGCTGGGATTTCCAGCACTTGCGCTCTCGCAGAACCAGTGAGGCTGTTCCACGCGGCGAATCCGATTGAAAATCTGCACCCAAAAACGGAACGGTGTTTGAAACATGTTGACGGCTGTAGTGCCTTCATTCCCACTGAAGTGGCGTAAGCCATTCCAGCTGCTTTTAAGGCTTGCCGATGTTGATGCGTCTGTCGATTTGGCGCTGCGGTGAGACGCGGCCAGCTTGCGCGAAATGTCTCGGTGGCCTCACAGCGAAACGGGTGCTTGTTCAGCCGGTTGGGCGAGTTTATGCCTCCGTCATTTGCTGCTGGGATTGCCAGCACTTGCGCTTGCGCAGAACAAGTGAGGCTGTTCCACGCGGCGAATCCGATGAAAATGTGCACCCAAAAACGGAACGTTGTTTTAAACATGTTGACGGCTGTAGTGCTTTCATTCCCACTGTTGTTGCTGAGCTCCCTTATTGCTGAGCTCCCTATAGACAGAATGTTAGTCAGTACGCAGGAGCGCACCGCCTATGTGCCATTCATTATCCAGCACCTGACTTGGAGTGTAGGAGAGGCCGCGTGCCGATTGCTGTGAGTTTACACGGCAGTGAAGTTGTGCTACATTTCTCAAACATCGATAGACATTCTGAATACTCTCCTATGATAATGTAGAGAAACCATTTGAGTACGTCCGTACTACTCGTTTCACTTTTCTGTCATACCGATTCCTATGACGGAGAAATCAACTAAGCTTTTTGTTTCAGACAAGGGCAAAATATTTTGTGTCTGCTGCTGATGATGTGAATGTTGACTTGTTGACCCTTTCTGCACCAAAAAAGGTCATGTTGAGCATGTTAACTTCTAACGATTAGACAACTTGAGGCGTGGACCAAGAAAAATAACGAGGAAAAACAAAACACTGTTGAATTTATTTGTAGCTAATATCGTTGGCGACCCTTTCTTCTGAAAGACTGGGAGAAATGCCGGCGGGACAACTTTATGCTCTCCCCTAGTAGAGACTGAAGTGCTATAATTCGGCAACCACTTGTTCTAAACACAAATTCATTCTACAGATTCTAATCGCTGTGGAATATGGTGTCATCTTAGTGACCACCGTTTTTTTTATTTGGTCCACTAAGACGGAAAAAAGTTTGTGGCAAATAAAAAGCGTCAGTGCGAACCTATTCAAAAAGTTACACAAACAGCGTAGGATAATTTCAGAGCTACATTGCTGCTTAACAATATTCCTCAAATTCTGAAAACATATGACGCCGAAGTTGTTTATAATGAGTTTATTTAGGAGATCTTTCGTAAGTGTAAACGTCACTTCCCACAAGAGCAGCTTGATTTTGGTGAAAAATTTTAAAAGCCATGTAGAACCACTGACTTCCTACAACGAATTGCTCGTAAAAGCGAACTTCATCAAAATTTATTGGGGAACGTTCCAAGCATGTTGAAAGGGGTACAAAACACTTAAAAATGAACTGAGTGCAGTATTCGGATCGCACAGAAAATTGTATCTTGAGGCTGAATCTGATAGCTGCTCGAGTAAATCATACATGTTGTGGTAAATGTTTAATACCATTTGAAATCGTAGTAAGACAATTCCACGCGTATAAAAGCTACTTCTTCGTGGATGTTGGAAAATGATTTGGCGAACATTGTTATTGAAAATTTTGTGAACAACTGTAATGCTTTTTTATCCGCTGATTATTCATAATTCAAAATTTGTGCCAATTAGCAATCAATCCTTATTTTTCAACATTCATTCACATCGTCTAAAGTGTTCTTTGTTTATAGTTCACCTAAATATAGCTCGCGTTGTGATGCAGAGGGCATGCAGGTTCGTCCAATCAATTACCCAATCAAGCAATTGTCCGTATCTCACCCATACTTTTAATCTGTCCCTGGCGAGTGCTATTTTTTTCATAAGGAGGCAGATTGCAAGATTATCTGTGCTCCATAAGAATGGTGATGTAAAAATATATATAAAAATTGTAATCAAGCCAATTTCAATACAGCCGGTGATAAAGAAAGGGCTGAAGACACTTAAGACATGTGAGAATGTTTAAGTTTCTACAGCCAAATCGGCAGTTAGAAAATGCTTATTATAAAGCTACCCCTACTTTATGAAAAAAACATTGATTTCAATTGCCATTTCAAAGCAACAATGTTGTGCTCAGCCTTGCTATGGATTTCACAAAAGCATTTGGTAGCAGCCATCGTTACACATTACTCGAAAAAACTTCAAACTTACACTTATTCGCGGGCGCAGTCTAAACCTTGTAAATTCCTTTATCATCGCTATGAGACCACTCTAACGAAAAACTGCCACTCAGGATAAAAAACGTAATATTAGTACAGGCATTCCTCAAGGTAGTATTCTTGAACCATTCATTTTTATCTTGTACGTAATTGACCTAATAAACATATACGGTGATGCAAAATACCTCATGTACGCTGAAGACGGTAACCTAATTTTTTTCGGCAACTAAACTAAGCAGCTTACAGAACAAGCAAACGATGCTCTAAAGGCTCTTCAAGAATGTTCAGCAGCAAATGTTCTTCAAATTATCGCAAAAAAGACGAATGCCGTGATTATTAGATAAAAACTCTGAGCAGATAAGCGGCATTCACGCCACCCGCCTTTATGCATTGGAAAAAAAATAAAGAAGTAGGTAGTGTGAACATCACCCCGCCGTGATGGACCAGTGGCTAAGGTACTCGGCTGCTGACCCGCAGGTCGCTGGATCGAATCCCGGCTGCGGCGGCTGCACTTTTGATGGAGGCGAGAATGCTGTAGGCCCGTCTGCTCAGATTTGAGCGCACGTTGAAGAACCCCCGGTGGTCGATATTTGTGGAGCCCTCCACTACCGCATCTCTCATAATCATATGGTAGACTTGGGACGTTGGTATGTTGATATGTGGGGTTTAACGTCCCAAAACCACCATATGATTATGAGAGACGCTGTAGTGAAGGGCTCCAGAAATTTCGACCACCTGTGGTTCTTTAACGTGCACCCAAATCTGAGCACACGGGCCTACAACATTTCCGCCTCCATAGGAAATGCAGCCGCCGCAGCCGGGATTCAATCCCACGACCTGTGGGTCAGCAGCCGAGTACCTTAGTCACTAGACCACCGCGGCGGGCCTGGACTTGGGACGTTCAACCCCACATATCAATCGTAGTGTAAAAATAGTGGGAGATACTTTTCAATACCTTTATATAGTTTTGGATCCAGAGATCAAACAAGTTTTAAAAAAGTTATCTGGTCTGGGTCGTAGTATGGCGCGCCACTGATCTTCATTACCTTTTAAAATACAGCTTCTTCTTACCAAATACGTTTCTCTTTTTTCTTAGAATATTTTGTCTGAATATTTTGTCTTTATTCGGGATATAACGACGTATACAAATGTCGAAACACTTGATATACTCCAGGAAAAGATGTAAGTTCTCTTTTTAGTCTACCAACAAATTTTCAAGCTTCAAACTTATTTTAAAGAAAAGGTAACTTCATTTGTTTAACAATTATACCTTTAGGTCAAGTCTAGCGGCCAAGCGAGAAATAAAACAGAACTTAAAAGTTACTCAAAGGCATTTCTCATCCAGAAAAAAAAACACGCTTTCATGTGGTACTCTTCACGTAGAACAGTTAAAGGTAGTCGGCAGAAAATGTTCTGCACACTACCAACTCTTTCTAACAATTTCATGAATTAGACATTGAAATACCTATAGCCTCTGCACGAAGACTGCGCGAACAGCTCATTAATACACGCTCACATAGGAAAAAATGTAACGTCTTGCTTTTTCAATTTTTGTTTGTGTTATAATTGTTTTTCTTGCAATAATTAGCACTACCTTCTTGGCAGTTTGTATTCCTGAATACATGCTCAGGTTAATTTTCTTTCAACTTTTCCCTTTTAGACATGTGTTCTACGTTTTATATGCCATGTAGGGGTGGCTGCACGCTTTCGTGAAGTAGCCGGAGTTTCAAGCAACCGGTAAAAGTCAATATGTAGTGTCGAGCATGATATGTTCGGGAGTTAATCGTGCGCGACGCCCAACGTTCAGCAAATGTATCAATGTGTTGTTCGTAGAAAGAGTCGCCAGCGAATGAGGCAAACATACATGTCGCGTGTCATAAACGTCGAAGAAAGTGGTAACCAGGTCACGTGAGCCAAGATTTCGCGTGCCTGTTTTCGTTCATTTCGCGGACGGAGGCGAAGGAATAGTCGAAGAGACGTGCGGACGGAGAGACAGATAGACGGAGACACAAACAGATGGAGGACTTACGGTTTACTTATGAAATTCTTTCAAGCTTCGCTCCACTCATCATCATTTACTCCATGGTGTAACGAGGGTGCTGCATCCTTTGCAGAGACGCTGAGTGCGTCATTGACGGATACTGGGTGCGTCCTTCACAAGTCGGAGCAAGAAGAGGCACTGGTCGGAGGCACGGCGCGCGTCCCACAAAGACGCTCGACGCGTCTCTTTTTCCACGGGGCGCATCCCACAGAGACACCGGAAGCGTCACGTTTCAATTGCGCTCAATTCGTCTCCAAACAGACGTCACAATTGAGACGAAGACTTTCATTTCCCACATTGGCTTTTCGCTTCCCCTCGCCCTCGCGACCAATGCGGACCACCCACTTTTTGACGTAACGAACGGAACGCGTATAAAATTGCACCACTGAACAACACTCGATAGCGGTGTAATGCGTGCTCAGAATGTAGTGGGCCGAAGGTGAAGTCAGGGGGGCGTCAGTCCAGAACAGCAAAGTGAATCAAGGTCTTGTAGTCATCAAAGCTAACACTCGCCGTACATAATCCAAGGACGCTAACAATACTGCCATCGCCTACGCGAACAAAAGGCGATGAGGCGGGTTTAAAGGCTTGACGGAGGTGGCGAGAAAGACGAGTGCTGAAGACTCATAATGGGGCACCCGTGGATGAGCGCTAAACAGGCACGCCATCCACTTGTATAGTACGGTCCACTCTTGGAGGGAACATGGCAACGTGTGGCTGGCTGCCCGCGTGGCGCAAACTGGCGGCGAAATTCATAAACGCAGCGCATGCACATAGACGCAAAAGGGTGAAGCTCGCCGCCTTTCATCTTCTTTTTACCACTCCGGTGCTTACCGTGCGTTGGATACCGCGTTTGTTTTTTCGCGGTGCAATTCATGTCCCGGCCACTCTCCCTGCCCCTTCTGGGTAATCAGTGTGCATAAAAAAAGTGCCGTTCGGTTGTTTTTGTGCTTTTTCGGCAGCGTTGTCGCGATTTCAGTCATGACCACAGCAGCAGATTTTCATTACAGGCGAAATGCAAAAAAATGTCATGTGTCTATAGTATAGAGAAGCATGTTAAGGAAACACGTGTTTGAAAATACTTTAATGTACCCCACTACGGCATGACACCGAATTTTCTAATTCTTGTGGATTGCACTACTCAGCAAATGTTAGTTCTAACTCACGTTACATTTCGTTTTCTTTGTTGAATCGGAAACGCCAGATTCTCATTATTTCAATTATGCGATAGCATTCACTTTAACGAAAATCATTACAATTCAACAGTACACGTGCTGCAAAATGTTGTACGTAGAACGCTACGCAGTAAACAAAGAAAAATTACTTCCTAAAACTTAGACAGTTTTAGTTAGGTCAGATCTGTAGCCTCGAAACATTTTATTAATGCAAAGCTGATGAAATACATCTCAGCCCTGTGAAACACACAATAAAATTCAAATTTGTGTAAGTAAAATAGGAGCACGCATGACAGAACTTGCCAATGAAAAACAATTACGTTCATAATGCCGATGCTTACGCTGGTAATGAGGAAGTGGCCGTTTTGCGATGGCACTGACAGCACCCTCGCTGTAGTCTTTGGTGTACAGCTCGACTGTTCGAAGCCTTATGGCCTCAGGTAGTCTAGCCGTGCCACTTCTAAGAACTAGCTCCGCCGAAATTGCGATCAGCGAGTAAATATGCCCCCAGCTGTAGAATTTCGCGAAAGCGATAACGAAGGTCATCACTCGTGTAGCCCAATTTTTGTACTTATCAAAAATGCGATCGTGAGCTTTTCAAAAGCCGTTTGAACCTGCCAGGTGCTCTTGATAACAGAAATGGAAATTGATGGTCGATGAAGTGAGCACAGCAAGCTTTTCACTAGCGCGCGCTGAGCGTAGGGGAAAGTAGCAGATCACACAGGCAAGTACCGCCCTTGCGATTCTTCGCGCGTGCTCCGCGTTTACAAATCTCGCCAGCAGTTGGCGCCCCGCGGACCACCGGCTGCGTGCTCGCGTTTTCCCCCAAACAGTGGACCGTATTGTACGTCGAAAAATTGGCAGATCCCGCGAACAGTGGGAATCGATGATATGCGAAGCACGAATGAGGAAGGTTGATATGTCACTTTAAAATGAACACAATGTTACGAGGTGCACGTAAATGACGCCGTACATGACTTGAGTGTCATGATTATCATGTTTGCATGTGTCGTTCACCTTCTTCATCTATTCACGTCACGTGATAATAAATTTAGTATATGTGGAGCTAGCGAAAAAGCCGCGAACACGCTATGAGCAAGGTATGTTTCATTTTCTTAAAGTACACGCTTGTCAGCATTCTCATGTTTGCACTAGTCATATACATTCGCCATCCATTGACGTCACGTAATACTAAATTCGATATATGAGGAGTTAGCAAAACGGCCACGAGCGCATCATGAAGGACCCAATATACTCCAATGTAGAGCTGACGCGCGTGAATGCTGGGGAAAGTGACGCGACATTAGCAAAACATGAGCACTCTATAGTCTGACGCAAGCGCGACTGGCGCGACCGGCGCGGCCAGCGTCCGTCGGTGCGGCCCGGCGGACACCGGCGCGAAATGCGCCATGCCGCATTTCGCGTCCATGCGTTAAGCCCCGACTCCACGCACGCGTTCGCGCGCGAGATTCTACGCGCTGGCGCGCTCATGCGTTTGGGGCGCCTGTGAACGGGGAGGGCGAGCAACCACATGAGAGGCGCGCGAACGCTCACCGCCCCGCGCTCGACTTGCGCAGCCCAATGTCGCTAGACCACACTGGCCAGAACTGCCTGACTACAGACACACATGCGCACTACTAACAGGCCGCAAAATAGCTACTAAAACGCATAAAAGCATTTCTTTTTTGTTTTGAGACGCCGAAAAAACTGTTTCTTGTCAACGCGAACTATCGACACGACTTGACACACACACACACAGCAGCCGAGCCTAGCCACGAGCCGAGCCGAGCATCCGAGCCAAGTCGGCGGTTTTGTTTACTCGGTAGCGCAGTGTTTCGACATCGCCTCCTCTGGTTTTGCTTACCGCTCTTTTCAAGCCCGCTTCCGTTTATCCTGCTTCATCGAGAGAAAATGGTCGCAACGCTGACTCGCAGCCATCTGCTCCTGCTAGCTACGCGAGTAGCGAAGGCAATCGTCAGAAGGCGGCAGCGAAGGCAACGAGAGCACCGTTGCTGGGTGCGGCCTGTCTTCTTGGCGCGAAGACAGGAAGGCCTGTACCACACAGCCGTGAGTATCGTGTTTGCTATTTCGCAGTTATGCTTAGCCCTATTATTGTAGGCATGCTTAGCTGAGTTGGTTAGTCACAACGGGAATTTTTGTTTGTGTTTTCTGAAAGCTGTATAGCGTCATGACCAACAGTGGGGTGCACACGTTGGAAGCGCTCGCTTCTCGTCTGTTGTCGGCGCTTTGTTTGCGCGAGCGAAGCATTCCGCCGCCTTGTAACCCGCAGCTAGCGTGTTCCTTTTTGCGCAAAAGAGGTTAAACAATGTGTGCCGCGCTAAGAAAACGTTTAATGCGCTTGGTATAAATTAAAATAAAATTCCAGAGTGCTCTAGATGCTCCATTTTATTCACCAGATTTTGTAGCTGCGACATGAGCTAGCTCCCTTAAAGATGGTACCTGTGCATCTTATAAATGCATGCTGAATTATCTACCCTTTTCATAGCCCGTTGGAGCTGGCTTACCCGGTGTACAAGTAACTAAAATGGTTGTGTCCATCTTCAACAGTACACTTTATTTCTCCCTACAGATGCGTCGAATGCGGGAAGGCGACCAGCAGTTTTTTTTAAGTTTTACCGCATGTCACCCGCGCTGTTCGACAAGTTGCTGGGCTTTGTTGCTGCGGACTTGACACGGCAGCACTTCATACGAGAGCCCCTGGAGCCAGGCGAAAGGCTTGCAATAACCTTGAGGTTGGTACAGGTTGCCTTCTGATGCTGATGCAAGAACATAAACATGTCAGTGAACAGATCATAGAAGCATACGTCAGCTTATACAAATGGCTTTTTCATTGTGAAATGGCGAAATGGGCGTTGCAATCATTCATGCTTTCTCACATTGGCCAAGTCTTCAAACTTTTTTAATATAGATGCCCCTTCGTGTCAGAAAGCAATATTGCCATTTGCTTGTTACCTAAAGAGGCAATCCTGTTCAGAGTTTGCATGTTATCAAACACTTTTGTTGCAGTTGTGCTGGCCATGTATTGTGAATCGGAGGAGAAATTACTTTTTCTGTGTTGCAGCTACCTGGCTTCAGGGCTGGACATCTGCAATGTGGCCCTCGCCTACCGTGTCGGCATTGAAACTGCCCGGAGAAGCATTCACGTGACCTGTAGAGCCATTTGGGCTCGTCTGAAGGACCACTTTATGAAGGTGGGTAACAACACGTCAGAGCCTGTATAAAATTTTCTTTCTGTAAATGGTACACTTCATATCTGCAGTACAAACAATTCCTTCGAAGACTCTGTTTAAATAAAAAAAAATTTATTATTGACAGTGCCTAAGGCAATTGTGATTAGCAAATACAATATATCCCTATGGGCTTTGAAAGCCTGGTGAACTATGTCTATTTGATTACTCTGGTTTTCAAAATGCAGTAATCACACCTTTGTGTTGTCGAAATAAAAAATGGGGTGGTAAAATGCACTGCGTTGACCGTGTACAACTGGGCAACAAAAGTGACACCATGCCTTCATTATGATTGGAAGCTTACACCTTGTACAAAATTTGGTTCACCATGCCGTGGATCCATGCCCAAAGAGCATGCACAAGAGAAAAGTGAATGTCATTTTTTCACATTCCACCTCACAAAGATATTTAGCTAAAAATAGGTCTGTTCGGCCTACAAGTTTGTTCCTGGTTTCCAATTTATTCCAGGTACCAACCAAGGCTGACTGGGCCGAGATTGCTGGCGACTTCACCCGGCGTTGGCAGTTCCCAAACTGTTTGGGGGCTGTTGACGGGAAGCACGTCGCCATCACCTGCCCGCCGAAATCTGGAAGTGCCTTCTTCAATTACAAGGTAAGTCAGTCTGGCCATTTATGCACGTATACTGAAACGAACAGCATTAATGCGGGAGGGGTAGTGTGCCCTTGTCTGCTGGAGAATGTGTGGTGACAACATAGACAGCGAATGTGCACCACCCATTTGTAGGGGTGCGGTGCCAGTAGCGTAACTGTGACAATTAAAAAAGAAATGTTGCTAAGTGCAGTGGTATAAAAAGCTTCCAAACTCTGTAATGCAGGAAGTTGCCTAAAATTCTTCACCCCTTTCTTAAATTACCTTCTAATTTAAAATGCTTGGACAACGTCCAGAGCCTTGCCCTGCAATGCTATACTTTTTCTTTTCTTATGTACCACTTTTGAATGGTGCACATGGGCTCCAGAAAGCAGGGGAGAGAGGGAGACAGAGAAGGGGACTGAGCTCGCAGTTTGCCAAAACGAAGAAATACAGCCCCGTGGTCTATGTCGTTTTGCCAGAATACTTCATGTATGCAGTATTCTTCCAGTGCTGCGGCAGGTACTTATGACAGCTTGATTTGATGTTTACTTTGAAATTTAATTTCAACAGAGGTGTTTTTCAGAGCCCTTACGGCTAAATTAAATTATCACTGTGCATGCCAGAAATCTTTCACAATGAGCTGGTACAAATAAATGCGTGGCCAGCATAGGTGATTTTGTAAATTTTGTCATACTTTTTCTTTGTAATCGCTTATTATTGTAGGTCCCACCTACACATACAACTTTACATGTGCTAATGTTTGGTCTGACGCCTACTGCTGCAGGGTACTTTCTCCATTGTGCTGATGGCCGTGGTCGACAGCTCTTCGAAGTTCGTGCTGGTCGATATTGGGGCAGAGGGCCGCCAGAGTGACGGCGGAGTGTTCAAGAACACGAAGTTTGGGAAGGCCCTAACCGAAGGGCAGCTTGACATCCCCTCACTGGGGCAGCTCCCAGGCACCACAAAGGTGGCGCCGTACGCTTTCGTCGGGGATGAAGCGTTCCAGCTGCGGCGCGACTTTATGCGCCCTTTCCCTGCTAGACTCCTTGAAGATGAACGAAGAGTGTTCAATTACAGACTAAGCCGAGCACGGTATGATATCAGGCACTTTCTTTGGGTATGCTGAGCCTGCCATAATCAATGTTATACAAACACAGAAAGCACTTCAAATAACGTTTAATGCACACTTCGCAGCAAGACATCGATGAAGAAAAATAAAAACAATGAACACAAAATGCATAGCTTAAAAACAGTGGCTCTAATTTCACAATGTAGTGCATATAGTCAACCTCGTAGCTCAAGAACAGTGGCTCTAACTTGCGGACAAAGCAGCTGAACAAAAACAGTTCAGAGGAAAAACATCTAAAAACAGAAGGGGCACATAAAAAGCTCACCACATTTAGTACAAACCATCATTATGACAAAACGATCTCGCAAGCACAAGTCAAATTGAGGTGTGCACCGTGCACAATGTTTGTGACCCCATCTCAATAACAAGTGTCCTTTACCCAGCTCAGAAAAATAGGGCATGCGTAGCAGCTTGTGCGACTTGTGATTAACCTTACATTACAAACATAAATGCTAATTTGAATTAGCGGTTCACGTTGCTTCTCTAGAAGGCCGTACAGAAATAAGCGCAAAGGATTTCTTTATGTACAATTAATGAGCATAGGGCTTTTATTCTAAAATACTTACGGTAACCAACGTCTTGAAACAAAAATTGGCAATGCTTATTTATAAACAGGTACGAACTGATCGCACAGGGTTTTATCAGAGGCATCTCCCGAGAGATCACAGTCACAACCTACGGCACAGGGTGTATACATATGAGAAACCACGTACAAATTACGGCACACAAAAACTATTGTATCAAATTTCGCATTTCTTGAACGAACAACCGATTGTAGCTTCTCTAATTGACAATACAGTCTCATATGGCATTTTCAAAAAGAAGATACAGGAACACTTCCTATTTACACAAACGTAATCACCGTCACCATCTTTGTCTCATATTCCCTGAAGTATTTTCTTGTATATATCACATTAAGGTTTGCTTATGTTATCTAAACTGTGTTTCATTTATCGATCAAACATATTCCTTATTGATGTTGCTGTCTCTTGATTGTTGAAACCTTGTAATCAAGTGTAAAGTTTCTTCAGGTATTTTACATGTCTTACATTAGTGTTTGTTTATGTCCTCTACAGTTTGCTTCATTTGTCGGACACGCATATGCTTTATAGATTTCATCTCCTGCGCAAATTTTCGCTCATATATGTTTTCCTGTACATGTTTTGCATGTAGAAACATATTTATGCTTAATTTCTTATTGACTCGTTACTTTACACTGAGCACTGTGTTATTTTGGTGGGTTTTGGGTTTACAGGGGGCAGGCGCTTTGTCAGGCTTTTATGCCTTTTCGCCTGTCCCCTAGGCAAATTGTACCTTTCTTTTTTTTTTTGCTTTTGCCTGAAATAATCTTCAACTTCAACTTCAAAAAAACGCGAGCTTATGAGCACTGTGCCCATTTTACGTTGCCATTCTTGTAGCTGCAGTTTTAAAGAATAGTCTAATGAATCGGCTTTGAAAGGTGGCTGCTTCTAAAACCTGTTTTGTACTATTATTTCATGTTACCAGGAGGTGTGCTGAAAACGCCTTCGGCATCACATCGGCCAGGAACGCATACTGCTCCGCACCATTCAGCTTCTCCCCAAGAATGTGGATTATGTAGTGAAGGCAGCATGTGTACTGCATAATTTCTTAGCGATCCTAAATGAGGAATCGGACCACATACTCGACCAAGAGGACAGGTTCGGAAATGTGGTTCCAGGACGGTGGAGGCAGGGCATCCAGCAGACGTCGGGGCAGGGGCATGTGGACCCCTGCTATTTCCCGCTTCAGGGATCCCAGTCACGGAACTTCAGTGCAGATGCTGCGGATGACAGGACGCTTTTCTCGGCCTACTTTTGCAGCAGCGCTGGAGAGGTACCGTGGCAGTGGCACCAGCCCGGAGTCTCCAAACAAGGGGCCCTGAAGCGCTTGGAAGAGCAGGGGCTGCACCCATTTTGCTGAAGGTAAACTTCTCCTTTAATAGCAAAGACACCCTGAATCATGTTTAGCCATGTAATGTTGGCCCACTCATATTGCACCATGCCTCATATTGCAACATGCCTCAATCTCTATGCCCACGCTTTGTCAGCTCTAAGGACAAGAAGCACCACACTTCAGCTACTGTTAAATTGCTGGATCACTTCCAGAATCTTCATGCGCATGCGCAAGTGGTCTTCCTCTTTTACTTTTCTCATTGATTTCACGAGCGACAATGCAAAATAATGATGGTCGTCCTGGTCCTCTAGACTGTTTGTAAGTTTTTCAAGGTGCTCTACAAGTAAACTGTCATTGTCGTCTTTCTTTTGTCTTTTTTTGGGTGGCTGCATCACAGACATGCTGGCAAGGCTGGACCCCTGGCTTTCCAGTAACGTTGCCGCCAACCCAAGCGCTGACGCAGTTCCCAGCGGTGATGGTGCCGACTCACTTGACTGCGTCGCTTCAAGGGATGACATTTCTGGTTCCAGTAGCGACGGACTACACTCAACTGACACCGCCGGCGCTGGATAGAGATCGACGGGGTCATCAGTCTGATTTAACTCGATGGTGTCAAACTGGCTCGGACACATATCTCTAAAAAGGGTTTCCGGGGTCTCCTGCCGTGCCACCTGTTGAACATCCTTTCTTTGTTTCCTCTGGGACTCAAAATTTCCAGAAGTCCTGCACAGCAAAAATGAAGGTGTATGTATTAGGGTATAGGTGTGTAAAAAAGTGTCAATGTTTGCCCTGAAAGATGGCAAAATATTCCCACTGTTAATAAATGTATGCTTCTTACAACCATAGTTTGTGTACTAGCACACTCATTGCTGCATTGTGTTATACAGAACGCCTCATGGATCTCGCATGCCATTCTGAGTTCCTTTTTTAACTTGCGGCTGCCGGCAGACCCTTTCAGCAAGTTAGTGTGTTTACACAGGCGATCGTTAATGCAACGTCAAACATGCCAACATTCCCATTGTTAATAAATGCATGCTTGTTACACTACAGCATAGTGTGTGCGAACACTATAATTGTTTTGTTTTTAATTGTAAGGGGGGGAGAGGGAAAGTAGATTTCTTTGTCCAGTTCAGTAGGGCTAGCCTTCCATCCTAGGCATCAGCCAGGTGCCTTTGGGTCCTAGCAGAGTCTTCGGCTAACTGAATGTCCCAGAGCTGATCTGCCGGATCTGAGCTGAGGAGCAGTCTCCCACTGCTCATCACTAACAATGATGTGGTTCTAAGAGATAGCTCGAAGCAATTCCCATAAAGTATGTGCAAGATCTGCCCCCTGTTTGCATCCTCTACAGCTGTCTGAAAGATGTCCAGCATAATGACTGTATGCAACAGGGTTTGGGCACCTTTGGCACCACTTGTACATCTGAGTAGTGTAGAATTTCTATACGCTTCCAAGAACTGAAAGGGAATCACTTCTGCATCTGGACAAAACTGCTTCTCTAATGTGCGGCCCCACCAATCACTGTGAGCAATAAAATGCTCACTTTTGTTGACTTCAGCGTGACATAATCAAGCAAGTTTTAATTACTGTAGGTTTCCACTTTTAGAGCATCCCTAGTTTAAACCTCGCATTACACCGCACGTTACAGATGCGGTTTTGGTACTGTTGCAAGCAATTTTTAGCTTTCAATAATCAAGACTATTCTGGTGCGGGAACGTGGGGCACGGCGCAAAAGTATGCACATTGGGTGTGTACAGTGTGTACACATACGCAAGAAGCACTCTTTGTGCGTTCTTACCTTTACTCGTCGCGTTTCGTGTAAAATTTTGTGGCGTATTAGCAACTTTCGCCAGCATTCCCGAAAGCGGCAAGGCTCACAATCACAAGCTACTTTATTCAACGCGAAAAATACGCGAGGTTTTCTCTTTCGCTAGTTCGTAATGCCAATAAAAGCGTCAATAAACTTACTCTCGGAAGGTCATGGTGTCGCGCAGGAACAACAGCTGCTCGTAAAAGGGCCACGAAGCCGGCTGCACTGGACTGTCGGCAGGCGGGTTCCCTTCATCGCCCTCATCTTCGGTGTCGGCGTCTTCCGTGCCCATGCCGCTTTTCTTTTTTTTCTGGGCTAGCACGAACAGCCTTCGGAACTTGTCCCGCAAAAACTTCCAGCGCTTTTGCAGCGCAGTGATGCACTCTGCGTAGACGAAATGAAATATCAGCCACTGCTTTCAACACAACCTGTCAAGCCGGCGGAAACGCGCCGTACGTACCTTTGCTGGCCTTCCCCTGATACATTATTTGACCCACTTCTTTCCACAGGGCCTCTTTCACTTGCCGATTCTTGTGGTCCTTGTGCGTGGCCAGCCACAAGGACGTCCGGCTGGCCACACAAGAGATTAGTTTTTCGTTTTCGATCGCCATCGCCGACAACTTGCAGAGGGCGGCCATTGCGGCTGAGAGACAAGAGGAGCGGAAGCCCGCAGCAGCGGCGTTTGATTGGCTGCTGCCGAGGGAGCAACTTCCGGCGCGTGTAAAAATATCTGGCATAGCCAGATCTTTGCGAACGCGCGCGCTTCGCCTGGCGCGCCGTCTCCGGCCGTCACGAGGTAGCGCATAGGCGCATGAGCGCGTGGAATCTCGCACGCGAACGCGTGCGTGGAGTTGGGGCTTTACACAGAGAACACTGCGTCTCCCTCTTTTCGTGACGGAGGGATGCCAGACGCGCTGAAACATGCATGCGTCAAAGCAACGCAGTGCGGCTTGCTCCTGCGAGTATATGGCAAGACCGGCGCCTTACGTGGCAACGCCGGCGTGACCCGACGAAATGAACGCCGGTGAGCACGCGCACCGAGTCACACCGAAATGTATTGGCGCCTTGACTGTGATATACAGTCATGTTCTCGCATGACACGCATTTCATGATTATCATGTTTACACTAGTCACATACCTTCGTCATCCATTGACGTCATGTCATACAAAATTTGGCATATGTGAAGCTAGTGAAACGGCCGTGAGCGCAACACGAGTGTGGCATGTACACATGTTGTTACATGCCTCACATATCATAATTATCATGTTTGGATGTGTAATTTACATATGTCGTCCGTTCGCTTCGCGTAATACCAAGTTTGGTACATGTGGAGCTAGAGAAACGGCAGCGAGTGAATGATGAATGTAGCATGTAGTCATGTTGTTACATGACAGCAGCTCGTTTATCATGCTTGCACCAGTATCACACCTTCGTCATTCATTGACGTCCCCTAATACCAAATTCGGTATTAGTGAAGCTTGCGAAGCGGCTTCCTGCGCGTCATGAGCGTGAGATAAAGTTATGTTGTTATATGAAACGCATCTCATGATTGTCATGTTCGCACCAGTCACATAACTTCGTCATTCACTCACATGTCGTAATACCAAGTTTGGTGTATGTAACGCTAGCAATTTGGCCGCGAGCGCATCTTGAGCGTGGCATGTAGTCATGTTGTTACATGACACGCATGTGATGATTTTCATGTTAGGGTTTGTCAGTTTTGTTCGCCTTGCAATCGTGTCATAATATACCAGTTTTGCAACATGTCATGTGAACTAAACCACCGCAAGAACTGCAGAACCATGAAATGTAAGTCATGACATTCAAGACATAGATGCCATGGCTGTCGTGTTATGACTAGTCAAATATGTTTTTCATACAGTCATGTTGTGCCATACGAAGTTTGGTATTGATACCATTTTCTGAACGGCAAGGAGAGCTAAAAGTGGTTGGTGGCTAGATAGATAGATAGATAGATAGATAGATAGATAGATAGATAGATAGATAGATAGATAGATAGATAGATAGATAGATAGATAGATAGATAGATACGCTCAATGTCGCCGAAGTTCGCTCAGAAATGCTTCGCATTTAAAAAGGTTTAGTCGGGTAGTCAGAGTAAACAGAGAAGTTTCGGGTCAGTGGGAGTCTTTCTCGAGCATCCGAAGAGAGCGGACGTGCGTTTCTTGCTCTCACGTCTCTTGCAACGCTGCCGCTTTCTTTCGCGTAGGCTTTTTGCCAGTGCTTCAGCGTTTCTCCCCGCGTTCCTGCCTCGCCCGGTCGTCCCCGTCATGGGGTACATGGTTGAAGAAACCACGATTTTGGCAGAGGGATGGTCGTGCGGCTCTAGGCAGCCATCACCTGGTTTTTGCGCCCAGGAGAAGTGAGACCTCGAGCTCCGCCGGGCAACACCGCACCTAAACGGCGCCCAGCAAGCGACGCCCCCCCCCCCCGTAACGACGTGAAACCGCGCCCGCCGCTTCTGCGAAGACACGGTTCACTACCTGAGATGCCGCCCGACGCCATCCACATCGTTGGACGGCCAAAAACTCCTGTCGATCTTACGAAGCTGCCGCCATGGCAACTGTATGAAGCACCGCTAAAGGCCGCCTCGCTACCGAAGCAGCCACCAGCGTCCCGCGACAAAGTGCGGGTTCACTCTACAAACAAACCTTCACCCTTAGTGTGTGAGAATCCGTCCGAGCACAAGTCTACCTTAACATCAGGCCACTGCAGATTGGAGTCCGCACTATTGAATTTCATATTTACGCCCCACCACCCGATGATGCATTTCGTGGCAACATGTTCAACGCCTACGACAGCTTTACTGATGCAGAAATCCTAAAGGACTTGGAAGAGAGCAACACAACTATGCCAGTCGTGGGTGGCCGTCGCATGGGACGGACCAACCATATACTCGTCACCATGCTTGGAGATTGTTTGCCACGATGGATCTGCTATCACGGCGTCCACATTCGACTCTACCACATTTACCCAAGAGTAGAAGCTTGCTTTAACTGCTGCAAGGTGGGTCATCGAACTGACTTTCGCCCTCATCCAAAATGCAACCGCTGTGCGCGTTGTCGCGAGAAATACCCGCCGATTATACAGGGCACCCAACCGACATGTCGTGCCCGCTGCATCGTTTGTAAGGCGGTCACGCAACGAGCAGCTCGAAGTGAAAATACCGTTTAGGATGACTGTCAGTTGCTAGTGAGCGTTTGTCTGTATCCTCTCTTAGTGTGTGCATTTTTAGCGCTCGTTTTATGATGAAAGTACCGTTTCGTCAGGAAGCCTACCCCATCCGGCTTCGCACCAGCGCAAGCACCCGACGAAGAGCCACAATCTCAGCAGCCACCAATCTATCGCACCAATCACTCACCCTCCCAAGAGCAGACGCACCCGCCTCTCGGCCAGCCACAGCAGCAGCAACAAACCGACCATTCCAGATCCCGCAACTGTGGCCGGTCACGGTCGAGGTCCCGGCCAAGGCTCCGGTCCAAGTCGAGGTCCAAGTCACAGTCCAAGTCCCCGTCACGGTCCCGTTCTGCTAGCCACCTCAACTCGTCCTGGTAACCTCTCTCGTTATCCCCTGGATCGCCTCAGGGATTGTCACAGTCATCATCCATGTCTGGTCCCAAGAAGCTTGCCTGGGCCCAAGGACCCCCAGCGTCGTTCAAAGCGTCACCGACGTCTTCACAGATCCGCAGGTGGGGAAGTTGGTCAGGGAGAACTCCTCCCTTAAGGCACAACTTTCCTCGCAGCAGTTTCAGCTCTCTAAACTAATGTCCTAAATAGAAAACCTCACACAATACATCCAGTCATTAGAAGCAAAGCTAGACAAAACCCTTGAGCAACCAGGTGCAACCGCGTCGAAACCGATGGAGGCCGTCTCTTCCCCATGCCAGATGCAGTCGCAGCCCGCGGGTAAGCGCAAAGCAAATACCTCCACCGCGCCGCTTTATGCCGAAACCGACACCGCTAGGATGGTCTCCAAAGCAGTATCTGTGGCTCTCGCGACCCTAGACGTGAAATTTGAAGTCCATTTCAACACTCTGCAACAAGTCATTGTGGACACGAACACCTCACTGAACGCCCTGAAGAGTTATATGGAGGCCACCAAATATTCATAGCATGCTCTAAAAATTACAAGGCGTCCACCACAGCCGAAACTCATGCACGGCTCGAGCAGCGCAAGCACCCACCCAAGTTCGGCCAACCTGCCACGCCGCAAGTGGGCCCCAAGCCTGCAAAGGCTTAATCATGGTGTGTCCCACACTGATCATATGACAGTGGAACAGCAGGTACGGTAATAAACGGAGCCACCTGCAGCAGCTCGTACAAAAACTGCCAGCTGATCCGCAGATGACGGAACCAGCCCCGGATGTTATCGCCTTGTGAGAGACGTCTACTCTCTCCACCCTCCCCAGTTACATTGCCTACCATCAGCTTCATACGCATGCTTCCTCTGCACATTCACGCTCGTTTGGAAGCAATTGAGATTCAGCATACGATCGTAGAGATTCTACCACGCAAACGCACAGGCAAGTCGCTCTTCGTCCTGAATGTGTACAGTTCAGCCCGTGAGAAAGCGGCAGATTTCTCTCTCCTCTTCTCTGAGACGATCGCTCTCGTCGGAGACGCGCAGCTGCTCTTGCTTGGCGACTTTAACACACGACATCCCGATTGGGGCTACACGCACACGGATCCGAAAGGCAGAAAGCTATGGTCGTTAGTTCAAGACCTTCACCTTACCTTACACTCTAAGGCAAAATTACCCGAAAAGGGAGTAACGGAGCCCAATAGGCGCACGCGATGAACGGACAGACCGTTGAGGAGCAACCACATAGGGAAGCATGCCACGCGAAACTACTTAGTCTCCACTAGAGATAAACCGCCCGGGCATTGCAGGCAGTGCGAAAAGCGTTGCCAGGGTGACCAAACCTCCTTCTAGACAGAACGCATGTCCTTCTCTTCCCCTGCTGGCTCAGTCTTTCCCCTTATTTTGCCGGTGACGGTTGCGTAGCGTCGTGCTCGGAATGCTCGACCATGGCCGCCTGGATTCGGCGATCTAAGTATTATGACGTGCTGCTTGTGTGTACGCCTGGATGAGCGTGGGCTGCTGCTTTAGCGTTTCGCAGCACCCATGAAATCTGGAGCACGCCTCGACAGGTCACCACGCCGCGCTGTATATCTCTGGTTTCAAGATAGTCACGACCAACGCACGACAGCAACAGTTGGGAAGGCCAATATGGCGGCCGAGAAGAACAGGCCTATCAGATATATACTTCAGTCCGACTCAGGGCAGAAAACAGCGCTGGATTCTAAGGCAAGTAGGTTATCATTCTTTATTCTACTTTACTTGTCACGTGTGCGATACGGATCGCGCTTGCCGGCAAAGGGCTTGGTCGTAATGAATATCGCACGCACGAAATACATCGCGAAAGTCAGCTTCGGTGTCTGTAGTTCGCCTGTCCTCTGCGTCCACCTGGAAATTGGCTGCCATTGCCGTCGGCCTACCGTACGCTCGCTCATCGAGTGTTAACCTGTCTTCGCTGCCGAGATGAGCTCCGTGCTGACGATATTGGGCTGAGACCTCGTCGATGTGTTGGAAGCCACCGAGAACACGTTGCGGGTTCTCGTAAAGAACTTTATTGTAGTATGTCGCACGCTGTAAGTGCACCAGCACGGGCTGGTGGGGCTTTCGCTAGCGTGGGAACTCACTGAAAATTGGTCGCCATTACAGTTGGCTTTCCACGTCAGTCGGCCGCCAGCAGCTCGGCGCAGTCCGTTGGCTGCGGCGGCGGACTCGCGTTTGCGCGCTGCACTCGCTCGAGTTTGTGGAAAAGGGCCGCATTACCGTCGATTTTTTCGGCGCTAGCTCCAAACCAGCTCAGCGCTGTTCGTGGCGGCGGCCAAGCATACGCTCGCTCTCCTGTTCGAAGTTCGCCAGTGGCAGACACTCCGCGAGCAGTGCCCTGTTTGGTCTTGCATTTGCTTGCTCAAGCTGAACGACGTCGCTCGCTTAGGATTCGCCGACTTGTTAGCGGCACGGTGGTTCGCGGAGTTGTCACTGCGGCCGCCGCTCTGAAACTGTTGCACTACAGGGATCTGAATGAGTTTTTGACGATGTGTGACATCACAGTGAAATTATTAGCATGTCATATCTCACATATGTTTTCATTTCACATTACACGTATTTCTCATACACATTTGTATTCATGCTCTGTCACGTGTTACTCACTATTTTACATACTTATTGTGCTGCCGTGGGCACACACCACGCTGAAGACTGTGCGCTGGCGTCTGCGATGCCCGTCATCCATCTCTTTCATCACAGCAGCTTCAGAAGGACTGTGCGAGATGTGAAGTTAAATCTCTTTGTGTGTCATATTTTAACGCTTGTTTCTATGTTAACGTGCACGTCAGACTTGTCATATGCACGCATGTTCATCTTTTTTCATTTGTGTCTAACTATTTTTACTATAATATTGTACGTGTAGCCGTGGGAACACAACAGGCAGAAGGCTGCGTGCGGTGGCGTCTGCAATGCCCGTCATCTATTTCGATGTCTCACTTTCGTCTTTCGTTGTTGGCGTGACTGTGAAAGCAGTTGCACAGCAGTAACTACTTTTTCGCGTTCTTTTCCGCAGAACTTGTTTCTCACTGCGCGGAAAAACAGGCGACAAAAGCATTAGGCCTGGCGGAAAATAATAAAAAAAACATTGTTTGAACTGGGGACAAAAAGTTCATCCGATTAGAGTATTTGAGTGGATCAACCGTTCGTCCTGCAAGGTGCAACTGTGAGGACTAACGGTTGCCCAGTAAGGTGTTAATTTGGGGATTAACAGTTGCTCTATAAAGTGCTAATGTAAGGACTAAACGTTTGGCCATTGGGGTGAACTTTGGGACTAACGGTTACTCACTAAGGTGTAAATGTGAGGACTAAATATTAGTCCCTAGGGGACTATCTGTTAGACCCGGTGCCGTTAGTTCCTAAAGAGAATAATGATTGTGGCAGCCCTATTACTCCCGAAAAGAAACACACGTGCTTTTCCACAGCAAACCCGAGAGGTACTATACAAAACATACGTGAGATCGGTACTGGAGTACGCATGTTGTGTGTGGGACCCTGCAACATCATCAAATAAAGAAAGATTAGAAAAAGTTCAGTCTATGGCGGCGAGATATGTGTTTAATGCACCTATGTACGACAGACAATTCAGTGCGACGGAAGCTAAGCTGAAGTTAAAATGGAAGTCTCTGCAGCACCGAAGGGCATCGTTTCGACTGAAGCTATTGCACAGCATATTTTATTCTCATACTCGAATTCCCTGTGACGTATACATAAGCCGGCCTCACTACATTTCAGCCCGCAAAGATCATGAACACAAGATAAGAGAATATAAATGTAATACATCGTCCTTCAGCAACTCTTTTTTTCCGAGAACTATCAGTCAGTGGAATCGACTTCCTCCCACAATTGTAGAAATTTCTTCAACGGATGCGTTCTTTTCTGCAATAAAAATGATTGAATCTTTGGACCGCTAAGTCCT
Source organism: Rhipicephalus annulatus (assembly GCA_013436015.1). Classification (NCBI taxonomy): domain Eukaryota; kingdom Metazoa; phylum Arthropoda; class Arachnida; order Ixodida; family Ixodidae; genus Rhipicephalus; species Rhipicephalus annulatus. Next base: position 369,465 of record WOVY01011108.1, on the reverse strand, counting down.
GTAGACTACGTGTGTGCGCCTGGCAGTCGCCATGATCTGTACGGTATCTTGGTTGTAAGCTATGTTGTTTTGTTTTGGTGTTAATTTGCCCTTGTGCTAGACGAATGCTGCACTTTGTTTTAATTATCATGAGATTTTCATCAATTTTCGTGGTTTCTGCATTTCTTTTTTTTTCTCTAATACATATGACTTTTCTGACACATCTGTGCTCGGTGCAACTGTGTATGTTTTTGTGTTTTGGAAATCTACTTCTTTTCTCTTTTTTACTTATGTGAATGCAATTATGTGAACTTATGTGAACCTGCAATTTTCATGTTCTTTTCTGTACCCCCCCCCCACTATAATGCCTGTATGGGCGCTGTGGGTACTAATTAAATAAATAAATAAATAAATAAATAAATAATAAATAAAGGATAAAACACACACCCTCTTAACACCATTTTGCATTAGAGTATACTTAACAATCCACAGCAGCCGCCCACACGCATAGGCAACAATGTTTCCCGTGACACATCGCTGGACCTTACACTGTGCAAGAACGTTACGCGTGCTACTTGGGACAACACGGACCTTTCAGTGGGCAGTTAGCACAACATCCTCGCGATAACAATTCAAACGAGCTTCATCAAGAAGCCGCCCCGCCGCGGTGGTCTAGTGGCTAAGGTACTCGGCTGCTGACCCGCAGGGCGCGGGTTCGAATCCCGGCTGCGGCGGCTGCATTTCCGATGGAGGCGGAAATGTCGTAGGCCTGTGTGCTCAGATTTGGGTGCACGTTAAAGAACCCCAGGTGGTCAAAATTTCCGGAGTCCTCCACTACGGCGTCTCTCATAATCATATGGTGGTTTTGGGACGTTAAACCCCACAAATCAATCAATCATCAAGAAGCCAAAACCCACAGCTCGGATCACTGATTGGTCGAAATTCCGCCAGTTGCGTGAAGAACAAGCCTCTGACACCATTACGGACAACAATAAGTGGATCACTTCCTGGCAAGGGCACGTCCAAGTCACAACCCGTAAAGACTGTGACCGACTTGGCCACAACCGACTCTGACCTCCTCCACATTTGGCACGCACACGCTGGCCTTATATGCAGGTGGCGCCGGCAGCGTCATAACAAAAAATTACGCCGCCCCATCGAAGCGCTAGCACGCGAAGTTAAGAACCACAGCCACGCCCTCGCGAGACAGAAGTAGGATTAGCTGTGTGACAGTCTCAACAGGCAGATGAGCTCCAGAAGAACGTGGCACCTACTACGACACTTGCTCGATCATTGTGGGTCCAAGTCGTCTGTGCAAAAAGAGCTTCACCAGCTGCTACATCGTTACCCTGGCACGGACGCCGAGCTGCTCGAAGAGTTGGCTCGTCGTTACGTGAACCTCGCCCAGCCGAACGCACCGCCAGAGTGCTTTGCCTCGTACCGTGGCAAACTGCACCCCCGACTGGACGAAGATATTACGGAGGCGGAAATGTACACCGCAATGCTCAAACTTCATACCACGTCAGCAGCTGGTCCTGATGGCGTAAGCAAAAAGTCCCTCGGAAATCTTGACGTGAAATCGGTGGCTGCGCTCACGCGGTACGCCAACGAGCGCTGGCGCTCGGGCCGCATACCACAGGAGTGGAGACACTCGAGGCTCGTATTTATCCCCAACCCAGGCAAGAAGATGAACATCACCAACCTACGCCCTATATCGCTCACATCTTGCATCGGCAAGCTAATAGAACACGTTGTCTTTGTCCGATTACAGATTTACGCTGAAGAAAATGGCCTTCTCCCTCCCACGATGCTCGGCTTTTGTGCCCACTTATCGACGCAAGATGCGCTAGCGCGAATACACCATGACCTCCTTCGTATCCCGCTGAAGGCCGGCACTCACGCCGGGCTCGGTCTAGATCTTCATAAAGCATTCGACTCGGTGCGACACGAAGCCATCGCCTGAAACCATAGAGTTTCTCAATATACACTAGAGGGAACTCTGGCGCTAGTGTCTATGGGAGCTGCAACAGACGGCGCTCCAGCGAGCATGGGAATCATGGGTAGTATGGTATAACTGTCAGTTCAAGCGCACGAATAAACAGAAAGGAAGAGAGGACAAGCGCTTTCTCTCAACTAAACTGTTTATTAGTAAGGGCAGAATATATACACAGGCAAGGGGAAGGGGCCCCTTTCTCCTAGTTTTTAGCAAGTGCCCCCTCCCGAAAAAAATTTCTGGCCACGGGCCTGCTATCACGCTATATGGCGGCCGCCTATTGTCGGTGAAAACCTTTTTTATTGAGTCAATGTACGACAATACATAAGATACTTAAGCCCCGTAATGTCTTACGTGGCTTAAGTATCTCTATATTTGGTCGCCTCTGAAAACAATTCTGGGCACCGTGGCACCACCACCATGCGGCTGCTTGACAATCCGCTTGTGGCCCCGCCGCGGTGGTCTAGTGGCTAAGGCACTCGGCTGCTGACCCGCAGGGCGCGGGTTCGAATCCCGGCTGCGGCGGCTGCATTTCCGATGGAGGCGGAAATGTTGTAGGCCCGTGTGCTCAGATTTGGGTGCACGTTAAAGAACCCCAGGTGGTCTAAATTTCCGGAGCCCTCCACTACGGCGTCTCTCATAATCATAGAGTGGTTTTGGGACGTTAAACCCCACATATCAATCAAACAATCCGCTTGTGTTCTTCACGCAGTTTCTCCTGAGCATCGTACTTCCTGCGGATGGCGAGTGCACCGGCCGGCCCGGATTAATCACGGATGATCAACTTTGGAATGCAACTGACAGCAACGTTGGACCTGCTCCTCGGTGGTTGCTGAATACAAGCCACGCATCGACGACATGCGCAAATGAATGCGCAGGAAACATTCGGGTGGCGCCACCCCTGGAATGGGATATAAAAGGGCCTACCTCGTCGACGGCGTTCACTGGGCACGGTGGCACCACCACCATGCGGCTGCTTGACAATCCACTTGTGTTCTTCACGCAGTTTCTCCTGAGCATCGTACTTCCTGCGGATGGCGAGTGCACCGGCCGGCCCGGATTAATCACGGATGATCAACTTTGGAATGCAACTGACAGCAACGTTGGACCTGCTCCTCGGTGGTTGCTGAATACAAGCCACGCATCGACAACATGCGCAAATGAATGCGCAGGAAACATTCGGGCGGCGCCACCCCTGGAATGGGATATAAAAGGGCCTACCTCGTCGACGGCGTTCACTGGGCACGGTGGCACCACCACCATGCGGCTGCTTGACAATCCGCTTGTGTTCTTCACGCAGGTGAGACGCTACGAAAAGTGCTCCCGCTCTGATAGCCCATTTTTGTTGGTGCTGCCGTGCCCTCGGCCATGTGAGGTGTTTTGTGAGCTTGCTTCGTTCTTGAGGGAGTTGCTATTACTGGCGGGTGACATTGAAGTCAATCCTGGTCCTGACCTTGCAAAAATAGCAAAACAACTAAACGAAATTGCCGCTGATATTAAAGAAATCAAGGAAAAACGACTGGGTGATATTGACAAGAAATTAGAGGCTCTGACTAGACTAGAAAATAGCGTTTCTAGCTGCCAGATTGAAATGGGAATGTTGAATTCCGTAATCAAAACGCTCGAAAGGCGAATTGATGACCTGGAGAACCACAGCAGGCGATACAATCTGATAGTTTACGGACTACTTGAAGAAAAGGACGAAAATAGCGAAAGCCTTGAAGAAGCCGTTAATAGCAAAGTCATTGCAAATATCCTCGAGCTCGATCCAGTAGCAATCGAACGTATTCATCGCTTGGGTAAACTGGCACCAAATAAGATTAGGCCTATCATTTTCAAGCTTCTTGACTTCAGGAACAAAGCACAGATACTGAAAAGGGGAGCTAAGCTTGAGAACACAGGAATTTCTATTGGCGAAGACTTCTCACGGAAAATAAGGGATGTCAGAAAGAAGCTCTGGGACAGTGCAAAACAGAACCGATTGAATAATAAAAAAGTGTCATTGGCTTTTGATAAACTTTACATTAATAAGCAATGTTATATGTGGGATGATGTCAAGAATGAAAGAGTACTGATCGAAAAAAACGACCCAGATCTAAGCTGCCCCATGACGAGGCAGCGCGCCCAGTTGCTGTCGACGCCAGACTCTTGAACGATGCCCCTTTTCATGTACCTAACGAGTATGATGACAGGAACGATCAACCCCTATTCAGCAGTAGAAACAAAAACCTACGCCTTGTTAGTGTAAATGCGCAAAGTATTGTAAATAAAACTGACCTCCTTGAAATCACTTTACTCCAGCATGATCTGCACGTTACAGTAATTACTGAAACATGGCTACGCAACGAAATAAGTGATGGTACAATATTCCCACCGAACTACAAAGTCTTTCGCAAAGACCGCGCCTCTAGGGGTGGCGGTGTGGCGGTTTTAATCAAACAACAGATTGAAGCCATATTGCTGGACGATATTGCTGACTTGGAGTGCTTGTGCATTAAATTATCTTGTTGGGGTCAGCATTTTATTTTATACGCACTTTACCGCCCTCCAGACACGCCCCCTGAATACTTAAGCAAACTTGAGCAACATATGTCTCAATATCACAAACATAAAATTATTCTTGTAGGTGACTTCAATCTACCAACTATTAATTGGGAGTTAATGCACGCTGGTCACCAGAATGTTGAGCATGCTAACATTATGTTTAGTATTATGTTCACTCACGATTTGGCCCAGCTGGTTCACGACCCAACGCGTGTCCAAGGGTATTGCAGTTCAGTTTTAGATCTGATATTTTTCAATCGTGCGTTCAGCGAATATACCGTGTCTGTCGAATCTGGATTATCTGATCACTATCTTGTGGGCCTTTCCGTCCCACTGTTGAAACGTGGTGATAAGAAACGCTGTCAAGTACGGTCTTTCAAAGACTACTCCCGCGCAGATGACGCGTCCATAGTTGATTATCTGGAGACCGGTCTTGTTGACTTTGACAGTGATGACGTATGCGCTCTCTGGGCCCAGTTTAAAAAAATGTGTGAACACTGTTTAGCTAAATTTGCCCCGAGCCGAAAAAAGAAAACTCACAAACAGACCCCCTGGATAACGCGTAGTATTATTCACTTGAAACGTAAAATTAAACGTCTAAAAAAGAAGCGTGCGGATTTGACTAAAATCGGACCTTTACAGGCTAGCCTCACACAAGCTGTGCGTTCTTCTAAGGACTATTATTTCCAAACAACTCTCCCAAACTTCATAAAAAATGATCCTAAAAAATTTTGGTACCACTTGACGGATCAAAAAAGACTGTATCCGAAATGTTAGTAAATGAATCTATTGTTACGGACAAAGAGACTATAGCTGAGCATTTCAATATATACTTCCATAGCGTGTTTACTAGCGCAAGTGTATATCCATCTGATGTTCCATCGTTTCACACGACAGAGGCTGACTTTGTTTCGTACCCGGGTGTATTTTCCATGCTCTTAAAACTGAAAACTAAGAAATCAAGCGGTCCTGATAATATTCCAAACACCTTTCTTTGCCGATATGCTGAAGTTATAGCGAAATATCTTGTGATTATATTCCGTGTATCTTTGATATCTTCAAAGCTCCCTAGTGACTGGAAGGTAGCCCGAGTTGCACCGGTATTTAAAAAAGGTAACCGCTTGCTTTTTGAAAATTATCGCCCAATATCCTTAACATCAGCATGCTGTAAATTATTTGAGCATATAATCGCGCATCATATCACCGAATATTTTGAAAAAAATGCTGTCTTAACTGATTCTCAACATGGTTTCAGAAAAGGGTTTTCAACTGTGACTCAACTGCTCACTATATGTCATTTCTTTGCATCTACTCTAGATAAGAACGGTAAAACTAATGCGATATTTTTGGATTTTAGTAAAGCGTTTGATAGGGTTCCTCATGACAGACTAATACTAAAATTGAACAATATTGGTCTTCCTCGCATCTTAGTTTTCTGGGTTATTGATTACTTAAAAAAACCGAATTCAGTACGTAGAAATTGGGGATCAGCGATCGGGTTGTCTTCCTGTCGCCTCTGGAGTGCCGCAGGGGAGTGTCTTGGGACCCCTACTGTTCCTGCTGTATATAAATGACATTGTAAGTGTGGTATGTTCATCTGTGCAAATTCGTCTGTTCGCAGACGATTGTGTCTTATATAATAAAATTACTTGCCCGGAAAATCAACATGACCTTAATCACAGTTTGTTTAATGTTTTTCAATGGTGCAATCACTGGGGGATGGCTTTGAACTTAGATAAAACTGTATACATGCGTATAACCCGGAAGAAAAATCCACTTCAGTATACTTATACATTAAATGAGTCACCTCTACAGCAAGTTTCTGAGTTCAAATATTTAGGAGTAACACTCACAAGTAATTTATCTTGGAATCAACATATTGACAATATCTCCGCTTCCGCCTTCCGTAAACTGTCTTTCTTACGACACAAATTAAAAAACGCTCCTCCTGATGTCAAACTCCTGGCCTACCAATCAATAATCCGACCAAAGTTAGAATATGCATGCATAATATGTGACCCGTTCACACAGAAAAACGTCAACAAACTAGAAAGAATCCAAAGGAAAGCTGTAAGGTATATATACTCTAAGTTTCGTCACACTGATTCACCTTCTGAGTTAATTAGAGCTAATGGCATTGAACTCCTTGAGTCACGACGGAAGACATTTAGCTTAATTTTCTTTCCCAACTTCTTCAATGACAAACAGCACTAGACCCTACACAGTACCTGACACCCATATCGACAAGGCATACGAGACACCATCACCCCGGAACCCTAACACCTTATTTTGCACGGACAGATGTATTTAAATTTTCTTTTTTTCCACGAACAGTGGAAGAATGGAACCTTCTAAACTCTGTATAAAGATTCAATTTGGTTGATTTACTGTGTGTAAACTGTGTGTTGGGTGTGTAAACCTGTATTTGTATGTTGAATTCTTTTCTTTTTCCTTTTCTATGTGACTTGAGTGCCTAACATGAACTTACTACTTGTACCGTGCCCACCTGCTTGGACCTGTGAAGGTCTGCAGTATGCATTAAATAAAATAAATAAATAAAAATAAATAAATAAATTCTCGAGAAGGCATATGAGCGAGACCCGACACCAACTTTTGTGGATATCGTAATATTGCGGTTACTCAGGCAAAACTGCAGGAGTGTTACGAGACGTTGCGATTACTGGAAGGCTTCATATTACTTATAGCATGTTAAGTTCCTTCATCCACGAGCAGAAACGTCGGTACAAGAGCCTCGTTTTGGTGCTCCGCCACGAAGCATAATCTTGTGCGAGTCGCAGCTTAAATTCTCACTTGGCATTCAATTATCGGTTTGCGAATGTAGAAGTTTTAGCAGCCTACAATTTCTCATTAACGTAGACAAGTAACGCTGTAAAAGCGCTAAAACTTACGTATGCCGCGAACCTGTGACTCGAGAATTGTCCCCAGCAGCAGAAATAGAGGAGACAATTTTTTAACAGAAACATAACTTTATTTTCATGAATGTCAAGGTATTCAAGCTCTGCCACTAGAGTACACATGGCTTAACTCTCCGCCCTTTCTTATCGCATTCTTTTTGGTTCATGCCTTTCAATAAAAAAGTGGACACGAGTGAGGCAATAAAATCGCACCACACTATTAGTCAAGAGAGAACCATGCTTTGGGCAGCCAATTTGTTGTGTCTCGCCGATCCCCTTCAGCATCTCATGGCCGATTGGCGTGAAGACGTGCTGAGCTCAAGAAACAAGTGATTTTGTCCTTAAGGTTTAGGATGAAGGTGAAAAGGGAATTCGACGGATAAAAAAGTCCCCCCCCCCAAATACCACAGCTTGCTTGCCTGGGCTGGGAGATTTTCTGACACATTTTCTCTCGAGACAAGACAGGCGTTCATGCACTCATCACAATTATTGCTAAATATTCACCTTTTCATAGACACCTCCCTGGGTGCCGCCATAGCCCTCCTTGGGCTGTGCAAATTGGCGCGACCCCTCGAAAATGCACTGGAAACGCTGCGCCCTTAGCCTTTGTACTCCCGCTCGCAGCCCATCATGGCGCTGTTTTTTTCCTTCCTGTGAAAAGGTGTATACGCTTTCTCTCGCAACGTAGCCTGCGACATAATATACAAAGCGGGAGTCACTTCGCTCAGCAGTGTACGATCCATGATCTATGGACACTATCGGCACCCAGGCAGAAAGCACTCTTCTTTTTTACCGTGGACATTCTCAGGCATTTCAGAGGGACCTAGCACAAACACTGACTGATGGCATACTTGCAATGTACCGACTGCTTGCGAAGAATATCCCAACGCACCTGCAGCAAACACAGGGAAGTGCGCCGCTCTCTACCCGCGCCACTGCCATCAGCGCCCCTTGCGGCATCGGCGCGCCGAGTGACCCTCCCCGACAAGCGAAAAGCGCCCCGCTCATCGCACCTCCCCGATCTAGCCACCCTAGCGCAGGTGACCGAGGACGTCACTGGTTTTGTGGAGACAGCGAGCGATCTTAACATAAGGCTGATGTTAGATGAGTATAATTGTTGGGTGGGTCCTCGTAGGCGTGAAAATGGTAGGATCAAGTGTCCTCTGCACGGCATGGCTCACGAGGAGACGATGGCCAATGACAGGAACAATAGCGAGAAATGTGGCCTGCCACGTTGCAGTTGAAGCATATGGGCCTGTCATCAAGTGTCAGCACTGGTGGGTTGTTGTATGTGTAGTGAATGAGAGAAAAGTCACTTTAATTATTTTGCGGTGCGGCTAGCAAAGGAACCAAACACGCAAAGGCTGGTACAATATTTAAATTCTTACGCTTACATTTTTGAAATAACGCGCTCGTGATAGGGTTACACTTTAAACAAAAATATGCCTCACCTCCCATAAGGGAATTGTGAGGAAATGAGAGAGAGAGAAAACTTTATTTGCGCATAACGCGGAGCATTCCGAATGGTCGGGCTGCTATTCCAGGGCTCCGCTGGCCTAGCCATCATCTGTACCCGTTGGACCAGCCAGCGCTGATCAACAGTGGCCGAACTGGACAGCATTGCCTCCCATTGTTCCTCTGTGTTGTTCATGTTGTGGTGTACTTCATTGTAATTCGTACACTCGCACGTGATGTGAAACACAGTTGGTGTGGCCCCACACCACGGACATATATCTCTGTATGCTGTGGGGTAGAATACATGCAGCCTGTGTAAGTTCGTGTATGTGTTTGTTTGGATTCTGCGTAATGCCACCGATTCCATTGCTGTGAGTTTCTTATGCGGCGCTGGATACAGTTTTCTATTTTCCCTGTAATACTGGAGAAATGTACCAAATTTAGGGTCCAGGGGCGTTGGATCCTCTATTGCAGTGTGCAAGGAATCTCGGTGATTTGTAAAGCCTCGAGCCGCATCATCCACAATCTGGTTCCCGGTGACGCCCTCGTGCCCTGGCGCCCAGATAATGCTTTGGGTGTATTCAATTGGAAAGTCTTTATGAGGTTTGGTTAGAACATGGAAGGACTTCATACATATTCTACCTTTATCGTAATTTCTACATGCATCCTTAGAATCTGTGAATATTTTCAACTGGGTTTTTGGCTCCCTGTTCACCTTGATCGCCAGCGCGATCGCTATCTCCTCCGCTTCTGTGATAGAGGCTTGAGCTATGGAGGTACAACTTGTGACGTTTCCTTTCCGGTCTGTGACCACGGCCACCATGTTTGTCGCATTTGCCTGATATGGTGCAGCGTCAGTAAATCTCGCCGTATGCAAATATTTTGTCCTTTTAACTATGTAAGCGGCTTTTGCTTTACGCCTTCCAGCATGTAGAATAAGTCCATGTTCTTCGGTAGCGGAAATATCTTGTATCAGGCTCTGACTGGGCACGACTATTCCTTAGCTCTTCCATGTGACTGTACTTGTTCACCGAAACCGATCTTCTGAAGAAGTTTTGTCGATGGTGTCTGTAGCAGGTGGTTAATCTGGGTGGTTAGTTGCCCCTCAGCCAACTCATCAAATGTATTGTGAAGTCCGAGCACTAATAGCTTGGCAGTTGAAGTGCTTAGTGGTAGTCGTAGAGCCGCTTTATATGCCATCCTTATTATTTTGTCTGCTTTTTATTTCTCATCTCTATTCAGGTTGTGGTAGGGTAGCGACTATGTTAGTCTGCTGATGACTAAGCTCTTCACCAAACGAAGCACGTCTTGTTCTTTCAGTCCAGCACGATTGTTCATTATTCGAACTATCATACGAACAATTTGTTGAGCTGTTCGTTTAAGCACATTCAGTGGGTGGAGACATCGCTGATTGGACTGTACCCACATCCCTAAGATTCGAACGGTAGTTTTCTCTGGAATAATATTGCTGTCTAGCTTGACCTCAAGGTGGAGGCTTGGGTCTTTCCTTTGTTTTTTACTCTTGGAGAACCGAATGAGTTCCTCTTTGTTTGCTGAGCACTCAAGTTCCCTTTCTTTAGTGTACTCTTCGATGGTTTTAGCTGCCAGTTGAAGCCGCTCTTCTTTTTCTGCCAAGCTACCCTTGGTTGTCCGTATAGTGATGTCATCCGCATAGAAGGAGTGCCGGATATCGGAAATATTTTTCAGTTTTTTGGCTAGACCAATCATGCAAGGCTATGTTGAAAAGCGTAGGCGAGATCACAGCACCATGTGGTGTTCCTTTGCTCGGTGAGTGGAAGACAATGGTTTCGTCTCCTCCTAATCTGATAACAGCGGTTTTTTTAGTAAAAAAAGTTCTCTACATACTTGTACGTCCTTTGACCGCAGTTTGTCGCTGCTAGCCCCTATAATATGGCCTTATGGATTACGTTGTCGAAAGCGCCTTTTATGTCGATGGCCATGACAATGTTTTCTCCTGTTTTTGGAACATTTGTTAGTACTTCCTCCTTTAAAAGCAGAAGGATGTCCTGTGTCGAAAGGTTCGAGCGGAAACGAAACATGGTGCTTGGCAACAAGTTATTTTGTTCAAGGTGCCGTTAAAGTCTGGTATTTATCAATCTTTCAAACACTTTGCCTAAGCACGAGGTAAGAGAGTTTGGCCTGAGATTTTCTATTGCCAATTTTTTTCCTGGTTTGGGTATCATAATTTATACAGCATTCTTTCATTGTTGAGGTATAGTGCCATTCACCCAGTGTTTGTTAATGAAGTTTAGAAGCGCGGTTGTGGCTTCGTCATTCATGTTGCGAATCATGGCATTGGTGATTTGATCCGCCCCAGGCGCTGTGTTGCGTTTAATGCTGACGATTGCTGCTCTGACCTAGGCATGCGTGAAAGGTGCATCCAGTTCTGAGTTTAAAAGCCCAGTGTATTTAGCCTGGTAAGGGGTTGTCATGGCTCGGGCGCCGAAAGACTTAATATAGATGTCTTGAATGAGGTCATCTCGTGTGTCTGGATACATGTGCAATAATCGTTTTAGAAATTTTGTCCTTCGCGTTTAGTTTTCAGAGGGTCGATCAGGGCTCTGAGGATATGCCATGTTTTTGCTGTTCCTAGGGTTCCATTCAGTGAATCGCAAAATTGTTCCCAGTTGGCTGTCGCGAGTTCAATAGCGTATTGTTCGGCTTGCTGCATTATTTCTTTATTTTCGCTTTGAGTTTCTTATTTTGCTTTTGCCTTTTCCATCGTTTAGTGAGGTTTCTTTTTGCTTCCCTCAGGTGAAGAAGAGAGAGAGAGAGAATAAACATTTATTAATAACAAATACACACTGAGCCTTCTTTGGGTGGGGCCCTCAGTCCAGGGCTCCATTGCCTTGCGCGACCCTGCGAGCCCGCTGGACCAGCTGCTGCTGTTCCTGCCGGCGTAAGCTGACCAGTGCAGACTCCCAAGAGGAAGGGGTGGGATTGGGAATGCGAGGCACGCCCTGTGGGGCAGAGCATTCCCACGTGGAGTGGTACACTGTTGGTACGGATCCAGAGAAGGGGCAGTACGAGGGGTAGAGAGTCGGATGAAAGCGATTTAGCATATAAAGGCAAAGAAATGAATTGGTCTGTAGTTGCCGCCAAGCGACAGCATCTGCTCTGTTAAGTGAAGGATGAGGGGGAGGATACGTATAACGGCTCTGTCGATAGTACTGCAGCGTAGCGTTGTAGTTTAGTGGTTCTGTCGATGCGTCGTCTGGATTGGACATCTCTTCCAATGGAGCCCGACCGGTCAGCTCTCGGGCAACCGCATGAACGCGTTCATTACCATGAAGAGAGGCGTGTCCAGGAGTCCAGACGATACGCACAGGACGTAATGCGGACGGTGAGACAGAAGAGAGGATATTGTGTGTATGTGCAGCCACAAGTCCTTGAGCGAAAGCACGGCAAGCAGCTTGTGAATCTGTTACAGTAGTGACAGGGGAGTCATGTGACAGTGTCGTAGCGTGAACAATTGCCAGAGCGAGAGCTCCCTCCTCTGCCAGACCAGTGTCTGTAGTGCGAAGTGTGGCAGACGCCAAAAGGGCGTCTGTGTCATCTGTCACGGCTAAACACATGGCTGACTTCTCTGGTTAGCTTGCTGCATGAGTGTAAAGTACTTGTAAGTCTGATGTACCATCACCAAAGACGCGTGTCATAGCCTGAACTCGGGCACGTCGACGACCGGCGTGGCGGGAGGGATTCATATTGCGTGGAATCAGAGGCACTTTGATGAGTGCGCGGACAGTAGAAGCAAGTTTATGTCGCGGTTCTTGTGCGGGTTTTTGAGGAATCGGGTAGCCAAGACGAGACAGGATGGCGCAGCCCTGACGGGTCTGCCTGAGCCGTTGGAGCTGACTGTTGTGCTGGGCCTCGATGACTTCGGTTATGGTGTTGTGGACTTCTAATTGAAGGAGGCGTTGTGTAGATGCGTGTGGAGGCAAGCCGATAGCCGCCTTCACAGCTGTGCGTAGAAAGATGTCCATCTTTTTTATTTGAGCTAGAGTGAGATTGTGAAAGGGAAGATGATAGGTGAGCCGACTAACTATGAGTGCTTGTACTAAGTGGAGGACATCCTTCTCACAGAGGCCTCTCCTGCGATTGGTGATGCGTTGGATCATGTGTGTAATTTGAGTTATCTGCTGAGCCAGAAGGTGTGTAGTGTACGAGGCCTTGCCGTTGGACTGAAGGTAGAGGCCTAAAATGCAAATTCGTGGTACCAGAGAAATAGGATGTCCATCAAAAAACAGCGAAATGTCAGGAGAATCAACGGTTTTGCGGCGCCGCTTGTATACCAATAACACCTCCGACTTATCCACTGAGCACGTAAGGCTGCCGGCAGCAGCATAGTCTTGTACCACAGACACAGCTTCCTGTATGGCGTCCTGAATATTCCGTCTGACCCTTTGGTCGCCCAAATTGTAATGTCATCTGCATAGATGGCATGCTGGATGTTGGGAACCTGTTGTAATAGGGAAGGGAGTTTAGCCATAGCCACGTTGAACAAAGTGGGCGAGAGAACCAAGCTCTGTGGTGTTCCTCTGCCTGCGAGACGAATGACGTCCGAACGGAGGTCTCTAATTCCAATAGTGGCCGTGCGGTCAGAAAGAAAGAACCTGACGTAATTGTAGATACGTGAGCCACACTGAGATGAAGCGAGATTGTCAAGAATAAGGTCGTGGGAGACGTTGTCAAAAGCACCCTTCAGATCCAGGGCCAGAATAGCTCGGACCTGGTTTGAAGTGGGGCTATCTAACACGTCCACCTTAAGCTGTAATAATACGTCCTGTGTAGAGATACCAGGACGGTAGCCGAATAGTGCATCAGGAAAAAAGTGATTGTCTTCGAGAAATGGTTGTAGTTGAGAGAGAACAATGCGTTCAAAGAGTTTAGCTACACATGAAGTTAAGGATATAGGGCGAAGATTCTTGAGGGATAGCGGCTTGCCAGGCTTTGGAATAAGTATGATTTCTGCGTGTCGCCACTCCTGTGGTAGCGTGCCGTTTTTCCATTGTTCGTTGTAAAAAGCGGTTAAATATTCGATGGACTGGTCATCTAAATTACGCAGAAGTGTGTACGTAATCTAGTCTGTAAAGGGTGCTGTGTTGCGCTTAATGCTTTGCAAAGCTGCCCTAACCTCTGCTTCTGTAATGTCCTGATCCAGAGGCGTATCGTGTACGTGTGGATAATCACGGTAGGTGGGACGGGGGCCCGTGTATTCATAGTGTTGCTTTAAGGTGGGCAGCAGATTGTTATCGTCGAGCCCTGATTTGTGGAGAATGGTGCGGATTGCGTTAGCAGTGTGTGATTTTGTCTGCGTGGGATTTAAAAGAGCACGGAGTATACGCCACGTCCGAGGTGTACTTAGCCGTTGAGTCGAACACAGAAGTTGTGCCAATTTTTGCTACTGAGGATGTTCGCATAGTCCTGTGCCTCAGTAGCTAGTTTGGCGATTCGGAGACGAAGTTTTCGGTTATGTTTCTGTTGCCGCCACCGCCGTGTCAAGCCTCTGTGGGCATACCAGGGATGTAGCAGATACCGGTCCACATCCGGCGTTTCTGTCATTGCAGCGATGAGTTCGGTAGCTCTTTGAAAATCGGAGTGAAGTTGTAATATCCAAGCCTCTAGGGAAGGAGAGTCCTGATGGCTAGTTGTACGATTACGCCTAAATGCATCCCAATTCGTTAGTTTTATGCTGCGTTCTGGGGCACGCGTGGTTGCTACTTGGAGCACTGTAGTTAGTATATGGTGATCACTGCCTAGATTCACCATGAGGTTGCACCAGGAATGGTGACTAACGCCCTTTGTTATCGTGAGGTCGGGGCATGTGTCTCTGCTCACACTATTACCTAGGCGAGTGGGTTGATCAGGTTCTGTCAGCAGGGTCATGCGATGAATCGCGAGAACCTGTGCGAGTCGTCGGCCTTTAGGCGTTTCTGTTGCGTAGCCCCAAGCCGGATGGGGGGCATCGAAATCTCCTACAATAACTATGTGTTTACCCAACTTGCATATTTGTGCGAATAGATTACCGAAGTAATCGTTCCTGGCGTTAGGTGCACTGTAAACGTTAAGCACGTACTGGCTGCTACTGGAACGAGAGCACGGGACCAATTCGAGAAGTACGTGTGAGATGGAGGTGCTTTGAAGGGTGTGTTCTATGACAGTGACATGCTTAGAAACTAATGTAGCTGTGCGATGTGGTGTATTGTTCTTTACGTCCGTGTATGTGGTGTAACACGGAAGCGTAGGGGTACATTGTACTTCTTGTAACGCTATGACATCGGGAGTAATCAGCTGCGTCGCAATGAATTGCATTAGAGCTCCGCGTTTCCTACGATACCCCTTGCAGTTCCACTGCCACACACGTAGGAGTTGAGGGGTGTCACGCGTTGACCTACGGTTTCTCGCCATGATCATGCAATAGCGGGGCCTCGGTAGTACACGGAGGCGTTTCGGACTGTGCTAAATCTTGGTGGAGGGTGGTGGGAAGCGGGACTGCAGCAGCTGCGGCTGTTGGGACGGTTTTGCGGGACGGTGATAGGAAACGGGAGGGGCGTATGTAAGGATGCGGTCGCTGTGTTTCACGTGTCGGAGACGTGGTGCGTTTTGGTGCAGATGGCGAAATATCAAGTTGGCCAAGTGCAGCCGATATCTGCTCTTTAACATCCGTTACAATCTGCTGGACAGCAGGTTGCAGGGCCTGCTGGATCAATTGTTGGAGTGGAGCTCTTAGTTTAGCCATAATGCTATCCTTCATTTTCTGCATTTCTACCTGCATCATAGTTGCGAATTCGTTCCTTAAAGAAGTAGCCATTTCGTTCAACGCCTCTCATGTGCAATAGTCGGATCGTGCCGTAGTTGACGACATGTCGGGGTGAAGCTGAGTGTCTACTGACATGGGTTGTGGTAGTCTAGGTGGCGTTGGTCGTGGTGTTCTTTCCTGCGTTGATGTTTGTGTGAGGGAGTGGGACTGGTGTGGAGAGAGAGGGAGAGAAGGGAACTGCCCTGCCCAGCTTACCGTTTGTGCTTTCTTGTGGGAACCGCTTTGCTGGCCATGACGATGCGTTGTCCCATCCATGTGCCAGCCTTGAGATTCCGGCTGGCCAGCGAAACCACTCCGCGATGACGAGTTTACTCGCTTGGGCCCCGACTTATCCCTGGAATGGCTCCTTGGCCTGGCTGCACTCCCGGACGCACTGCTCTGCTGTCCGGGGCTGGGAGATGGTGACTGGACCTTCTTGGTGGGAGTAGCTGACCGGGGTAGTTTGCGTCGGTTGACAGGGGGCAAAAACCGCTTTGGGCATGGTTTGGCAGCCGTCGTGTGGTCGCCACCACAAAGCATGCAAGAAGGGCGGCACTCGTGGTTGTTGGGTGATAGTGAATCCCCGCACACTCGACATTTCGGTGTGTCAGGAGGCTGTGGGCACACATCCTCGCGGTATCCAGTTTTGTTGCACTTTCTACAGTAGAGAATAGTCCGTTTGTAGAGGCAGCAGCGGAGAGCCTGTCCTTACGCGTTCACGAAGAAAGGGACTCGCTTGACACAAAATGTGAGCACCATTGTTCCGGAGCTGCCGAGGCGTCTGCACGTAAGGACCGCCTAGCCCGGTACTTCAACTTGTGTCAAGAAGTCGTCTGGTGTGATTTCATGGCCTATTCCGTTGACCACCCCTTTGCACGAATTATCAGGTGCTATACCATAAGAGGTGATGTCGTAGGTTGCTGCGTGCATTGTAATTTTGGTGATTTGTCCAAGTGCCATGGCGATGTGTTCAGATGAGGTGGTTATTGTCAGCACATTTTGATTTTCGTCAACTCGAAGCTTGATATCAGGCTTCTCACTGCGTATATTTGCTGCATGAACTACGGCGAGAAGTAATGTCTTGGGGCTAACCTTGCTGAGATTTAATCCACCATGGACGGATTGCTAGCTTGTAGTCCGCAGCAGGGAGCGGTGGGAGTCTTGGTAGACGCGTCTTAGGCCGGCTCTGGCGTAGAGCGGGCTCAGACGGCGTGCTGGGCAGCTGTTGAGTCGGTACGGTATGGGGTTGCAGCTGTCGGCGTTTGTTCGCTCTCTTGGTAACAGTGATCCATGGATTTGCGTTGTGCTCATTGCTCACCTGCGTATCGGCGTCTTGACTGGTCTGCGTATCCATCATGTGGTCCATGGAGCGAGAGGGCAATGAGTGCTTCTTGTCGGCTGCGACGCTCCCGGAGACGCTCGCCATCCGCTGTAGAGCGGGGCGGCGTTGTATCCAAGCCGCGTCTCCGGCTTGTTAGGGTTAGCGAGGTGGACCTCTTCAAGAACTTTCGAAAGCGTTAAAACGTTTAAAAGCGCATTCACACGTTGAAGTCCGGTATAGGCTTGACAGCGGTGATGCTAGGAACAAGTTCCTATTGTTGCAACAGGTCGCCAGGAAGAAATTCTTCATGAAATTGAACCTGAGCCAGAGCCGATGTGATTCGCGTCCGTCGCATGCTCTCGCTACTCGGCAACCCCAAAGGTGAAGAAGGTGAGCGTCTACTTCAGAGGTCTCATCTGTTCCCGTGACCGTTTTGATGTGCCTTTGCTTTTCATTTCGAATTACTTTGCACCACTCGTCCAAGTCGTCTATGGCAGTCACATGCGCTTTTAGCGATTTTCTATATGCATGCCAGTCTGTAACTTTAGCTGTGCGGATGTGTTTGCGGATTCGGCCGGTGCGGATTGTTGTGCTTAATATGTAATGATCACTGCCCAGGTTTTCAAGGGTGCTGTACCAGTCCACACTGTGGAAGTTTTGTACTATCGTCAAGTCTTGACTTGTGTCCATGGATACGCTGTTGCCTATTCTCGTTGGTATTGCAGGGTCAGTTGACAGCGTCATTTCCAGTTTCTCTATTTGTTTTGCAATATTCTTGCCTTTGGTCTCTTGCATCTTATATCCCCAGCTTGCATGCCTGGCTATAAAGTCCCCAGCTACAATTAGTGAATTACCTTTCGCTAGTTTTGCTGTCTCTTGAAAGAGCTTGCCGATTGTTGCTTTCTTTTGTTTTGGGGGACTATAGATATTAAGTAGGATATTAAGTATAAATATTAAGAAGGCGTTCTTTCCATGGCTCCCTTTGTACGTTATTTCTGTTATGATATGCGGGATATCTGCCTCTTCTACGGCCTGATTACATAGTGCTGTAATTGAGTTATCGACAAATGTAGCAACTTTCCATTGTGCGTCTCCTGTACTGTAATTTTCCGGCTTCCTGGACTGCTATGACAGCAAGTGGCTTTTGTTGCGACGCCACCAGCTGCAACAGTTACCCTCTTTTCCGCCGCAAACCTCGGCAGTTGCACTGCTATATTTCACACTTTTCTGAGTGAGGAAATGCGAATGCATTTTTTTGTGCCAAGAGTAGACGGCGTAGCAATAGGCGTACTGTGCGTGGAGTTCGGTTTCGGCAGCTCGCTTCGCTCGCTTGCAATCGGCCTCACGCGTAATTTCCTTCGTAGCCTTGTCTTCCGCTTCTTCTACTCAAGTTTATGATGACGTCGAAGCTACTGCAGTGACGTCACCAGTACCGAGGGGTGCAATGCTCGGGTTGCATTGTTTTACACCTCTTGTTAGGGGTTCCGCTGCCGTCAGACATTCTCCTTCATCGACTTCTGCCATCGACTTGAGAGTCAGCCAATGGTCGAGAGTGAGACACACGCTTCACTCCATCAGACGCGAGAGTGGGCGCAAGTAGGAGAGAGGGCGAACAGCGAGAGAAAGAGTTGCAAAGCACTGTACCTGTCTTTGTACCTGACGGCCATAATGTCAGCGTCTTGTCAACACAAATGCTACACAAACGCTGGCAGCATAAACGCTACAAACTCGTTTCAAACGCACTGCATTTTGGCGGTGGTAAGTCACGTTCAAGGAGGCGAGGGCTCCGCTTGCTTAGAGCGAAGATAAGTGCACGCGCCAGCAGATGTTGCTGACAGCTGCCGACACAAAAGCGTGGCATGGTGGGGGCTCCGGTTGCTAGGGACGCGCGTGCCCACAGCTGCTGTGATGGGAGAGAGCAGTAAACAGATTCCGACGGACGCTTGACGTAGCCAATGTAAGAACTGAATTCACATTTAAAAGAATCTCGACAAACATACTGTAGTAAACAGATTAAGTATGCAGCTCGGAGGCGAGGAAGAAGAAGTGGCCAGGGGCACGCTTTGCATTTTTTATTCTTGTTCTGTCAACAATAAATCGAAGACGTATTGGTTCTGTGGTCTCTCTGGTTCTTCTGAAACATGATTCCGTGACCAGGATATCTGAGGACAGACGCGAAGATTTCAACCCCATTCGCAACAACAAGGGCTTGAAGAACGAAGCAGCAGTGTCTGGCTCAACGACAAACCGTCGAGGAAAGGACCACGATCGACGATTGTTGGCGACTCACATAAACAGGAAAAAGCTCCTTCAACATGTTTTAAGCATGAATAAAGAGGTCCTATCGAAGAAGCGGAAGACGCTTCGAGCAAATGTGACAACGCTTACGAGAGAACTTGATAAGATAGAAGAAGACGCCGATCGATCGCTACTTATGACGCTTCGAAACCAGATGAAGAGCGAGTCACAGACGCCAAGACAAGTTAACGAACAGATTGAACCACTCAACGAAGAAGAAGACAAGGAGGCCGAATTTGAAAGAGTTTTGCAGTACGAGATGAAGATCGTCGCCGCAACGACGAAATAGAGGAGCAATTACGCGGGTTAGAACAAGCTACGCAACTGACTAAGAGAATAGTCACAGAACAGGCGAATTCAGTGCAACGCACTAACTCAATCTCGGAGACGCAAGAGCTTGTTAAGTTGCCGCATGTTGAGATGATCAAGTTTGATTGGAAAAACAGCGTGGCCTAGGTTTTGGCATCCGTTGGAGACATCGGTGCATAACAGAGTGAAAATGCCGAAGAATAAAAAAATTATTTCCATGTGGCGTCTCTGAATGGGGAGGCTGCGTCCCTCATAGAAGGTTTGCAGT
Organism: Rhipicephalus annulatus; assembly: GCA_013436015.1. Lineage (NCBI taxonomy): Eukaryota > Metazoa > Arthropoda > Arachnida > Ixodida > Ixodidae > Rhipicephalus > Rhipicephalus annulatus. The sequence goes on along the minus strand of WOVY01011108.1, from coordinate 349,563 downwards.
TTTCTGATTAGAAATACGAACATGCAGTCGCTCTTTTGAAAGAAACATTCGGACGAGCAGATAATTTAAGAAAGACCTACATAGAAGAACTAGTAAGCGTGAAAGCAGTGAAGACTCCTAAAGATGTAGATGGGTTGAAGAAACTCTTCCGAAATTCGCAAGTGAACACACGAGCTTTGCAGTCGTCACGATTGGAAATGGGGAGTTACGCCACAGTGAAAGCTCCTGTTGTAAAATCTGCGCTACCGGTGGATATGATGATCGAGATGAAGGTGAAGGTGGTAGAGAAAGGTGGCAACAGACTTGTAACTACAGAATTGGACTCAGCCTCAAGAGACAGCACGAGCAGTTTGAAAGAACTTATGGAGTTTTTAAAGATATATATACGCAGCAGAGAAGAAACTCGAGAGGAAAAATACGACGGCACCCAGTCACCGCACAGTATGAGGCGGACTAGAACATCTACGCTTCAGAGCACCTCGATGAAAAAATGCATCTTTTGTGAGATGTCTTGACACTACACGGAAGATTGCAGAAGAAGCATCACTATTCAACACAAGAAGGAAGCCTTGCAATGGGAGCGAAGATGCTTAAGATGCACCAGACCTCACCACACGGTGAAGATATCCCACGCTAACGTAAGCTGAAAAACATGCAAGGGAAGGTACGCGACATCCATGTGTCGACCACGTACGCCTGCAAAAAAGTCAGCACAGCAGCAAAGCGATAATGATGTTTAGCAAGTGCGTAAAAGCGCGCAACCTGACTGGTTAGACACCAGAAAGTCCTGCAACTTGCACGCACAGCAGTCTGCTGAACACAAGTGCATACTACTGCAGACAGCCATTCCGTGGACGGAGGGAGGAGACAGCGGATGCTATGCACGGATTCTGCTGGACAATGGGAGCCAGAGGAGATTCATCCTCAACAGACCGTCAACAAAATTCGCATGCAAGGTATAACGATCCGAAAGGATTTCCGTAGAATCATTTGGAGGAGGAGAGACGGAACTAGACATGAAAGTCGTCGAGGTCAGCTTGAGGAAGGACCCCACATCTGAGCCAATGAGGATTGAGGCGCTGGAGATAGAAGTTATATCCTGTGACGTGCTACCATCGCCACCGTTGACAATACATGAAAGAGCAAGATCGATGGGAATTCGTTCGGCGGATGACAGTGAGAAGACGAACAAAGAAAGAAAAAAATATGGGAACTTTGATAATAATTGGAGCAGAATATTACTAGACCGTAGTCACTGGTCGCATTCGCGAGATTCATCCAAAAGTAATGGCAACGGAAACGATGTTGGTATGAACAGTCCAAGGTCCTGTAGGAGTTCATTGTGTGCCAATGAAATCATCGACGGTTATGGTATTCAAGATCTGTGCCAAGTCGGACACGACTGTGGACGAACTGCAGCGATTCTGGGACTTGAAAATCATGGGCATCAAGGAGAAACCAGCTACAAAGATGAGCGATGTACATGTGCTAGAGTACGTCCGACAAACAATGGAGTTCAAGGCAGGAAGATACTAAGTGCGGCTACCATTGGAAGGATAACGTAACACTGGGCGACAACAACACCACTGCAGAGAAGAGGCTTATTCAGGTGACAAAAATTATACAAGGATAGAGATGAGCTCCTAGCCTATGACAAAGCTATCTGAGAGTACTTCAACCAAGAAATAGCAGAAAACGTCAAATATGCTATATCAGATATACAGAACAAAGTTTTATACTGCATGCCGTATCAAGCGGTAATTAAGAAGGACCGAACAAACACAAAATACGGATCATCTTTGACGCATAGTCAAGCCAGAATCCAGGCGAATCCTTGATTGACGACTTGGAAAATGGGCCAAACCTAAACCCCGACATCACAAGCTTGCTGATGCACTTTCGACATGACAAGATCGCTATGTCAGCCGACGTGAAAAAAGCATTTTTTGCAGATCAAGATACATGAAAATGACCAAGATGCACTGCGATTTATGTGGTGGGAAAGAATGCCCAGCGAAGATATGCCAACCCCGAAGATAAAAACGTGCTGGAGGATGAGGGTTACTTTCGGAACTACACCAAGTAGCTTCCTTCTAGCGGACACAACTCATCGACATTTGAATAATTTTGAAGAGAAATATCCTGCAGTTGTGCGCAACTCCGGAAAGAAATTCACGTCGATGATGTTTTACTAGGAGCCGACGAATACTCGACATCGACAAAGGTATACAAAGAAGCACGAGACATTTTTCGTAATGCGGGAATGAATTTGAGAAAATGAATTTCAAATGACGCTGAACTAGGAAAACTATTTGATGAAGAAGGAGATGATCTGGATCAAGGGATAAGAAAACAGGGACCAATCAAGATTTTGGGACTGAAATTGAATTTCGTAGACGACAAGTTGAGCTTTCCTGACACTACATGGCGAAATGACAAGGACATGAGACAACTCTTAAAAAGACAGGTTGCGCAAGCCACGGCAAGGCTATGTGACCCTCTAGGTTTTTGGACACAATTTTCAGTTACAGCAAAAATATTACTGCAAAAATTTTGGATGGATAAACTGAAATGGGACGACCCATTACCAAGCCAGCACCGATCAGCTTGGAAGGACTGGTCGAAGGAGCTTCAGCACTCCGATGACTTCACCGTTAACAGATGCTATGACAACAGGCAAGCTGAAGTGAAAGTATCAACTCTACACGCGTTCTCTGATGCAAGTCCAATGGCATATGGAGCAGCAGCATACAAAGTAACAGAATACTCCGATGGAAGCAATGCAGCCAATTTAATCATTGCAAAAGGTAGAGTCGCTCCACTCAAAAACATTGCACTAGCAAGATTGGAGTGGTTGGCTGCCACAATATCAGTCGGATTGGCCAGTCATATAACTGAGAATTTCATGAGGAAACTAAAGAATGTGAAGATCTGGACTGACTCTCAAATCGTAATATGCTGGATAAAGAGAAACAAGACAAAAGATCTGTTTGTTCGTAACCGCGCAGCAGAAATCAAGAGCAAGTACAACGAGAGTCAATAGCGTTATGTTAAAAGTGATGAAAATCCTGCGGATTTGATGACAAGGGGGATGAACATGAAACGATTCCTATACAGTGAATTATGGTGGAAAGACCCCACGTTGATCAAGAATGAAAAAGAAAGGCCCGATTACGACATCCCGCAAGAATCGGACAGTGATGGCAACAAAGATGAATAAAAGACCGTGCAAAGCTTAACTACCACCGCGAGTCAGGAAAAGATAATTGATGTGAACAGGTTTGAATCATACAAGAAAGCGTTACCGCGTGGGTGATGCGTTACATAGGAAACCGACGAAAAGAAAGGAAAACAGGTTCGCTCAGAGGAGAAGAATTGGACAAGGCAGAGTTCGTGATGATAAAGCAGGAGCAGAAAACGTTGCAAAATGCAGTGACATGAATATATGACAACATAAGTATGTACGGCACAAACATCTTCGAAGATGATGAAGGTTTAGAGTAAAAGAAAGGCTTCAGGGGAGTGATTTGAGCTTTGATGAGAAGCATCCTATAGTTTTACCAAGAAAAAGTCACTTTGCAATACTCCTTGTTCTGAACGCGCATCAAATGACAATACACGGTGGCGTTGCGGCAACATTGACGCATCTACAAACGCGGTTTTGGATTGTTCGTGGCCGAAATATGGTGAAATATGTGATAAAAAAATGCATCACATGCAGGACGTTTAATTCTAGACCAATGGCACAAGAAATTTCACCACTACCAGCTGACAGGATAACACAGACGAGACCATTCGACGCGCATCAAGTGACAATGCACGGTGGTGTTGCGGCAACATTGACACATCTACGAACGTGATTTTGGATTGTTCGTGGCCGACATATGGTAAAATGTTTGATAAAGAAGTGCATCTCATGCAGGAGGTTTAATACTAGACCAATGGCACAAGAAATTTCACCACTACCAGCTGACAGGATAACACAGGCGAGGCCATTCGACACAGTTGGTATAGACTTTGCTAGACCGCTAAATGCTCGAGAGAAAACAAAATGACTAAATCCCGAAGTTCTACATTGCGATATTTACGTGTGCAGTAACAAGAGCCGTACAACTGGAGTTGGTCAAGAGGATGTCATCAGAAGTGTTTATACAAGCATTCCGAAGATTCGTAGCTAGAAGAGGATTGTGTACAACTATTTACAGAGATAATGCAAGAGCGTTCAAGAATTCTGAGAGAGACGAACAAGATATTAAAGATGGAAGATGAAAGGATGCAACAGTATACTAGTAACCTGAAAATAAAATGGAAGTTTATTGTAGAGTTAGCTCCATGGTGGGAAGGATTTTATGAAAGGCTGATCAGAAGCTTTATAACGTCCATGGCAAAAACTATAGGTGCTTGACTTTTGGATGAAGAAGAACTATGAACTGTGGTTGTTGAAGCAGAAGGAGTAATTAACAACCGGCCTCTTGCTTATGTGTGTGACGATCCTAACGAGCCACAACCCATCACACCGGCGGACGTTATAGGAGGCAGGCAAGCAATGAACAAGCAGGAAGAACACAGACTAGGAGAATAGAGTTTGCTGAATTACTGGAGTGCAAGAAAACAGGCAGTGATAACATGGTGGACCAGATGGAAAAAGGAGTACCTGTGGGAGCCTAAGTGTGCCAGCAGAAAAATAGAGGGTCACACAATTATACACAAAGGAGATTTACTTCTGCTTGTAGAAGCGCGATAGAGAACACAGTGGAAACTCTGCAAGGTCGAAAAAATTTTTCCAAGCAAGGATGGACTAGTGAGAACATGCTGCCTTCGTACACCTGAAGGCAAATTAGTCAAGAGGCCGATTCAACTGTTGTATTCGCTCGAAGGTTGCTTCGGTTGAATCTGGCTGGCGAGAAGATGTCGAAAACAGATTGAAGATGGAGCTCGGAGGCGAGGAAGAAGAAGTGGCCAGGGGAACGCCCTGCATATTTTTTATTCTTGTTCTCTCAACAATAAAGCAAAGACATATAGGTTCTGCGGTCTCTCCGATCCTTCTGAAACACATACAATTTCCATTAGTGATGCGCTTGTGCTAAGGTTCATGCAGCTGTCCGTACCACGGCAAGCCGGTGATACACCGACTCAGCTGATCTCTTGCAATGCATTTATGAGTGTCACTCTGTCAGGTTGAAGCATTTAACCTTGAAGTTGCCGGCACAAAGCTAAGACATGTTTTTTGTGCACCAAGTACAGCTCCGTCAAGGTTTGTGCACAGCACAAAAGTTCTTTCTGTGAGGCTCGTTCACGTAAAATAGGCTTTTCGAAAAAATATCAGTTTCTATTACAGACATCCCAAATGAGCAGCTCCTGTTCGTGCGTGTCGAACCACGCACTGGCTGCTCCCCTCCGGTAAAAGCGGACGTTTACGAGCGTAATAGTGGGATCCCGAATAGTAGTCTTGCTGGTGCACTCGTGGGCCGCCAGTCACTTTTTTACGTGCACGTTACAGTCCTTCAGAAGGGGCCTGGACTAAAGAGGGGTCACAAAAACATGGCTAGGTTCATTCGCATAGTGGGGGCTAGATCAACGGGCCTGCCTGTCGACGTGATGGGCTGCCAAATTATACACCCACTGCGAATTTGCGTAATGACCTTCGGATGAGTACAGCCTTTCCGCGAAAGATGTTACGGGGAGACCACAGAAGAAAGATGTATTTATATTACCTACACAGTCACAGTAATCGGTGTAAAAACAAACAAAATGGCGAGAACAAGAACTACCTGGTTCTCCACTTCTTCGTTCTTAAAGTAAGGGAGACGTAACATTATGCACATTTAACTAGTTTTTCCCAACATGTTTTTCTCAGTTCCTTTCTAATATGCATGTTGCTTTTGAGAGCTTGTACCCTAAGGTTCACATGTGTACTGCCAATCTGACGCTACATCGACGAAAATTGGCTTCCTCCACACAGCACCCGAAAAACAATCGCACGTTAATCCAAAAATGAGTTGCACATCATTTTCCTTTGACGGTGACTTGTATTACGGAATCGATGCAATTTATTGTAGTTGCATTTTGGGATGAAGATTATCGAAAGGTTAAAAACGACGGTGTTCACACATGACTTTTATACGAAACCAATTAGGCGGGGGAAGAGGAAACTTCTGCGTGATGAATGTCTTCAACTAAAGTTGCACTCATGAATCGTCCAGTAATGTCCACCAGAACGTTACGACACTCTGCGACAGGTGGCCCTCAAGCTATCCTTAACCCTGCTGTGGAATCTCTGCAGGAGATAAAATTGACTCATGAAAGATAGCGCGATAGTTAGAAAAGTACTTGCGTAACCAACAAATTCTTGTGCTTCATGCTCACAATCTTCAATAGAGTGCGACTAAAAACGCCTCCATTCATAGATGTAAATAGCTTGATTGAAATTCTGGCGATGCTCAGCAATCTATGCTCAGCACTGTCTGAGGCGACGTCAAGGCCTCCTCTCGTCGTCGCCTCTCGACCCTGCTGTAAGAATACTCACTCTTGCGTCTCGAAGGTGGAACTGCGCAGAGGAGCACTACGCTTCGAAGTAGGAGCCTCAGAATTGATATTACCACTCTAGCAGCTGTAACAGACACTACTACAGAATTTGCGACATTGGTCCTTTAGTTGCCTGACATAATGCGGACACGCCCCGAAGTTTCACCAAACGCGGATTGTGCTCCAGTACAAAGATAACTGCGACCGGAAAATATTTGAAGGCTTCGCGATCCATGTCTCTCCCCATCAATTACACTAAAAGACGAAGATCTTATTCATCACAGCGGTTGAGCGTTCCACGCTTCTTTACGGCATGTGTACATGTGCTAGGAGAATATCTCTCTCCTCTATTACGTTTTTTTTATTTCCGGGAGCTCGCTCATTCACCCGCAGCCATGGCATCAACACAGTACAAAGCGTGTGTCAACACCGTCTATAAAAATGATGACAAAAATTTGCAGATTCCACGTACACCAGGAATCAGTGGCATGCGAATAACGAATGAGAAAAGCTGATATGTCACTTTAAAATCAGCAAAACGTGACGAGGTAGAGGTAAATGATGCCGTACATGCCTTCCGTGTCATAATTATCATGTTTGAATGTGTCGTTTACTTTCGTCGTCTATCCACGTCACGTGATGCCGAATTTAGTACATGTGGAGCTGGCAAAACAGCCGCGAGCACGCTATGAGCGTGGTATGTTGTCTTGTTCTTACATGACGCCCCGCCGCGGTGGTCTAGTGGCTATGGTACTCGGCTGCTGACCCGCAGGTCGCGGGTTCGATTCCCGGCTGCGGCGGCTGCATTTCCGATGGAGGCAGAAATGTTGTAGGCCCGTGTGCTCAGATTTGGGCGCACGTTAAAGAACCCCAGGTGGTCAAAATTTCCGGAGCCCCCCACTACGGCGTCTCTCATAATCATATAGTGGTTTTGGGACGTTAAACCCCACAAATCAATCAATCAATCTTACATGACATACATGTCAGCATTGTCATTTCTGCACCAGTTATATATTTCGTCATCTACTGACGTCACGTAACACAAAATTTGGTATATGTGGAGCTAGCAAAACGGCCGCGAGTGCATCATGAAGGGCCCAATATACTTCAATGTAGCGTTGACGCGCGCATACGCTGCAGCACAGTGACGTTACGTGTGCAAAACGCGAGCACTCTATAGCCAGGCACCAGGCACGACCAGCATCCGTCGGCGCGGTCCGACGGCAACCGGCGGTAAATGCGACATGCTGCATTTCGTGCCGATGCATTACGCTACCCAGACAACAGTGCGTTTCCCTCTTTTCGTGATGGAGGAACGCCGGACTCGCTGAAACGCGCATGCGTAAAGCAACGCAGCGTGGCATACTCCTGCGAGTATAAGCCAGGACCGGCGCCCGACATGGCAACACCGGCGTTACGCGACGAAGTGAACGCCGGCGAGCCCGCGCACCGCGTGAGGTCAAATTGTATTGGGGCCTTGACTGTCGTGTGTAGTCATCCTTCTCACATGACGCGAATCTCATGATGATCGTGTTTACACCAGTCATATACCTTCACCATTCATTGGTGTCACGTAATACCCAATTTGACATATTTGAAGCTAGCGAAATGGCTGCTAGTGCATCGCGCGCGTGACATGTAGTCATGCTGTTACATGACACGCATATCATAATTTTCATGTTAGGGTCTGCCACTTGCGTTCGCCATGCAATCATGTCATACCATACCAGTTTTGCAACATGCAATGTGAACGAAACTACCGCAAAAGCTGCAGTACCAGGAAATGGATATCATGACATTCATGACATACATGTCATCATTTTCTTGTCATGACTAGTCAGATATATTCTTCATACAGTCATATTATGCAATACTAAGTTTGGTATCGGATACCATCACCGAAACGGCCAAGAGAGGTAAGTGTCGTTGGAGGCTTGATTAGATAGATAGATAGATAGATAGATAAATAGATAGATATATAGATAGATAGTAGCCGAAGTTCCCTAAGAATTGCTTCGCATTAAAAAAAATTTGCACATCCCACCTACAGTTGGAATCGATGATATGACAAGCACGAATCAGGAACGTGGATATGCCAGTTTAAAATCAACACAACGTTATGAGGCGGAAGAAAATTATGCCGTACATAACCTACGTATCATGATTATTATGTTGGGATATGTCGTGTACCTTCGTCATCTATTCACGTCACGTTATACAAAATTTAGTGCATGTGGAGCTAGCAAAACGGCCGCGAGCACGCTCTGAGCGTGGTAGGTTGTGATTTTCTGAAATGAAACGCTTGCCAACATTATCATGTTTGGACCTGTCATTCACATTCTTCGTTCATTCACGTCACATATAGCAAAGTTCGTGTATGTGGAGCTATTAAACGGCAGTGAGCACGCTATGAGTGTAGCAGACAGTCTTGCTTTACATTACACGCATATCATAATTATCATGTTGTGACGTGTCATTTACCTTCGCCGTCTATTCACGTAACGTGATAGGAAATTTCGTATATGTGGAGTTAGTGAAACGGCCGCGAACGCATCATGAGCGTGGTACGTTGTCATGTTCTTACAAGACACGCTTGTCTTGATTAACGTGCTTGCACCAGTTATTTACCTTCGTCATCAATTGACGTCTCGTAACACCAAATTTGGTTATGGGACGCTTCCGACACGGGCGCGAGCGCATCATGCGCGTCGCATGTGGTCATGAAAGGCTCATTATACTCCGACCTAACGTTGACGAGCGCGCGCTCTGAGCGAAGCGAAGCTGCGTTAGCAAATCGGACGCCAGGCTTGACCGGCGTGACCAGTGTCCGTCGGCGCGGCACGGCGGCAACCGGCGCGAAATGCTACATACTGCATTATGTGCACATGACTTTACCGAGCTCTACCCACACAGCACTGCGTCTGCCTCTCTTTGTGATGGAGAGACACCGGGTGCGCTGAAACGCGCATGCGTCAAAGCAACGCAACGTTGCACGCGCCTGCAAGTATACGGCAGGTGGCATCGCCGGCGTGACGCGACGAAACAAACGCCAGTGCGCACGCGCGGCGGGTCAGGTCAAACTGTATTGGTGCCTTGAGTGTGGCTTGTGGTCTTGTTGTTAATGACACGCATCTCATGATTATCATGTTCGCACCAGTCACATACCTTCGTCATCCATTCACGTGACGTAATACCGAATTTGTCATATGTGGAGCTGGCGAAACAGCTGCAGTGCATCATGTTTGTGGCGTGTATACATGGGATTACATGACACGCTTGTCATGTTTATCATGTTTGGACGTTTCCTTTACCCATATGGTCAGTTCGCGTTACAAATACCAAATTTGGTACATGTGAAGCTATCAAGCGACCACAAAGTCAAGCAGCCAGTCAAGCTAGTCAAGCGGCCATCGGCTGCCGGGCCAGTATTTGGCTCTCAAGGATATGTCGCGGCAGCGTAGTTGTGAAGTAATCCACCTAGGTCGGCATGTCCGCAGCTCGAAACTTAATGCTCGAGCCATGCGGTCTGCCCGTTCGTTTCCTCCTTCACTTACGTGGGCGGGGCACCATGTGGTGCCATGGTCTTCATGGAGGTTGGATTCTAGCATGACTAGAACGTTCTCGTGAAGGACGCTTTTGAGAACTAGTCGGTAAGCCTCTTGAGAATCCGAGAGAACGTGCGCAGACTGTCTATTGCACTCTTCTGCACGGTTGGCTAGTGCAATGGCTGCCGCTTCTGCTACGGCCGTGCTTTTCGTACGTATTGTCGCCGAAGTGATCGATTGGTTTCGGTTGGTAACGACTGTAGCAAATACGTTTAGCCTCGTTGGGTATGGAGTGAAGTTTGTATTGTAAGTGTCGGGGTCATTTCGTAGCTGTTCTAGTGCCGCCGCCCTTGCTCGTCTGCGGCCTGCATTACACTAGAGAGAAGCATGCCACGACGGTGGCCCACTCATCGGCGTGATCGTACGGCAAGCAGCAGCACGCTGTGCATATTGTTGGCGTGCAGCGCGCGCACCCGCCGGCTCGCAGCCTCCTCTCACCGACAGAAGGAGAAAGGGGGCGCGGGTGAGAAATTGCAGCGTGAAGAGTGGGCTCGACCGTTGCGAGTGGTGGTGGGGGTGAAGCTAGAGAGAGCTGACACGCACCAAGTGCAGGCGAGGGAGAGAGACGTCACCGCGCACTGCTAGGAGGGCTTGTGCTACTTGGCGCCGCTCCAACACCTGCTGTGAGGGGAGAGGTGCAGACGGAGGAACCGTGTTACGCAGGCTAGTCTAAGAGCTGCTTCGCATCTAAAGGGGGTGTGACATTGGAAACGCATGTGGGACATTTGCGGTGGGTATCAAAGGAACACTGCATGCGAACACGTTACCACCGCCACTCAGTCAACATTTAATCAGTGCAGTTACGTCTACGTGATTGTCGCGATATCTTTCTGCCAATAATTCCGCACGCAGCTCGCACAGGCGTGTTCGTGGGCGTATGTCCTCTTCATAAAGTTTTTTTCGTTCCACCTGCCAATGAAAATTTCCACTCTAAAGGCTGCAAGAGGCACAGGCAGTTCTCTCGTGCTGCTCGTTTCACTTCTATCAAGTATTGAATATAATTATAAAGACAGGTGGTCCCCTGTGGCACTCGCATCGTGGTGGCAACGCAGCTGTGATTGCATACGGAGTGAGCGCGGTGAAATTGAATGCGAGACATCGTAGTCCAGTGGTGATAATATTTTTACTTCTGAGTGCATGTGTGCATAGCCTGCGCAAAAAAGTTGATTAAGCTGCCCTAATATTCGTTTCACGCGACGTGAGTGCTGCCCTTCGGCAGGAGCAAACATGGTGGGCGTACGTGATTTTCTTCGCGGGCGTCTGTTAATCAAAGTGATTGACACGTGAACTTGGATACAAACTCGTTGTTTTTAAAGGGGTCGTGAAACGGTTGCTTTACAACGACAATGCGGCACCAACGGCAGCCACAAGCGCTAACTGTATCATCAGCCCGAGTGGACCTGCATAGAAGCTTTGCCTATCGAGAAACGCGGAACTCTATGGCATATCCAGCACGCGCAAGAGGCGCTCACCTGCGTCAGCCATACGCGATCCGCGTCTCACAAGGACGCTGCTTAATATGACGTCCGAGTTCAAGTTAGCGCTGATTGTGTATGACAAAGACGCTGAGGAGGGTTCCAGTTGCGCGCACTCGCAAGTACCAAAAAGTTCCGTGTTCCTCGATAGACAAAGATTAAGTTATGATGACGTCACCTAGTTGGTGCTTGTGGACGCCGGTGGCTTCGCATTGTCGCTTTAGAGCGAGCGTTTCAAGACCCCTTTAGGAAGGCCCCAGTTCAACTCGTGACTGCAATGGGGCCGGTATGACTACCAAGGGTTTCATGCGGTGAACGCTAAGCGGCAGCTTCTTTGCAAAGAAAATCGTTTGGTGCACTTACACTACTTGTACAAGGCTAAAGCCATAAAGGAGCTTCTTGCAGCTTTTTAAGTTGGTCGTCTACTCATGTGCGTGCTCGGCTTTGAAGTGATGAACGCATGAGCTCTGTCTCAATTTTCGTTGTACTGACTGAGTCTTGACGACCATTAAACTGAGCTGTTTTGTCTTAATTTAAAAGGCTTTAATTAAAAGGCAATTATCTCGAACGCAATCAGCAAGATCATGATAAGTATTGAACTATCACATATAATCCTGATTAGCAGTATACTAATTGTCATCGTATCAGTAAGTAAGCAACGTTTTACTTAGCGTGCTCATGAATAACGTCACCTTAATTAGCATATAATAGTTAAATTATGAACTAGCATGCTTTAGTTATCCCGGTTTTTGCTCTACAAGGTTTCATTAGCACGGTTTGAAGGTGGTGGTTTCACTCCCTCCACCTTGCCAATAGTTCGAAAGATGACACCAGACAATGCCACTCATACACGCTTGCAAAAAGCGAGAAAATTGCTCGCGCAAGTAGAGGCAGCGTCGCCTCACGTGTGTTTTGTATGTCGTGCGAGGCGGCGGAAATCTGCTGATGAAAACCAAGGAGGACAAGCGCAGACGGCGTCTTTCACCTACTATCCGCCAACTGTGGCCGTCGTTTCAACGACAGGACGAAAGGTGCCCCTGTGACAGCTGACAGACCGAAACCAGCGTCGTTTCACTGAAGTGTAAACACACGCGCGCACGCACGCGCATACACAAACACACACTCTGTCTCTATGACTCACTGACGTCCATGAATAACAATTGAACGTGACATCAAACGCTTTGAAGCGTTTTAGTGCACTGGCATCACCACTAACCTTCTTTTAGATGCGGAAGCATCTTATACTCGCGCCTTGTAGTGTGCCGTCCGCGCCGTCCGCACGCTTCTCGAACATTCGACAGCTGACGCGCGCGCATGCGCCGTCGCGCCGTCGCCCACCATCTGTGTACTACGCAGAGTGGACGTGCTTTGCTTCACCGAGACGTGGAACGCCAATGACGTCGACGTTGCGGGATACGCTTCGGTCGCGCGCACGCACGGGTTCCAACGACCTGCGGGCGGTGTGGGAATTTGCGTCAAGCGTGACGTCGACAACGACGACGACTCCTTCATTGACCTCCGACTACAGCCCGGCGTTCAACAACGCGCCAACGGCGAGCACTGCGTTGCTACCGTCTGTGGCGTCGACGTCATGACGATGTACCTCGCGCCAAACCTCTCTCGTGCCGCCGTAGAAAAGTACGTCGACGAGGCCGTGCAAGATTACAGAAAACAACAACCGCAACATCGACCGTTCATGCTAGTTGGCGACTTCAACGTCGACGTCATCAAGGACGATTGGATAGTCGAATACATGGCGTCGCGACACACGCTGAAACGCGCAACGCACGACGACTGCAAACACCACCAGCCGACCACCATTCGCGGAACCTGCATCGACCACGTCTTTGCAAATTTCGACCTACGACCGATGCAACCCGATCCACTCACTCGTTACTTTACCGACCACAAAGCCATCGTCCTCAAAGTTCGTCGCAATAAATAAAACACCGCCCTTTCGCATACGTGCCGCACGTGTTCACTCATTTAACACCCCATTTCACAACCACGTTAACCAATTTAGCCATCGACCCAAGTAAGTCGCAATTTAACACCCGTTAACCAATTACATGCTTCCGCATCCTCCTCAGTGTTCCCCCGAGGGAAGCTGCGGGCAATTTTTTTATGTAGCGACCTTGGCACTGGTTTGATCTAGCGTCGTGTGAGCGCGTCGTTGTTTAGGGGTGAAGCTCCTTAAAGCGGAACCCGTTCGTCCCTCCTAGCAGTCATAGTCGTAGTGTTTACCCAGTCTAACGTTTTGACCTGCAAGGTGGTGCCGGTGGGAGATTTTTCCTGTGCGTTGTTGAACAAAAAAATGGCACTATATCCACGGAGTGAATGATGGAGAGTGGGGCGAAACATTCGTCTGTCCATTCGTTCTTGCTTCCATTCGTTCATGCGTCCGTCTGTGTGACCGTCCATGCGTCAATCCGCCCGTCCATGCGTGCGTCTGTTCTTGCATCCCTCCCTGCGTTCGTCCATGCATCCGCCCCTGCGTCCATTCATGAGTCCATCCGTGCATCTGTCTGTGTGTCCGTTCGTCTATCTATTCAACACTCCAAGTATTACCATCTCACATCGTTTCATCATATATTACCCATATAGAAGCACCACCATCCAGCGGACATTCCAAGGACAGAACAAGAGGAGGCACACGCAGACTATCTTACGGCTTGCGCTTCGGGTCTACTTCCCACCTTTAACCACCTTGAGTTCATGGTATACACTATTCACTGTATTCATAGCACTGCAGCCCAACGCTCGCTCAACCTTTCTAAAACCAAGGAGGTTACGCCCTGCTAGTATAACGTAGCAACCTTTTCGTGTCAGATAGTGCTCAATGTACACGCCAATGGCTGCTAATGGGAAATGATAGACAGGAGAATTCGGCTTTTCATTCTTACGGCTTGCGCTTCGTATTTACTTCCAATCTTTAACCACCTCGAGTTCATGGTATATACTAGTTCATTGTATTCATGGCACTACGGCTCAATGCTCGCTAAACCTTTCTAAAATAAAAGAGAGTACACCCAGCGAGTATAACGTAGCAAGACTTTCTTGTCAGATAGTGTTCAATTTACTTGCCAATGGCTGGTAATGGGGATCGCAGCGTGCGCGTTAACTGAAAGCTGAATGCTCCTGTCTCTCATTCCCCCTTAGCAGCCATTGGCATGTACATTGAGCACTATCTTTTATTGTTCAACAACGCACAGAAGGAATCTATCACCAGCACCACCTTGGAGGTCAAAATGTTATACTTGTTACACACTACAACGGCTACGAGGGACGACCAATTGCCGCTATAAAAAACTTTGCCCCTAAAATTCGCAGCGTGCGCAATACTAAAAGCAGAATTCTCCTGTCTCCGATTCCCCATTATCAGCCATTGATCTTGTTCAATGCGGTGAACTCTCAAGTGACCTTGTCGGCGGGTCGACTGAACCTCAGAGAGGAATTTTTCTGCTTGAATTATGTGAGCAGTCACGCGAACCGCCCGTCGCCGAAGCGACCGGCGCAGTTTCCGTAGCAGGGGGAGACGACATGGCGCCATTGAATCAGAGCGAGAGGGCTGCAACACGCTCGCCTATAGCGGAAAGTTGGAGTGAGCTGTCGAGGGTTGATCCAGAGACGCTCATTCGAGAGCAGCGTGAGGACTTCTCGACTAAAGCGCTAGGGGAAAGCCACATGAAGGCTGCACAAGTGCTGTCGAAGAAGCACTACGAGAAATCGGTGAAGAAGCGCGCTTTTGAAGTAGGAAGTCAGGTAATGTGGCTGCGGCCGTCCAAAAAGAACAAGCTTGAGGTTCATTGGGAAGGGCCCGCCAAAGTATTATCGAAGCTTTCCGAAACGAGTTATGAAGTGAAATTGGGAAGGCGGCCGAACAAAATTTACAACTTGATGAAACCATACGTTGAACGTCAAGCGGTCGTAAATCGGCTGTTGAATTCCTCAGAGGAAGAGGGAGCAGAAAGTTTTAGTTCTTGTGAGGTAATCGAAGGTGGATCGAAAGTAATCTGGGAGCAGATAAACCTAGAGCCTAGGTTAAGTGAAGTCCGGAAGGAGGACCTGAGAAAGATTGTTTCCGAGTTTGGAGACGTGTTTTCGGACCACCCCGGAAACACGAGGGTGATCGAACACGATATCGAGCTAAGCGGTGAGGAGTCAATCCGTAGCAAGCCGTATCGTTGTTCCCCTGTGCAACGTCGCAAGTGTGAGCCGCTCTTGGTACCGCATAGGTATCGTCGCCTAAAAGTGGCCGGTTACTGAGGTAGAGCATCATCTTCCAATTGCACGACTTTGACGTTCGCTAAAAAAGGGAAAGCTTAACGCTAATGCAGTTGCATTGAGCAGTGCGTTCTAGCTAGTACCCTCTCAACCTTTCGGTTTCTCGCTGGCGATTCGGTGCAATATTTTGACCTCATCACGACCTTTGCTGAGCGCTCTCGTTCAGAGTGATCTTAACGAGCCAGCTTTATGTTGTATTCTAATTCGTTACGTTGTTGTACGTGTAAAAAAAATTGAGTTGCCATTTTAAGAGTCTTGTGTCCCACATGTGCCTCTTGATGTAGAGGGGAAGAAATTCCGATGGACGCGTAGCTAGGTATATGTTGTACTATACTTTGTCTGGTGTTCTGTCGGGTGACCGAGGGCACTTGCTTGTGTCGTGTGTTGTCTGTTGTCGAACCGTTCTTGACAAGTTGCAGAAGATCGACAAGTGCTGAAACCAGGGATCGTCAGAGACGGGCGAAGCTGGTCGGCAAGTTGTGGCGACAAGCCAGTGGAGCTGGGATCCGTCCTCAAGAATGGGATGTGTTCCCGGAACAGATTGATTGATATGTGGTGTTTAACGTCCCAAAACCACTATATGATTATGAGAGACGCCGTAGTGGAGGGTTCCAGAAATTTAGACCACCTGGGGGTTCTTTAACGTGCACCCAAATCTGAGTACACGGGCCTACAACATTTCCGCCTCCATCGGAAATGCAGCCGCCGCAGCCGGGATTCGAACCCGCGCACTGCGGGTCAGCAGCCGAGTACCTTAGCCACTAGACCACCGCGGCGGGGCTGTTCCCGGAACAGAGTCTGCAGCTGCATTCTCCCCATGGCCCTGGAGACAAACCTGGAGGGACCTGGCGAACGAGCGCGCCTGACATCCGAGCCACGTGGAAGCAGCTCGTGTTTTCGGCGCATTGTCTGGCGGCGGGGGTGCTGTTATGCCTGCGAGTCGACAGCGAACGTCCGTGCCTCTGAAAAAGGCAATCTGTGTCAAGGCCAGCCCGAGAGTCCGCCTGACGTGAACAACTCAACGGCGTCAACAGGCGACGGCGCCTTTCTGGCGTGCACGTGCAGTGAGTCACCTCAGCAAGCGAGCCCGTGGAGTAAATAACCGGCGTCTTCATGTCTGGGGGTCTGACGCAATGCGCGGCGATGTCGCTCGTCCTTGGGTGCAGCCACCTGCAGCGCAGCCTCTCCAGATTCGGTGAGAAAGAATTACGCGGCCCAGCGGCGACGCCATTGGAGGAGTCTGACCTGACGACCAGCGACGCTTCTGGTTGGACATTTGGGTTGGACCCGGTGCATAAAAAAGAAGCCCTGCGGTGCGTCGCGAGCAGACGTGTTGGAGAGCAGACATGTGTGTCGCAGCAGTCCTATTTGAGGGCAGACCCATTTGAAAGTAGAGCTATGTGTTAGAGAGAAGAGCTCGGCTCTTCGCGTCTCTGTCGGCCCCAGTGCCGAATTTGTAACTACTCTGTATATATGCTGTACATAAACCTTGTTTAACTCACCATCGTCTCGTCCGCTCGTCTATCAGCTCTGCGCAGAAGCAGTTGCGAGCTGAGAAACCTACGCTACCAAACGGCTGGTGACCTTCCCGGCGGAGTTCGAAGCAGTGGCGCCTTCGGGACCGTGTTGGCGTCGCCGTCTTTCGAAACAGTGGTTGCAGCGGTGAGATTTCGAGGCGCCCTTCGTAACGTCGTCGGAGGCGCGCGTCGCAACAGTACACAGGCCTACAACAATTCCGCCTCCATCGGAAATGCAGCCGCCACAGCCGAGATTTGATCCCGCGACCTGCGGGTCAGCAGCCGAGTACCTTAGCCACTAGACCACCGTGGTGGGGCCACGCGAAACTGCTCAACCTCAACCAATGTATCTTACGCTACAAAAACAGCCAGGCATATTTCAGCACAAGATAACCAGAGGATCCTGAGGTTATTTTCCAAGTTTCACAAGCTCCAACTACAATATAAGGGTTACCTAAATGAAGTGCCTCTTATTGGTGATCAGTTTAACAGATGATTTACAATAATATAGAAGAGTTAGAAGCTCCTAGAGCCCTAGTTTTTCTAAAGCTTTTTATAACTATTACGTGGACCACCTAGTATATGGAATGACGTGGGATATTCCATAAGTTGGTTCACGCCGTTTCCCGTCTTTAAATAATTGCCTAAATAACTGCCTAAATAACTGTCTTTAAATAACTGCCTAAATAATTGTTAGCTAAGCTCCCACGAAGTGTTTGTTTCACGAAATTCTTCATTTTCGCCAAGAGCAGATTGACAAATGTAACGTAATTGCACGAACACACAGATTGTTGCGTAGCAGTACAATCAAGCTTTACGTCGAACTTAGGGGGAGGGCGGCCGAAAGGGGATTATGCATATTCGAAAATCATAAGAGATTAAGACGGTGCCTACATAAGAGCCACACCTCCGAGCCCATGGTCATGTGTTCAACGAATGTCTTTTCTTATGCTTCGTTTTCTACAGCAAGTGAAACGCTGTGAAGTCTTGCGAAAATTCTTGCAATGAATGCATTCGCACTAAAAATTACTCGGATTATTTTTTGCATCTCAAACTTGATGACGATTTATTTTCATCTTTATCTTTTGTGCCTCGGAAATAAAAACACCCCGTTACAGGGCTTGTCTTGGTTCTTATTTTTTGCTGTTTTACTTGTTGCCTTTCGCGACGCTCTGGAGGCGCGTTTGTGCTCGTCTCGCACGAGAGTTTACAACGATGTGAGCTAGGTGCGAGGAGCTCGAAGTAACACATGCTTTTGACCAAACTTCTTGCATAGCTTTCAAAGCGTCGCACCTATGTAAGAAGCGGGGTATAGGTACATATGTCCGCATAGGCGCGCAAATGAGGGAGGCACGGTGGGTGCCCCCCCCCATTGTCCCCTAATTGTCTGTGCGCGAAGTCTGTCCCGTACTATAGTGTCTAGAATGTGCACCCATACAATGCATTGACAGAGAGAGGAATGCTGCTATTAACCATTGACTCTCCGTCGAAGTGGAACCCTCCGCAAATGTATGTCCACCAGACGATGCTAGCGAGATTAAGATTACCAATGAGAGTTACGTAGCGCCCTGGGATCACTCAAGGGTGCTTATAAATTAACATATATGGTCTGAACATGCATTGGCTGCATAAGGTATAGTTATTTGCTAATTTTCGTCATTGTACAGTATATTAAGCTCGTGTAGCGTAAATTATGCACGAGTTTAAACTTCTACATGCAATTCAAGATTTATTTCTTTCTGCTAGATCAGTTTCCATTCACTGAAAAAGCAAAATACACTTCAGTCGGGGATATTTGAATGTACGATGAACACTGAAAAAAGCTGATGTATTACAATTATACAGGACTTGCAAGTGTAACTACTACGCGCGTAGATACATGTGTCAACAAGAGTACTGGGTACTGAAAATCACGTGTTGCAATATTTCTGTCTCTCTTCTTCCATCAGTGCCATGTGATTTTATTGTAAAAGAGTCGTTGCAGAGTAGTGTGCCTGCGAGAATGACGCGACATGTCAGGATGGGGCTGATTGGTAAACATATAGAGCGCTTTTGAGAAAATGTTCTGTGAAAAACGGTTGTTTTATTTTTCATATACATCTTTTTCTAGCAAGCACGAGCATGCCGGCATTTCTCAAGAAATCGGAATGCGTAACTTTTCTGGGAGCGAAACAGTTACAGAATACAGTTTTCTCTTACGCTTTTGCTAATCAGCAGGAAGACCCCTATTAAATGCGAAGCATTTCTTAGCTAACGTCGGCGACTTTAAGCGTATCGATGTATGCATATATCTATTTATTTATATAGCTGCTTGCGACTTCTATATCTCCTGGCTTTTTCGATTGTGGTATCGATACTAAACTTGGTATGCCATAACATGAATGTATGGCAAACATAGGTGACTGGTCATAACCAAAAATCATGACGAGTATGTCATGAATATCATGATTTACATATCCTGGTCTTGCTGCTCTTGCGGTGGTTTTGTTCACATGACAAGTTGCAGAACTGGTATGGTATGACATCACTGCATGGCAAACGCAAGCGAAAGACCCAAACATGAAAATCATGACATGGGTGTCGTGTAACTATATGGCATGACAACATAAAAAGATGCCACGCTCGTGATGCGATTGATTGATTGATATGCGGGGTTTAACGTCCGAAAACCACCATATGATTATGAGAGACGCCGTAGTGGAGTGATGACAACAAAGACGACGTGGACCGGCCGAGCAGCGCGCTATAATGTACAGGCTGACCATGATGATTAATAAGGGGCCTTGGAAGACGCTCGGCTGGTACATGAACTCAGCGGCCACCATGCTGCTTATTCTAAAGTAGGCCTAAGACAGGCTTTAAAAGCTTCAAAATAAATTTAAACCACCCGTGTACTAAAAACATTATAACGAAATGGCTCTGACAATCTTACTTTGTGGATGCACTTCTGCACTCAGTGGAACAAAAAACAAATGACAGAGGGTGTCCCGGGTTTGAAAACACCGTCCAACTTAGTCGACCGTCCTTGACTCGATGAATGGTTCCATCGTAACCGATAAAACGCAGAGCACTCTGGGTTGGATTTGACTATTTCTTACTGTTGGTTTGTTCATACGGGGGTGTCACCAGAGCTCGGAATCATCCCTAATTTCGCGGAAGTCAGGGTGAAAACCGGCCAATTTTGCATAGCGCCTCTGGTAGCCATTTTTATCAGCGTTGCTATCACGTGCTCCGCACAGTTTTCATGCCATGGCCGCCGTATACTATAGGGCGAGCTGAGAAAAATCTTGTCTGCACGAGATGCTTGGGTCATTTTGCATAGCACCCCAAAGCAATATAAAAGCCAGCATAAAGCAAGACAGGACAAAGTGGGGGGGGGGGGGCAAGAGGGACTCATATCAACAAAACCTTAGGTCCCATCAACTATAGCACGCCCGTGTTAAAAGACTAAGAATGCTGTTCAGGTCAAGCAACATAGAGCACACTTGACGCAAGGCTCAGGTTCCTTGTGAATGAGCAAAGCCTCAATCAGTTACCGCACCCTTTAATAATTATTGGGAAACAGCAGTGAAGTTTCACTGAAGAGCGTTGATGCCATGTTTCTTGCAAAGGCGGCCAAATTAGGGCCAGAGTAGTTTTCCAAAGTACTATAATGCTAAGTCCAACGTTTAGGGAACGTCGTGTTTGGCCCACGTTTACACGATTGCAAGAAAGAGGTATATGGTAGACAGAACTGGTGGTACAAGATTTAAAATTTTGGAATTGACTTACATTGTACCTATTTTTCTGGGCAATTTGTCGATTTTCGACACGTTGGTCTTCTTCGGCACATAAAGGGGAAAACTTGTTCGGGCCAGAAACTACCACTTTGATGTCATATCATGACGCAACATTTTTCAGGCAGTTGGTGAAAACATGCACATACCGAAGGACTGCGAATTTCTTGCGCTGCGCGTTGTATGCCACAATGTATCTATCACAGGCACCTTTATCAATTTTTTATTCAACTTCTCGCTTACTTTTAACAAAACATTCCGTGGTGAGCCTACTCCTCTCAATTGTTTGCAAAGGGAATGATTTCCACTAAATGAGTGCGAGTAGCCCGATACTTCACGTTTAAATTAGGCTATTTGTGTTATCACGGATGCTCTGTCTTGTCTGCCGGCGTGTTGTGTTAGAAAATGAACCAATCGCAAGTCGAGCACGCTTTCTTTCTCTGCGTGTACCTGCTACGGGAATTATTGTCTTCGCTTACTGTTGCACACAAAGTATGGGGAACGGATTCGCCCAACAAGGAAATCTATAGGCTTGTTTTAACTATCGCCTGTCCGACATCCTGTGTTGCAGCTATGGCGCTCGGTGGTTCACGCTGTCGATCCCGGCCGCGGTTGTCGCAATTGAAGGCACGCAACATGGAAGAGGCCCTTGTACAGTACGACGTCAGCTCACCTTGAGCACAATTCAGCACAACACCACAACAACACAATTTCTGGAGCGGCCCTTCACTTCGTCATACCTCATATTCATAGGGTGGTTTTGTGACGTATGATTTCAGCTAATGTTACTAGTGTTCGCTCTGTGGTATCGCTATCTACTTTTATCTTCTAAATTCGAAGCATTTCTTAGCGAACTTCGGCGACTTTGAGCGTATCTATCTATCTATCTATCTATCTATCTATCTATCTATCTATCTATCTATCTATCTATCTATCTATCTATCTATCTATCTATCTATCTATCTATCTATCTATCTATCTATCTATGAAATTTAGCTTTCCTGGCTGTTACGATATTGGTATCGCTACCAAACTTGGTATGGCATAACATGACTGTATGGGGAACATATTCCACTAGTCATGACATTGAAATCGTAACATGTATGTCATATGTGTCATGATTTGCATTTCATGGTCCTCCAGCTCTTGCGGTCGTTTCGTTCACATGGCATGTTGCAAAACTTGTATAGTATGACATGACTGCATGGCGAACACAAGCGACAGACCCTAACATGAAAATCATGACATGCGTGTAATGTAAACACATGACTACACGCCACGTGCATGATACACTCGCGGCCGTTTTGCTAGCGTCACGTGTACCAAATTTGGTATTACAGTACGTGAATGGATGGCGAAGGTAAGTGACTGGTGCAAACATAATCTCGAGATGCGTGTCATGTGACAACATGACTACTTGCTACGCTCATGATGCGCTCGCGGCCGTTTCGCTAGATTCACATGTCAAAATTCGGTATTTCGCGACGCCATTGGATGACATAGGTAAATGATACATCCAAACGTGATAATCACGACATGCGTGTCATGTAACAACATGACTACATGCCACACTCATGATGCGCTCACGGTCCGTTTCGCTAGCTTCCCATATGCCAAATTTGGTATTACGTGACGTCAATGGATGACGAAGATATGTGACTGATAAACATGATAATCATAATAAACATAATAATCATGATAAACATAAAAATCATGAGATGCCTGTCATCTGAGAACATGACTATAAGCCACAGTCAAGGCGCCAATACATTAGGACATGACGCGGTGCACGTGCTCCCCGGAGTTCCTTCCATCGCGTCACGTTGGCGTTGCGACGCCAGGTGCCGGTTTCGCCATATACTTGCAGGCATGCGCCACACTGCATTGCTTTGACGCATGCGTGTTTCAGCGCGTCGGGCATCCCCAGTCAGGAAAAGAGGGTGACGCTGTGTTGTCTGGGTAACGCATCGGTGCGAATTCCGCGCCGGTTGCCGTCGGGCTGCGCCTACGGACGCTAGTCGCACCGGTCCCGCCTGGCGTCAGACTATACAGTGCTCGCGTTTTGCTACGGTAGCGTCGCTGCGCCCATCGTGCGCATGCATGAACTATGCATTGCAGGAGATTGAGCCTTTCATAATGAGCTCGCGGCCGTTTCGCCAGGTCCACATATACGAATTTTGGTGTTACGTGACGTCAATGGAAGACGGAATTTATGACTGGTGCAAACATGATAATCCTAACACGCGTGTCAGGTAAGAGCATGGCAACATAGGATGCTAATTGAGTGCTCGCGGTCATTTTGCTAGGTCCACATATAGTAAATTTGGTATCACGTGACGTGAATAGATGACGAAGGTAAACGTACGTTCAAACATGATAAACATGACACGCAAGTCATGTACGGCATCGTTTACCTCTAACTCGTAACGGTGTGTTGATTTTAAAATGACATCCCAACCTTTCTCATTCGTGTTTTGCATATCATCGATTCCCACTGTCCGTGGGATCTGCCAATTTTTTCAACTCCGAAGCATTTCTAGGCAAACATTGGTGACGTTGACACCGTATCTATCTATCTATCTATCTATCTATCTATCTATCTATCTATCTATCTATCTATCTATCTATCTATCTATCTATCTATCTATCTATATATATATATATCTATGTATCTGGCCTGCCTATGACTATCAGTTCTCCTGGCCGTTTGAATAATGGCATCAATACCAAACTTGGTATGGCATAACATGACTTTATGAGGAACATATTTGACAAGTCATAACACGAAAATAATGACATGTTATAAATGTCATGATTTACATTTCATGGTCCTGCAGCTCTTGCGGTGGTTTCATTCACATGGCATGTTCAAAAACTGTTATGGTCTGACACGATTGCATGACGATCGCAAGCGACCCACCCTAACATGAAAATCATGACTTGCGTTTGATGTAACATGACTACATGCCATGCTCATGATGCGCTCGCGGCCATTTCGCTAGCGTCACATATACCAAATTCGATATTACGAGTCGTGAATGGATGACGAAGGTATGATACTGGTGCACACATCATAAACATGAGATACCTGTCATGTAACAGCATGACTACATGCCACGTTCATGAAACGCTCACGGCCGTATCGCTAGCTCCACATCCACCAAAGTCAGTATTACGTGACGCGAACGGACGACATAAGTAAATAACACATCAAACCCTGATAATCACGACATGCATGTCATGTAACAACATGACCACCTGTCACACTGATGATGCGCTCACGGCCATTTCGCTAGCTTCACATATGCCAAATATGGTATTACGTGACGCCAATGGATGACGAAGGTATGTAGCAATCTTGATAATCATGAAATGCTTGTGATGTGAGAGCATGACTTCATGCCACAGTCAAGGCGCCAATATATATCGACGTGACGCTGTGCGCGTGCTCGCCGGCGTTCATTTGGTCGACTCACTCCGGCGTTACCACGCCAGGCACCGGTCCTGCCATGTACGCCGGCGCCCGGCACGCTGCGTTGCTTTGACGTATACGTGTTTGAGCATGCCGGTGCCCCTCCGTCACGAAAAGAGGGAGACGCAGTGTCGTCTGGTTAACGCATCGGCGCAAAACGCAGCATGTTGCATTCCATGCCGGTTGCCGTCGAGCTGCGCCGACGGACGCTGGTCGCACTGGTCGCGCCTGGCGTCAGACTATAAAGTGCTCACGTTTTGCTAACGTAGTATCGCTGTGCCCTATGTGCGAGCACGTCAACGCTACATTGGAGTACATTAGGCCCTTCTTTATGCACTGGTGGCCGTTTTGCTAGCTCCGCATATACCAAACTTGGTGTTACGTGACGTCAATAGATGAAGATATATATGACTGGTGCAAACATAATAATCCAGACACGCGCACATGCGCGTCATGTAAGAACTTGACAACATACCCTGCTCATAGTGTGCTCAGGCCGTTTTGCCTGCTCGACATAAACTAAATTTGGTATCACGTGATGTCAATAGATGACAAAGGTAAATGACACATTCAAATATGATAATCATGACATGAAAGCCATGTTTGGCATCATTTACCTCCAGCTCGTAACGTTGTGCTGATTTGTAAGTGACATATCAACATTTTTCATTCGTGCTTCGCATATCATCGATTCCCACTGTACGCGGGATCTGCCCATTTTTGTCTGTTGCAACGCTGCCCCTTGTTTATGCAGCCTTGTGAGATATTCCCTTGTTACGATTTAATCGTACGTTCTTGGGTGAAACAAGACCGCTTCGCTCACCTTGACCTTATGCTTCGACGTACGGGATACGCGCCGCCTTCGCTTCTTGGCCTCGCGAGCTGCCTGCTTAGCAGCGTCCTCCGCTGAAGGTTCATGCCCGGCAGGTGGCACCGCGGCAGGCTCCGGCACTGCCGCTTCGGCCGCTGGTTCAGGAGTCGGGGGCGTGTGCTTCTCTGAGCTATGCGAAGGGCTGCCGCGCATGGTAGGTTCGTTAGTCAACTCGTGGTAAGATGGAACAACCCACTACGTGCATCGACCATGAAACGGAAGGCAGCAGACGGAGCACAGGGAAACGTCAATACTGGGATCAGGTTGTCAAATGTGAATTGATTATGGTGATCACTTTTATGAATGGCTCACGCCAACGCTGAGGTTAACAAAAAAACGTATATATTATAAACAAAAAATGTCACATACGACTTGTGTAGATGTGTGGAATGAATGACGCAGTAGTAAAAACATATTCATTGTGCTAGCTTAACATTTTGAAATGAAAGACAGCGGCGCAGATACCTTATTTTGTGTGCTCTTGCTCAAAGGACCAATTCTGAATCCACAAAAAAAGTTCCTTTCATTTATTCCTTTTTGTCAATGAGCCGAGATATGGGGTGAACATGGAAGAAAAATGAGGAACAATAAATGTAGTGCTCCGATAACAGAACAAAAAAAGAACAACAAAAAGTGTAGGCGTGAATATACACCACCCTCCGCCTGATTACGCCCACTGCAGGGCAGGATCCAAGTGTCATAAATCGCAAAACGAGAAAGTGGGTACGATCCATCCTATCGATTTCGTAAAGCCGGTTTCACAACACTAGGATTATGTTTAGGCACTTCCATTGGTGCGTACGAGAGGTATTACAAACCTTCAAATTCTGAAACTGTAATTTTTTTCGCGTTAGCCAACCTTGAGTGATAATGCACAAGGAGCACTTGCTTTTTTATAGCGGAACTTGAATATTTTCCCTAAATCGACATCGCTTCGAATGCGCGGTTTGTGCATAGAAGTTTACGTGTTTTTTTTTTTACTATACGGAGGGGTTCGAGTGCAGCGCCCAGTGGCTTCTTCTCATTTTTCTTCTTGCGTTTCTTTAGGTAACGCATGAATTTAGTACCAAAAAGTTGTCTTAAAAGACAAGCATCACTATGTAAATTCTTTTTACGGATCTCTCTAAACTTGTTGTCCGAGAGTACAATTTCACTTATGTTGCTGTTGCTCCTTCATTCGCTTCTGTTTTTCTTGTCTTAATCAATATAATTCAAAACATTGTATGCTGCTCATAGTTACATAGAAAATTGTATTTTGAAAAGACAATTGCGCTGAAGTGATCTTCCGATTAACATCGATGTTGAAGGCACTCCTTAACTTCTACTGTAATGTAGCTCTTATTTTTGATTTGCCATTTGCACAAAATAAAAATTGTACAAATAAATCGAACAGTAGCACTCTGAATGAGCTAATATATTAACAAGTAGTGTTCCAGTTTCACGTCCCAAAACAAGGATGAGATGATGAGAAACGCCGTACTGAAGCGCTATAAAATTTCGATCACTTGGCATTCGTGAACACGCACCAACAGTTGATTACACGGGCCTCGAGCATTGCGCCTCTATCTATATAATGCCGGTGTGGCAGGGACGCGATCGCGCGACATTTGGGTCAGCCATAGAGCACCATAAACACTAGATTGCTGCGGCGGGTAGTGCGAGCACTCCACTTTGACCGCACAATGCTGCTGAAGAGGGTACACAGATGTTGAGAGGGGAGACCGTTGCAGGTAATTACTAAAACCTGAGCGAGTTGGTACGTCTTCACCGCGGGTAAAGAGCAGCGTACGGGAACGACGAAAAAATAAATAAATTCGACAGATCTCACGTACCTTGAGAATGCGAAACATACGGAGGGAAGGTGACTGTCTTTTAATTTGTTTATGGAGCGATACATGGGTGAGGAGCACGAAGGGGGCCGGAGGGGGGGAGTGGCAAAGATTTGCCTATGGCCCTGGCACTAGCCCATGATATTTTCAGTAACTCATCACTCTTAAAAGCTCTGAGCTATTGCCAACGCACTGTCCCACTTCGAGTCTTGCAGCCATTTCGCAGGGCACTGCTTATGTCCGCTCCTTTTACTTTCAGTCTTTTGAGATTCGGATCATGAGTTACAAGGAAGTTGCACACTGTAAGCAAAAACTATCCGAGTTTGGGGTTTTTCCGGCTCATGACCTCTGAAAACTCCTTTGCGTTTAAAATTACTACCTCGCGTAGGAGTAAAAGATGGTACATGACATAGTTTTACCACCACCTCTCAGGCAAGTAGTAAAAGGATGTCAAAATCCAGTTTTACCACTTAGGGAGTTTTCTATCACGCGATTTTTAACCTGCGTTTCAGAGTTTATTACCACGTGACTGCAAGGTGCAGCTGCTTCGGCGGCTTTTGCCCCATACCCCCCCTTGAGACGCTCTCAGTGAATACTGAAGGTACGCGAAGCCCACAGATGTTTTTTTTGTTGGTTTTTTTTTTGCATCGTTGTGCCTCTGGACTGACTTCTAGTCAGCGCACTTTTACTGGGACTGGGGGCAGCATAAGCGCAACAAGCGAGAACAGCATTCTTTGAAATAAAAAAAAGAAAAAGACGGAGGGGGGGGGCTCTCAAAAGAGAGAAAAAAAAGAAAGAAAACCTGCCGTGGAAAGCTGTCCTGCATATTTTCGCAAATTGTTGCTTTTGCTCGGCGGTGGCTTTGGAAACAGACAGTGCAAGAAGCTCGGTATCTGTGTGTCTGGTTGGGCTGATGGATCTCACGTGTTTCCTACATCATCGAGCGACCGTGCTCTTCCGAGCGCCTCCGAACCTGCACGTCGCGGATATCTCCAATTCGCGGATATCTCCAGATCTGCCAGTGGTAACAAAATCAATCTGGTGTCGTCATCCGTGCTTGCCTGCTGGAAAAGCAATAAGCAAAATGCTTCACTCTGTCGTCGGCACCGAGCCGCGGCCACCAGTGACTAGTGGGAGTGTGTCGCCGGGGCAGGTGAAAGAAGCATCGCATATATTTTGTTCCGCAGTAGGCGATGTCTGCACGAGTAAAGTGCTGCCCGAATTGCCCACCTCATGCACCAACTGTTCTCAAACATGTAGCACGAAGCCGATAAGAGGCAGACGGAACCAACAAGCGGCGGCCGGTGAGCACGAAGAAAACCCGGACCTGCCCGGATGGTGGTCTTTCGTTGGAAGTATGCATACATCGCCCCGTCTCCGCAAGATAGCGGTCACGCGTTCATTTGTGTCTGAAATGACGACGAAATTCGCACAGGATATGTGTTCTGTGATTGCCAGCTGTGTTTCATCGGATAGCCGTGCTCCTCGAAAAGGCCTAGAACGCCGTTGGTAAGAAGCTTGTGTGCAGGTGTGCACCGCTCCTCTACGCCCGTTGTGATGAATACGTGCTGCTACTGTGTTTGTGCACCGTCGCTCAATTAAAATCATTGAGCTACCATGGTTTGTGTGTAATTAGGTATATTTTATGGACTTGTGCATCAGCAGTGCTAATACGCATGGGGCAAAGAGCTCGGTGTGCCAAGAAATTATTGGATAATCAAAAAGGTGAGATCGTGTAGATTTATAATAAAAGGTCGGTGTGACATTTAGTGCCCTGCAGCCCACCTGAAGCTTACGCTTGCACCTTAAAGCGTTGTTGTTAATCGATGGAAAAAAAGAGCTCTCCTACCGGTACTACTTGGCCGGTCAAAAAGTCGTGCCTATATATACACCGTATTGTCGAAGTGTAGTTGAGCAACGCGTGCCGTCTGTTCGAGTGGTGTATAATTGTGCGTTTGTAGTGTGTGTGCGTTTGTCTGTATGTGAATCTATGTGTCACCAATTCTGCCGTTCAATAAATTCAGTCAGTTCTGCTATTCAATAAATTTGTCGTTTCTGGCCGAATGCACCCGTCAATTTTTATTTTTTTACCACCAGAAATAACTCCCAGTAATCACCTCAAAAACCTTGAGAAGGTAGTAAAAATTTACTCTCTCTATACTCGCTGAAAACCTCACTGGGGTAAATATTTACTACTTTCCCTACGTTCAAAAACTCAGTTAGCACGAGAGTAAATTTTTACCTCGATAGGAGGTGGTAAAAAAAACCCAGGAAAGGTAGTGCGCTACAGGACAAATGGTTTACCCAGTTTTGGGGGTTATTTCAGGTCATTTTTGTTTAGTGTGCAGGAAGACGAAAATTGCAGCATTTGCAGGGCTGGTACGCAAAAAAAAGCATAAAATGTAAGCATCAGCAAATCAAAGTTTTTTACATGTAGAGTACACTTGTTTATTGCTTTTCAACACTTTCGTTAAGTCAGGCTCTCTGTTTTATCCATACACACACACACACACACACACACACACATATATATATATATATATATATATATATATATATATATATATATATATATAGTGAGAAACGGAATGTAGCAGAGCTATCGGAAGTCCCGCCTTCTCCTCCCTTACGGGCACATGGCAACTAACTCTCCGCCTGTGGTGTGATACGTCACGAAGTGGAGGGAGAGATGTGTCCAAATTCACGCACAGACATACCTAAAGAGCCGCATATTTTTATATGACGAGTTGTTTACAATTGCCTAATGTGTCAAAAAGCAACATGGATATTACCAACACCAGAAGCGGCAAGCTTACAGAAGCGGTGTTTTTCGCGAGGATTGTATCCCTGGACACTGATACATGAATGAACTTCAGCAGATGGCCCCTAATTATAATTGACCGTAACGCGACGTGACGGCGGTATTGTAGGAGCACATAGTGCTATGCCATTCTTTAGTGTAGCTGTGTTGGTTCATACCTACAAAGACTGTCAGCAATGCTCGGCGCAGAGCACGCTTCATTGTTCGAGAAGCTTCACGGTCGTAGCAGATCATTTCATAGGATCGTGCGCGAGACACGAATATTCAAGCTTGTGCCAGATGTTATGCGCCACAATCAATAAAATTGAAAATTTCATGTTTGATGTATAAAAGAATGCCCATGTCTTTGATTATTAGTTGATCAACGGCCATTCTCCGTTCAACTCAATTCAATTCTTTATTTGCAGGTGTAAAATACAGAAATGGCAAAACTTGTTGGAACCTTCGCCAAAGAATAGTTTTGGGTTCAATGAACAATAAAAAACTAAGATTTACATGTACCCGAGGAAGGTTCAGAATTGTGTACGGATGCAGCCATTATATATATTTAAATTTCACAAGCGCACAGAAGGGAAACAAAAGTATCGGCAACTGCACTGTAACAGTCGTGGGTAAACATGTAAAAACAGTGCACAAAACAATTCCATGCGTTAAGATTAAATGTCGAAATGTATATGTTCAACCTTGACGAAAAAAGAAATTTTGTGGGAAGGATTGAGTAAACTACTAACAAGCAACAAAATGCGCAATTGTTCACATTGAAACATCATTCAGACTAAGTAAGTGTTTCTTATGTACTGAAGGAAAATTTTTTTTACTTCTGGTAATTTATTCCAGACTTTTGGTCTCGAAAACTGCAGGAAGCGTTGCACCTAAGCATTTCTGGTTCAAGAAAGGTCAAAATTTCTGCACGCTTCATTTCTACTGATGTGAGAGGATGTGCAAAATATAAAAATATGAAATAGTGGACTTGTTTAAATGATTGTGAAAACACACGTGGCAATTTTTATTTCACGTGTTCTATAATAGGGCTAAATATTTATTTTTAAAAACAATGGTAAAGAAGGTTGATCGTAACATTAGCGGTCGATTATTCTGAGGGCACGTGTCTGAAGCTTGCGTACATGTTCTTGACAAGTTGTTAATGCCGCACCCCATGATTCAATGCAATATGTCATACAGCTGTGGGCGAGAGTGAACTATTAAATGCGCAAAGTGTTAGAATCGAGATGGTGACGCACTTGTCAAAGCGCGTAGCATCCCGAGGCGTCTTGCGCCAACTGATTTTATTTGCCCTTACCAGTGCAAATTGTAATCAAATATCAGACCCAGATATTTAGGTGATCTGGTTATGTTTATTGTAAATTCATCTATTCGTAAATCAGTTATTTAGCCCACACCACTTTGACGCGTCCAAAACACAATGTATTTAGTTTTTTTGCGTGTTATTAGCAAGTTTGTTCGCTAAAAACACTTTACTTACTTTTTTAAACTCCTTGTTTGCTTTATATTTCCAATTACCAAAGTTTGTCTGCAGTTATAACAACACACGTGTCATAGGCGTACATAAGAACCTCGGTAGTATTTTGATTCAGTAGGAGGTCGTTAATATATATAGAAAATAAAGTGGCCTGTGGGCGGATCCTGGAGGGGCTCAAGTGCACATACTTTTAGGTAATGATGCGAAATTGTAGATGTTTGCCACCTGCACCCGTTTATGAAGCTAGCTCATTAGTAGATCTAGTGGGCTACCGCGAGACCCATAATGCTGTAGTTTGTTTAGAAGTGTATTGTGATGCGCTGTGTCAAAGGCTTTTTAAATCTAAGAATGTGGCACTTACAAGCATAGTGTATTGTAAGGATGCATTAAATTTTTGAGTGAAGGTTAGCACTGTTGACGATGTCGAGTGATTTGGACGAAAGCCGGGCTGATGTGGGCTCATAACCTCATACTTATCAATGAATTTGTTGAAGTAATTGATCTCTTTTTTTTTCAAATACAGTGTTGACGATGCTGAGTACAGATATTGGCCTGTGATTAAAAGGGTCACTACAGTATCTATCTTGGTTTAAAAGGGCAATCTAAGCGAATTTGGAAAGAGGGGGGTATCTAGAGCAGTTCACATACTGATTATATAAGTGACATAAAATTGGTTTTAGTATATCGATATTCTCTTTTATAAGCCGCATCGGTATATCATCCAATCAGGAAGGTATTGAGGTAGACATCCTAAAGATTGTCGCTATCGCTTTTTCCATCTCAATTGTATACAAAACGAAGTTGTTAGGCACATGACTCTGCGAAATAGACGTATTGTTTAAGTCATGAAATTTCTCAGCTAGGGTTGGATCAATTCTTGCGAAAAATGTGTTGAAATTACGGACAACGTCTTCATCAGTGGTTTCGGGAAGCACAATTAGAATACGTTGTTTACCTGTGATTTCGGTTAAGATCTGGCACAGTTCTTTTTTTGTGTGTTGCCAGTGGCCTGTCTACTTAGTTGAGCATAATAATTCCTTTTGCCTCATCAAATCATAGCAACCGATTTATTCCGCTGTAGTGTAAATTGCTTTCAGCATTATCGATTACTCTACAGTGGCGTCATTTGTCATACCATTGCTATTTGGCTTTAAGTGTTTGAAGGGTGTCTTCGGTGATTCAGATGCATAAGTATTTAACCTGTCAGTCTCTAGGTATTGTACGTTTAGTCTGTCTACAGAAATTTGTAAATATTCAATTAGACTAGCTACTTCATTTTGATATCCTCGTTGCATATTTCAACGTAGTTAATACGAATTATTTCTTCCCATAATATTTTGTAATTCATTTTGATTGCGACATTTTTTCGCTTGCGTGATACTCTTTGAAAAATTGAAAACGGCAATAATAATGTAAGTGATCAGATATTGGCTTTGAGCAAACATCGCCAGTGGCGCCACTGTGTACAGCTGTAATACGACTTCCTGTTTACCAGACACAGTATGGCCAAATAAAGGTTTATCTTCGACACACAGTCTGCTGCCTTCCTCAGCGCACCACCACGTCAGAATATGTAATATTTGTAAAAGTAGATAGCAAGCACCATATAGATATGTCAGGTTTAACGTCTCGAAACCCACACCCACCACATAATTATTGGAGACGTGGTAGAGGAGAGCTCTAGAAATTTCGAGCACCTGGGAATCTTTAACACGCATTCAAATCTGAGAACATGGGCCTACAGCTTTTGAACACCATCGAAAATGCAGATGACGCAGCCGGAATTCAATCCCACGAAAAGTGGCCTGTGTTTTTTTCCCAGCTCACTTTGGAACAGGCATGATGATTACCTATGTGAAAATCCCTCCTTTGTGGCAGGTGTCTTATCACGATGTCGTAGTTTGCAGCATCGAAAATCCAGATTACATGTTTACAATTAATGCTTTATTTCATGCCCAATTAAATTATAGCGCTTAATTATAGAGCACAACCACTATAACTGCCATACGTAGAGTTCCGACGCTGCAGAAGAAGATTATTCGCTATATTTTCAACTAACACTATTATTCTAACACGAGAAGCGTTTCCTAAATACAATGTTAATATTACTATCAACCATTATACTTTCCGTTTATTACCGTCTGCGCGATATGTTTGTGATTCTCTCAAGAACTGCATGAAGCAATTGGCCTCTTTAGAATGTTGCGCAATTATTGTGAACACTAGAAACCCTGAAACTTGGTTAGTTCTACTTTTCAGGACGTATTAGAAACACCAATTGTTGTTATATATTCTGCCATCTTCATTAGATAACTCTTATAAAATTGAAATTCTTACTAAAAAAAGACTTGTGTTCATAATTCGTTCACTTGTAATGTCACATACTGCGACATTCTGTGGAATTGAATTGGGTGTAATTATTTTCGTTTTATTTTAACGTAGATAATACGATTACATGAATTTCTTGGAGCATTATTTGTTATTTGTCCATTGCTTATCTGTGGTATAAGATAGTACTGCTATAGTAACATGTGTTATTATTCTGTATTGTTACCTTTTCTGTTTATTGTTTATTGCTATATGGTATTTTATTGTAGGTAAAAATTTTTGTCACGCTTTTATGCGCGTGTATTTGTATTATTATTTGTTCTTTTCTTGTGGAGTTTTGTAGGCCCGTGTGCTCAGATTTGGGTGCACGTTAAAGAACCCCAGGTGGTCGAAATTTCCGGAGCCCTCCACTACGGCGTCTCTCATAATCATATGGTGGTTTCGGGACGTTAAACCCCACAAGTAAACTTTCTTGTGCAGTTTACTGCATTTTTATTTTACGCTATGTAAATATTACTATGATATTGTCACGGGGTCGTGACGTGGCAGAAGACAGAATACTTTGTGTTGGGAATTAACAGATTATTTGGGCGAACCTGTGCCCAGCAAATGGAAAGTCCGATTACAGTAGCAGTCTTGCACAGATAGTAGTGAACGGAGCGTCGGCCGTCGATCAACCACTGACAAGCGGCGAAGTGTGTCGGCATTTATACTCTTGCCATCGAATGTTATAGCGTTATCGCTGGCGGTGGCGTAGGTTCCAGAATAATCTGTACAGTTTGTAGAGTGGGCGTGATCTTATCGAAATGATCTACTTAAGTCCGGAAGGTTCTCGAAAACTGCACGCACGTTTTGCGCTGAGACTTGTGTAGTGTTTTGGGGCGATAACAAAACTTGAGAAATGAAACGTGGCATTGCCCCCCTCTGAAAAAGGCATCGTCCCGATGCTTTAACTAAAGGTGAAGGTATAACAATAATGCAAGAAAGTACAATGAATATATTACGATACAATAATAATACAAAAAACACTGTTTCAGTTTGTTAACGCGCATGAAACGGCTTGAGGTGTGCGACATGGACGACTTCAGGTCGCGGTCGGCGTCTTTGAGAGTTCGTGATGCCGTCGGGGACAACCTCGTAATCAAGAGGGCCGAGACGTCGAACCACCCTGTACGGTCCGAAGTACCATCGCAGAAGCTTTTCACTTAGTCCACGTCGGCGTATCGGCGTCCATACCGAAACACGTTCGCCGGGCTGGTATTCCACGAAGCGTCGTCGAAGATTGTAACGGCGGCTGTCGGTCGTCTGCTGATTCTTGATACGGAGACGCGCGAGCTGTCGGGCTTCTTCGGCGCGTTGAAGGTACTCACTCACATCGAGGTTTTCTTTGTCGGTGACGTTGGGTCACATGGCATCGAGCGTCGTTGCCGGGCTTCTTCCGAAGACCAATTTGTATGGAGATACATGCGTCGTTTCCTGCACCACTGTGTTGTATGCGAAGGTCACGTACGGAAGAATGGCATCCCACGTCCTGTGTTCGACATCGACGTACATTGCCAGCATGTCGGCGATCGTATTGTTTAGCCGCTCGGTGAGGCTGTTGGTCTGTGGGTGGTACGCTGTCGTCCGGCAGTGGTTTGTCAGGCTGTATGCCAAGATCGCTTGAGTTAGGTCAGCAGTAAATGCCGTTCCTCTGTCGGTGATAAGGACCTCCGGGGTGCCATGACGTAGGACGATATTTTCGACGAAGAACTCAGCTACCTCGGATGAACTGCCTTTTGGCAGGGCTTTTATCTCGGCGTAGCGGGTGGGGTAGTCGGTAGCTACCACGATCCATTTGTTTCCGAAAGCCGACGTCGGGAACGGTCCCAGTAGGTCCATACCAATCTGCTGGAAAGATCCGTGAGGTGGTTGAATTGGCTGCAGAAGTCCGGCCGGCCTTGTCGGTGGTGTCCTGCGTCGTTGACAGTCCCGGCATGTCCTCACATAACGAGTGACGTTGGTGGTAAGACGTGGCCAATAGTGCCTTTCTTGTATCCTCGCGAACGTGCGAGAAACACCGAGGTGCCCTGCTGTCGGATCGTCGTGCAGGGCCTGCAGGAGTTCTGGTCGCAGAGCTGAAGGCACCACAAGGAGGTACTTGGCTCGAAGCGGTGAAAAGTTTTTCTTTCGGAGAAGACCTTTTCACAGGAAGAACGACGCATGTGCGCGCTTGAATACCTTCGGGACTTCGGCGGTCCTGCCTTCGAGGTATTCTATCAGGGCCTTAAGTTCCGGGTCGCCCCGCTATCGTTCAGCGAAGTCGTCGGTAGTTATCGTTCCCAAGAAGGAGTCGTCATCCGGGTCGTCGGGTGGAGGTTGGTCAACAGACACTCGAGACAGAAAGTCGGCGTTGGAGTGTTTCTTGCCGGACTTGTAAACGACGGTAAGGTCATATTCTTGAAGTCTCAGGCTCCATCGTGCCAGGCGACCTGAAAGGTCCTTCAAGGTGGCTTGCCAACACAAGGCTTGGTGGTCGCTCACAACTTTGAAGGGCCTGCCGTAGAGGTAGGGACCCAATTTCGACGTAGCCCAGATGATGGCGAGGCACTCCTTTTCTGTTGTGGAATAATTGGCTTCTGCTTTGGATAGCGATTGGCTGGCGTAACTAATAACCCTTTCAAGTGCGTGAGCCCTCTGCACAAGAACGGCGCCAAGACCTACGCTGCTTGCGTCAGTGTGTATTTCTGTATCGGCGAATTCGTCGAAATGAGCAAGTAACGGAGGCGTCAGGAGGCGATGTTTAAGCTCCTGGAAAGCGTGTTCCTGCGGCGTTTCCCACTTGAACTCCACGTCGGCCTTGGTAAGGTTAGTAAGTGAATCGGCGATGTTTTTCACGAACCGCCTAAAATAGGCGCACAAGCCCAGAAATCGGCGCACCGCCTTCTTGTCAGTGGACGGCGGGAAGTCGGTGATGGCGGCTGTTTTTCGTGAATTGGGACGAACTCCAGAATTGCTAATCACGTGCCCCAGAAACAAGAGCTCTTTGTACGCAAATCTGCACTTTTCCGGCTTCAGTGTGAGTCCGGACGTCTTGACGGCCTGAAGTACAGCTTCAAGGTGCCGAAGATGCTCGTCGAAACTCGAAGAAAACACGACGACGTCGTCCAAGTACACAAAGCAAGTCTGCCACTTCAATCCTGCCAGTACTGTATCCATAACGCGTTGAAAAGTTGCAGGCGCTGAGCAAAGGTCGAAGGGCATCACCTTAAACTCGAAGAGGCCGTCCGGTGTTATAAACGCCGTCTTCTCTCGGTCTCTTTCGTCGACTTCGATTTGCCAATAGCCAGCCTTGAGGTCCATTGACGAAAAGTACTTGGCGTTATGGAGCCGATCAAGTGCGTCGTCTATTCGTGGGAGAGGATACACGTCCTCTCTTGTGATTTTGTTCAAGCGGCGATAATCGACGCAGAAACGTAGTGTCCCATTTTTTTCTTCACTAACACCATGGGGGACGCCCATGGACTCTTGGACGGCTGGATGATGTCATCCCACAGCATTTTATCAACTTGTCATTTCATGGCCTCACGTTCTCGAGTCGAAACCCCGTACGGACTCTGACCGAGTGGTCTGGCATTTTCTTTGGTTACGATGCGATGTTTCGTGATTGGGGTCTGCCGAATTTTTGATGACGATGAAAATCAATCTTCGTATTGCAGGAGCAGGGCCTTGAGCTGTTCTTCCTTATGGTTCGGAAGCCTGGGACTGACGTCGAAAGCTGTGGGAGGGGCTTGGTTTCTCTGAGTAGGTTCCGCAGAATCGGCGAGGGCGAAAGCTTAAGTGGCGTGCAAAATTTCTTCGATGTATGCGACCGTTGTTCCTTTGTTCACATGTTGGTACTCATTCCTGAAATTCGTGAGAATAACCATTGCGTTGCCTCCCCGCAGCTATGCAATTCCCCTTGCGACACAAATGTTGCGGGTGACCAATAGATGCTGACTGCCTTCAACGACGCCTTCCAAGCCAGGTGATTTAGCAGAGCCGACTGAAATAATGACGCTAGAGCGAGGCGGAATGGTGGCTTGTTCTTCCAGTACATTCAAGGCATGGTTTTCTGACGGCGTGCACGGCTAGTGCTTCTTCTGTTGGTAACGTTATCGACTTTGTTCTTAGGTTGATGACAGCACCATGGAGGCATAAGAAGTCCATACCAAGGATGACATCTCTCGAGCAACGCTGTTGGACTACGAAGTCTGTAGGATAAATACGGCCGTTAATGGTGACTCTCATTGTGCAGATTCCTGCAGGCGTTACGAGATGACCTCCGGCTGTGCGGATATCAGGGCCTTTCCAAGCTGTCCTAACTTTCTTTAACTTCGCGGCGAACGACCCACTGATGACGGAATAGTCGGCTCCAGTATCGACGAGAGCGGTCACACTGTGGCTGTCGATAAGAACGTCGAGATCGCTAGTTCGCCGTCTCGCATTACAGTTAGGGCGTAATGTCGGGTCACGGCTGCGTCGGCTTGTTCCGCTGCTTTCATGTTGCGTCGTCAGGCCACCTTCGGTAAGTGAGCTTTGGCCGTCAGGGCTTTGCCTGGCTGGCGTTGTGTTCGGAAAGCTCCGTCGTGGCGTCGTCGTCGTCGGGGGATCTTCGGTAGCTCGTCGCACAGCAACCGCACGTCCATCGGTTGCTGCCCTTAACTTCCCGGATACAGGCTAGGAGACCGGCCCCGCGTTGGGCCAGAGTACTGCCGGGGGTGCGGTGACATGCGGAGGCTGGGCGACGGCGAACGGGAAAGACTTTGTGGTGTCCATTGAGTTCCTGTCAGGTAGTCGGCGATGTCACGTGGAAGTTCTCCTGGCTGCCGACGCGGTGCATTGGCGGCGAAGCCACGCAGTCCCATCTGTCGGTACTTGCAACGGCGGTATGTGTGCCCGACCTCGCCGCAGTGGTAGCAGAGCGGGTGGTTGTCAGGTGCACGCCAAACGTCCGTTTTCCTCGGCGCACTGCGCTTGCCCGCTGGGGAACGGTAGGACGTCGGTGGGGGTGGTGGCGGCGGTGGCGTCTGGCGACGGAAGTGCGACGGTGCGCTGTTTTGGCGTGGACGGGGAGGAGCGATGTGGTGCACTGCAGCGGCGTAGCTCATAGTTTCTGGCTCGGGCAGTGGCGTTTGGGGAATCGGAAGCGATTGCCGAACTTCTCGCACTATGTTGGCGATCGAATCCACTTGAGGCTGCGCCGAAGGCAACAGCTTGCGCTGCTCTTCCCGCACGATCGCTAGGATCGTTTCACGCAGGTCTTCGGAGTCACTGCCTTGAGCAGCAGCGCATTCTCGAGTCAGGCGACGATTATACTGTCTGGTGCGCATGTCCAGGGTTTTTTAGATAGTGGTCGCCTCGGATACAAATTCTTGGACGGTGTCCGGTGGATTCCTCATTAGTCCCGCGTAGAGCTCCTGTTTGACCACTCGCATGAGGAAACGAACTTTCTTCTCCTCAGGCATGTCTGGGTCAGCGTGACGGAATAGGCGGGTCATCTCCTCTGTGAAAATTGCAACCTTTTCATTTGGTAGCTGAATCCGTGTCTCTAGTAGAGCAGCGGCCCTCTCTTTGCGAGCGACGCTCGCGAACATTTGCAGGAGTGCGCTGCAGAAGTCACCCACGTTCTGAGCGTGGACTCCCGATTCTCGAGCCAAGTCCTTGCTGTGTCTTCCAGGTAGAAGTACACACGACAGAGCTTTTCTTCGTTGTCCCAGTGGTTGAGGGCGGCCCCATGATCGTATGTTTCTAGCCAGGTTTCCGGGTCTGCAAATGATGACCCATGGAACGTTGGTGGTTCCCTGGGTTGATGAATGACGATCGCGGGCTGGGATGCTGCGGTTGTCATTGTCACTGCAGTCGAGGTCATGGCCTTGGTCTTCCACGCCTTGTCTTGTAGAAGCCCGTACTACGGTGGGAGACCTTGCCGTCGGCGGCTTGTCCGCTGCTTTTGGTTGGCGTCGGTGTTTTCTCCGCGACGTGGGCTGGGTTCATGGCTTGACGGGGGCGTACGATACATGAACAAAGCAGCACCTCCACCAGATGTCACGGGGTCGTGACGTGGCCGAAGACAGGATACTTTGTGTTGGGATTTAACAGTTTATTTGGGCGAACCTAATAATAATATATAATAATAATAATACGTTTATTTCACCATTATTGTGTACATGATGACAGGGGCCCGCAGTAAAAGCTGCAAAATCCGAGGATCAAAAAACAGCTTGACTGAGCTGCTAGCCCCTAACTTGGCGAACAGCAAGAATTCAAGAATAATAAAAAAACACAACCAAATGTGCATTACATAACAGAAAATGAAAGACACAATACAAGGAAGTACACTTTTAAGGCACAGAAATCGCGAGCAAACAGATAACAGGAATTATGAAAGAAAAATGATCACAACTCTTTATTTGTCAATGTTTCGAGGGGTGCGTTTTTAGCTGCGAAGCTATTGAGCAGTCGCGGAAGTTGGTTTTCTAGGGTTTGCGTGCCGTAAGTTGTTCTGTATGTTTGAACGTGCCATATATCTGTATTTCTTGTTCTGCATATATGTTTTCGCGGCTCTAGCAGAGCAATCTTACGAAGTAGAAATGCACTATACTTGATTTCACGCTTGAAGGAATGACAAAGACGATACTCATATAATTTAGTTACTCGCACAGTTTTGTGCTTGGTAAAAAGTTCGGTTATTGCGTGCCAGCGAGGAAGGTTTTCCGTATACCTGAGCCTGGCATACGAAAAGTCCGATTACAGTAGCAGCCTTGCACAGACAGTAGTGAACGGAGCGTTGGCTGTCGATCAACTACTGACAAGCTGCGAAGTACGTCGGCATTTATACTCTTGCCATCGAATGTACTTTCGTTATCGCTGGCGGTGGCGTAGGTTCCAGAATAATCTGTACGGTTCGCAGACTGGGCGTGATCTTATCGAAATGATCTACTAAAGTCCGGAAGCTTCTCAAAAACTGCACGCGAGTTTTGCGCGGAGACTTGTGTAGTGTTTGGGCGCGATAACAAAACTTGAGAAATGGAACGTGGCAATATTCTATTTAAATTGTTTTACTTTTTGGTTTGCTCACTACTGCACGGAACTGCTTGTCGTTACTTCCCTGTATAAATTAGTATAGTCTGGTTGTTGGGTCTCATCGAGCTACTTATGTAGCTTTTAACACAACGGAACCAACTAGCATGTAAAAACTGAAAAAAAGAAAAATTGAATTGAGTTGAATTTACCTGTGGGTCAGCAACCTAGTTCCCTAGCCACTAGAGCACCACAGCGGGGCTAACCACCACTGTGGGCGCCATTGACGTCACACTATTGTTCGCGTTTGTTTGTAATGAAGTCACGAGACCTGGCGTAGTTATGTGGTAAAATACTTGATTGACAGGCAGATTGTTGCATTTTGACTCCTGCTAAGACGCTTACATTTATTCTTTGCTTTTTTGCGGGGGTGGGCGGGGCGAAGGCGTTAAACGCTATCATTTTTTAGATGCGAAGCAACTCTTTGATTAGCCTGTCTAACGCTGTACCTCCCTTCACTCCTACTGCGCATGCTCACGTCTCTTGTGGTGCAGGAAGACACACG
This sequence comes from Rhipicephalus annulatus, assembly GCA_013436015.1. Lineage (NCBI taxonomy): Eukaryota > Metazoa > Arthropoda > Arachnida > Ixodida > Ixodidae > Rhipicephalus > Rhipicephalus annulatus. The sequence goes on along the minus strand of WOVY01011108.1, from coordinate 307,974 downwards.
AATAACTGTCGCTCCCCTCCCCTTCTCTCATCTCGCATGGCCAACGCAGGTAGCGTCTGGTACTGGAAAAAATACTAGATCCCACGTAAACCAATTGTATGCGAAGCACAAATGTGGAAAATTGAGCTATCACAATAAAATCAGCGCAATGTTAGGAGTAGGACATAAATTATGCCGTACATGACTTCCATGTCATTATCACGTTTGCGCCTGGCGATTGTGCTCGTCGTTCATTCATGTTACGTCATACCAAATTTAGTATATATGACGCTAGCGAAACGGCCGCGAGCACGCAATGAGCGTGGCATGTAGTCCTGTTCCTACATGACACGCATATCACATGATTGTCTTATTTTCACCACTCGTATACCTTCATCATCCTTTCACGTCACGTAACACCAAATTTGGTGTATGTAAGACTTGCGAAATTGCCGTGAGTGCATTATGAGTGCAGCATGCAGTCAAGTTTTACATGACACGCATATCAGATGATTATCTTGTTTGCACCAATCATATACCTTCATCATTTATTTACGTCACGCAACGCCAAATTTGTTATATGTGAAGCTAGCGAAATGACCGCGAGCCCATCATTAGCGTGACATATAGTCATGTTCTTACATGACACGCATGTCATGATTATCATGATTGCACCAGTCATACACCTTTGTCATTTATTCAGGTCACTTAATACCGAATTTGTTATACGTGGAGCTAGTGAAAGGGCCGTGAACACATCATGAGCGTGGCATGAAGTCCTGTTCTTACATGACATGCATGTCATTATTATCGTGTTTGGACCACTCATATATCTTTGCCATCCATTTACATCACGGAATACCAAATCTTGTTTATTGGTAGCTAGCAAAGCGACCTCGAACGAACGTTGAGTGCGGTGTGTAGTCATGACTTACATAACTCGCATATCATGATTTCTACGTGACGGCCCCTCCCGTATACTCGCCATGCAGCCATGTCATACCATACCAGTATTCTTATATGCCGTGTGAACAAAACCACCACAGGAGCAGCAAGACGACGACATGTATATCATGACATTCATGAGATACATCTCATAATTTCCAATTTAAGACTAGCCACTTATGCTCATCTAGCGCCTCCTCGATGCGCCGGACCACATAGAGGAGACGCTCGCTCGTCATACGGTCCTAATATGCCATACCAATTTTGGTATAGATCCATTAGCAAATGGCCAAGAGAGCTAAAAGTCGTAAGCGGCTTGATAGATAGATAGATAGATAGATAGATAGATAGATAGATAGATAGATAGATAGATAGATAGATAGATAGATAGATACGGTCCAACTCGCCGAAGTTCACTACGAAATGGTTCGCATTTAAAACCGACTGCTCGCGTTTCACAACCATTCACTGGCCACCACATTTATTCCGAACGCAGGGATCGCGCGTTCGGAATTAAGTCAAGGCCGCTTTGGCTTTCGCTGGATTCGCGCCACCGTCAACATCACAGCCACTGTTAGCGTTACCGCTTCTCATCTACACATGGTTCCCTTTAGCAATAGGCCCGTATTCACAAACGCTCCTTCACTCAAGGGCACCCCTCGACTTGACGAAGTCAAGGCGGAGCGTGCTCCTCCACTCAAGGAGCCGATGTGTTTCATGAACGCTACTCGAGGGCGCTTTCGTCAAGGGCCGACTCGAGAAACGCTCCTTCACCTGACTTACGCAAAACGCATCTCAGCAAGGGTATGTAATAAAATACCACATTAAATAACAAAACTTTAGGTTGAAACACTTTGGATAGGTAAAAAAATTGCCGACTGTCATTAAGTGTGTATACGGTGGAAGTAATAAGCGAGATTTCAAATAGTATAAGCTAGTTTCGATATCAGGCAGGTACCATATTAGCCAAGCCACGCCAGAGCCGAAGCCCCCAGGATTGGATGCCGGTTTTTCGAAGACTCGTTTGCATGCGTGAACGAAGTTTTGTTGCATTTCGTGTCGTGTTGCCTTAGTGACGAACGGTGCAATGTCTCTCAATGAAGACCATGGCGTCGCGTGTGACGGCAGGAAGACCGCTGCAACGGGGTTCGTGGTGACGCGTGAGGAGCGTGAGGAGCGTGAACTGCTTGTCAATCTGGTGACGCGGCACAAGGCAGTTATCGAAAACAGGAGAACTGACGCGTTCGCCAAGCGCGCGAAGGACAGTGCCTTGGAAAAGCTGACGAGCGAATACAACAGCCAACCAGGCATTCGTCGCGTTCCGGTGGCACAGCTGCGTAAGTTGTGGGGCAATGAAAAGTCCAGGTGGAAGAAGAAGCAGTCAGAGGAAAAAAGAAACTTGCATGCCACAGGTAAGTTTACGTTTGTTTACTACTGTAAACGGGGAATTTTTGAAAAGCACTAAGTTAACAGGCCTCGTGGGCGTAGCGTTTGCGTATAGGGGTCACATATGAGTTTTCGAATTGCGTCTCATGCGTAAGCTATCCGAAAACGCCCTAATAAGGGCATAGGTTCCGCTCTGAAATATATGTCGTAAATAAATGTGTACCTGCAAGAATTTCCCGAATCTTGGGCGTGCATAGGTTTCTCCTTAAGGAAAAGGGAGTGATGTTTTTTCGCTTGCAGAAAAAAATTTTTTAAATAGCATCACGTCGTCGCCGGTCATTTTTTTTTCGGCACAATCTTCCTGCACTTTTCATTCGCCATCGGGTGCCAAGTGTGTCATTTTATTCTGAATGAAGAAATGCTTTTGCTCAGTTTTAACGTGCTTTGCACTCCTTATATATATATATATATATTATATATAGGTGCAAGTTTTGGTTTCTTTGTCAGTATTTCTGTGTATTTCTGCAGGACATAATTTTTTCTCTAACTTAAATCAATGTATAGTTTTTTCTCCTGATTTCTTTTCTTGTATTTACTGATGTATTTTTCTCTATTTTTTTGTACTAGCCCCTCTTACTCAATTCCGTATTGGTCGTCTGTAAGGTTTCATGAATAAATAAATAAATGGGTAGTAGGAGTAGTACATTAACTAGTTATCTGTGTACCATGAATTTTCGCTGCTTATTTCACTCGTATATGGGTTGTCTTCCTTAAGTACTTTCTTTGTGCTGTCACTTGAAATTTCAATGTATCCACCTAAAAACATTTTCGCACCTTAGGGGGCAGGCCATCTACCTGCTGGCCAATGAGCCCCTCATTGGCGCTTGTTAAGGCGGCGGCATCACACATGGGGACACGGCTCCAGAACCCGTATGACAGCGATAGAGTCCACTTCAATCAGGCAGTGCTTTCTTTATCGCCGTCGCGGATTTTCGAGAGCATGCTCACTGGTAGCCAAGACAACACGGAAGAGCTGCTTGGTAAAAGACGAATGGGCAAAAACTGTCAGATGTAGCAGCTGTCGTGCTGCTATATTGCATCAACTTATGCATGTATACAATGTGTGAGGTGTTGCGTTTCAATGTTGTTTTCTTTTGTGACTATTGTCACTGTTCATACCATTTGCATATCCATTTTAATAAAACTTACGTGTACAAATATTTCTCATTCTCATGTCAAGAACATGCCATGGTGTTAACAGAAAGTAATGCGATGTAATAAGGCTGCTATTACTCCTTTAAAACGTTCCTAGTATATTTTGACGTAGTTTAGCAAGTACTTGTGTGACATATACAGACACATTTCACATCATGGGTGGCCTTATAATTAGTCCAACTTTGGAATTGTATTTCAACTTTGGTTTTTGTGTGCAGATGCCCTTTTCCCAGCGCCAGTTTCCGGAAGCAAGAGGCTGACTAGCCCATGAGCTAGTACTCTTCATTTGCCAGGGATAGAATTCACCAATTGATTCAATATTTTTGCTACAACTGAAGCTCCTATTCGTGAAGGACAGTCACTTTCATTATTGTGTTTGTGTACGATACCGTATGCGTGCACATGAAGTATCTGTCACCATGTGTGATTACTGGTAAGGGGCTTGTATGTTTGCAGAGTGACGGTGTTGCATGCCACCAGCTCACATTATTCATTTTCATTTTTACACCTGTTATTTTTTATATTTCCATCACGTACCGATTTGTTAAAAATGTCGCGTGTTCACGTGGAAGCATGGAAATACACAAATATTTGTGCCTTTACCGCAAAGAGGCTTTTCTGATTACGTTGCATGCCAGCACAGCACCAGTTCTGCTTCTTTTGTATGTGCAGAGACTACCAATGTCATGCCATGGCCAGATGTTGGAGTCACCAAGAGCTATGGGTTTGCCGACATCGGGAGCACAGGCGCCGCTAGTCATAAGGCCCAAGTGCATGCAACTATAAAAGTGCTGGCGACGTGGCTTCTCGGATTGCGTGACTAACATAAAAGAGGAATATTGAAGATAAGTTATTTCTACAGTTTTATGTAAAATTAAGCCTTCCTTTTGCATGAAATATGTGGTTAACGTATATCACACACTTCAGAAAGAGGATGTGGGTAAAGCTATTTTAAATAAAATGCTTCTGAGGTATTCCACTGTAAAGCTCTCTTAGCTACTGGCATAGCGATATTCAGGTTGGACAGAACAGTATTATGAATTATGTGTGCAAGTAACAGGCCAGGCATGACCCGGATAAACTGCCACACTTCTCTTTTACTTGCAGGCCTGATGCGTGATATAAAACGTGCATGTATTTATACGTGCAGCGGCATCTAACAGTCATGCTGACAATGCTCACACGTGTTACGTTTCCCTACCTTATGCAATTGTATTGTGTGTGTGCAGACGAGACTATTCAGCCACAACTGCGACCGAGTGAGGGTGCTGGTTCCCCAGGACCTCGGACTACACAGCCACTCAAGGAAGGTGCTTGCGCAAGCTCTCCCTCTCACACCTTGGCAGTGGTTGCTCCTGGAAACGAGGAGTCACAAACAGCAGCAGCAGCTCCGAAAGAAAATGGGGAAAATTTGGTTGGTGCAGGAGAACGCCAACGGCCGAAATTTGCTATGGCTGCTAGGCGGCGAAGCCGCCTAGCAGCCATAGAGCATGTGCTTGCCCCAGAAGTTGCGGCTCGGACGGAGGCACTGAAAACTGATGAGCAGCGCAAGACACAGCTGTATGCCCTAGAGCTGCGCTTGCGTAAGCAGCAGCTCTTGCACGAACGAAAAATGCACAGGATGCAAGTGCAGTGGGAGCAGGAGCTGCATAAAATGCAAGTGCAGCTGTTGGAGCAGCAGCTGGAGCAGCAAAATGGCGCTTCAACATCAAGCGCCAGAAGCTCCTTTTGAGTTACAGGAAAAACAGCAGCAGCGCATAGAAACCCAGCCGGAACAAAAATAAAGAATGTGTGCAATCTCACACACCTTATGCTTTTAAAAGACATCTGCAACAGCTCCATGAGTGATCAAAAATTTATTGTTGCGAGTCGGCAAGGATGAAAAGAAAACCTAAAACGTGACGAATTCAGGAACTTTTCAGCATGCTTTCGTATGTGAACCTGCATAGATTTCCCAATCTGAGGTTTTTGTTCTACTCAAACGAACATGTTTCACAATTTATTCATTAGGCGAGGTAAATGCACGAGTAATCAGCCGCATTCGGCATCGAGATCCGAGTAGGGTGTCGGCTTGGTTCGCCACATAAGGCTGCTGCCGCCTTAAGTGTTGTGGGATAATCACAGGTGGTGGTTCCACGTCTTGCGTTAGGACTGCAAGGTTGCGTAGGGCAGCACAGGCCGTTGTAATGACTGTGAAGCGCTCCGCCAAGTTTTGTAGCCCCATGTCTAAACACGGGAAGCGACGTTTCCACACGCCAAAGGCCCGCTTGATCGTGTTTCTAGTGCGCATGTGAGCTCGTTGATACCTATGCAAAGAAATCATGTCGTGTTGCTGTATGAACTTACACTTATTAAATGATACACTTGAGTATGATAACCAGGCCGCTAGTCAAAACTGTTGCTGCTAATATGCCGATTCTCTTGTAACGTGGGATATAATCAGTGCACAAAAAACGATACATGTACCACGCTTATTTTAATAAAAGACTTCAAGCGCAATAGGTAGCCCACACGTACACGTTTCGTTCTGGAGTTGAAAGTTAAAGGGTTATACAGGCGTACTAACCGGCTCTCAGGACTGTCCGGTGGCGGGTCAGCCATCGGGGTCATGAGGAAAGACGAGCAGGGGTATGCAGCATCGCCAAGTAGGAGACACGGTACTCGTTTTTTCTCGTACAGAACGCGTGCACGACTGTTGTCGAAAATACGACTGTCATGCACTGATCCCGGCCAGCTCGAAACGACGTCGTATAATTGTAGCTTTGGCCCTGCAATCACCCATCGAAAATTCAATTAAAGTTATACTGTGTTTTTGTGCTGAAGCAGCCGTTTACTACGAACGTACGTAATGCCTGCATGATCTTGTTTCAGTGCAGTAGTATTTACTTTTGTTTCAGAATGCAAAGCTACAGTCATAAAAATTCAAAGCTATTCCATTTGTGGGCCAATTTCAGCTGCATTCACGGGACAGGCGTCATTGTAGACAAAACACTCATGCAATATGTGACGCTGATCGGATCGCTCCGCAGCCAGCACTCGCACGAGAGCGGTGAATTACCACTGCAACCAAAAACTTCAGTCCCCCCCCCTCCCTCTCCCCCCCCTAGCATTGCAAATGGGACCTGGGCCTCCTCGATCATCTCGCGAATTGCTTAGCGCGGACTGAAGGAGGACCGCGAGAGAACATGTGATGTTTGGTGTTGTAGCAAGCAATCCGTGGGTTTAAATTGCGATTTGGTCTTTCTTGTGAATACAGCTTTACTTGGTTGCAAACAAGCTAAACGAAATAATGAAAAAATGCCACGTAATTACAATAGCATGCACCGGGTTTTGTAATGGAATAATCTACCATGAGGTTTTTTTTGCTAATATTCAGTTTATAGAATGCCTTCTGCAATGTTAATGTTGAATTACTACATCTTAGAAGTACTGCAAAGCTTTCAACGTTAGCAGGAAGAATAAGTAAGTTACCTGAACATTTATGGAGAAGTAACCCTTCCGGTTGCGCTAAACTTCGACATTCGGCCCACCAGGTGATTTGATACGGACGTGGGTGCAATCCATGCACCCTGTCACACCGGGAAACTTGGCGATCCGGTAGAATTCCACCATCGTCTCACGGAACCTGTTATCGGAGTTAGGGAAATTCACGACAGCCGGGAACAAGTGCTTCGCGATCAGCCGTGACACACGTTCGATGACGCGGCTCACCGTCAGTTGAGACACATTCACCAAGTCGCCCATCACTACTTGAAAAGTACCCGCTCCATAAAAGCGCAGCGTAATCAGAAGCTGCATCACAGGTGGAAGAGGGTGGCCACGCTTGCTGCAGCTCTCCTCAAATGGCAAGCACTCAAGTAGCTTCTTCACGCTGCTCTTGGTGAAGCGATAGCGCGCGAGAAATTCACTGTCTGTGAAGTGCTCCATGGGGTTCAACCGGTGTCTCAATTGTTTGCGTGGTATGCTTACACAGTCATCTACGTCGCCAAACAGCTCGTCGACGCGGAGAACATAAATGACGAACGATGCGTAGTCTACCATGATACTTGGCTCGAGGGACGATTCAAGGTAGCTCGATCGCTTCCTTAGAAATCTCGAGGAAACGCTCAAGATTTTCTCAAGTGAAGGAAGCGTTTCAAGTGAAGGGTGGTTTGTGAATGGAAAAACGCCACTCAAGGAGCGTTTCGAGTGAAGGGCCGAGTCGAGGAGCGTTTGTGAATACGGGAGAAAGTGGTGCAAGACCCTTCAACAAACGCGCGGCGTAGCGAGAAACAGCACACCGTCACAAAACAACTAACATTGAAACAAGTTCGTCTCGTCTTAGTTTACCGCGGAGCACAGACGACCGCAGCGTAAATTCCACATGTCATACAACCCACTTACCCTGATCCGGAATAGTCGAAGTGGCGCGTCTTCTTCGCCGGCCGGCAGCCCACACAAACGCATAATAAATGAAGAATCGGAGCACACCAGCTGCGTAAGAACACAAGTGTTTTCAGCGACACCGTCAGCAAAAAGCCCACACGTTTCGGTGCAATTTTTACGGCGTAGGGCTTCGACAAGCTTCACCGGCGTATTGAAAAAGTAGCGTTAATGCTAACGTCTATGCGTGCTGCCATCTTGCATAAAAAGAAAAAAAAACAAACAAAAATGCCGAAAGTGCGTTTAGATCATGTGATATCTTTCCGTCAACAGCGGCGCCGAATTTTCTCCATACATCTCCTGGGATGTGATAGAGAAATACGCGCCCCGAGAAGGGGTGGGGGAGTCGCGCATCGCAACCAATACGCTCGACTTCAGACACACCTGGTGGTGGTGGTGGTGGTGGTTAGAAGAGGAGAAAGCCACCTAATTTCTGCAGCCCGGTCAGGAGCACGGCGCAGTGCCTCAGACACACCTGCAGCACAACAGCCAATGCCCAGTGCCTCTTCCTCCTCTCACTTTCTGTCCCATCCGTCTTTCGAATGCGCTGCGACGTTGGTCGCGGGTTTTGGTAGCTTTTAGAGACAGGACAATTCGGCTTTTAGTTAACGCGCACACTGAGAATTTTTTATTGTTCAACAACGCACAGAAGACAAAAAAAAATTGGCAGCATATCCACGGAGTGATTAATGGAGAGAGGGGCAAAGCATTTGTTCGTCCATTCGTTTTTGCTTTCGTCCGTCCACGCGTCCGTCTGTGTGACCGTCCATGCGTCTATCTGTCCGTCCGTGCGTGCGTCTGTTCGTGCGTCCGCCCCTGCTTCCGTTCATGCGTCCATCTATGCATCTGTCTATGTGTCCGTTCGTCTATCTATTCAACACTGCAAGTACCTTCAACTCGCATCTTTTCATCATATATTCCTCATATAAAAACACCGCCATCCAGACGACATTCCAAAGACTAAACAAAATGTAGCACACGCACACTTTCTTACAGCTTGCGCTTCGGGTCTACTTCCCACCTTTAACCACCTCGAGTTCATGGTATATACTAGTTCACTGTATTTATGGCACTGCGGCCCAACGCTCACTAAACCTTTCTGAAACCAAAAATGTTACACCCAGCTAGAGTAACGTAGCAACGTTTTCCAGTCAGATAGTGCTCAACGTACATGCCAATGGCTGCTAATGGGGTCACAGCGTGCGCGTTATTTAAAAGCCGATATCTTTTGTCTCTCATTCTCCATTAGCAGCCATTCGTATGTACATTGAGCACAATCTTTTATTGTTCGACAACGCACAGAATAAATCTCTCATCAGCACCACCAAGGAGGCGAAAATGTATACCTGTTACATAATACAACGGCTACAAGGGACGAACGGGTGCCGCTATAAGAAGCTCTGCCCTGTGCTCGTGTTCCCTCGTTGTCGTCGTTAGCGTCTCAGGGCGTCCCTGGGCTGGCGGACGCCCGTAATGGCAAGCCAGCCCCTGAAGAAGGCGCTAGCCTTCGACTTAGTCGTCCCCGAGGGGACTAGTCTCGAAGACGTCGCTGACGCGACGTCTTCTGTGTACTGTAAGAGGTCTACTGTGTACAGCCCTTTGGAGGCCGGAATCACCAAGTCACCGTTAACAGTGAGGCCGCTCTGGCTCAAATCGTCGACGCGTCCCACCTCATCATCAGAGGAGAGCGCGTTGCTGTCGTACTCTTGGGACCCCAAGTCACTCAAGTCACCGTTCTGTTTCTGCAGTGCCGCGTCCCCAGCGAGGTCCTCGCGCAAGCATTGTCGCCCTATGGGAAGGTGCTGCACATCAGCAGAGGGCTCAAGGGGTCGCGCCCAACCGTGACCACCGAAACGCGATTCGTCCGGATGGAAATGAAGACATCGTCGCCCGTGCCCAACTACCTCAAGGTCGCTGGCCATCGAGTGACCTGTGACTATAAAGGGATCCAGCGAGTGTGCCGTCGATGTGGAGACAGTGGGCACTTCCGCATGAATTGCACAGCTCCATTTTGTGGAAGGTGCGGCGTTTACGGCCACGAAGGGAAAGGCTGCTCGCTGCCGTGTCGCCGTTGTGGTGACCCGTATGCCACCTGTCGCCTGCACCATCAGGCCGTCGTATTCCGAGGCGGCCTCCAAGAATTACCCGCCACTTCAATCAGGCAAGAATAAGGCCGTCGTATCATTGACGCCAGGCCCGGATATTTGCCAGGACGAAGTTGGGTAAGTCACAACGCCACACCAGACGCCACACCAGACGCCCATAGCGTCTCCAGCCAGCCCCGACCAGGCAGCCCATCAAGGTGCGGATGATCCATTTAGGGGCCTGCGACCAGTGGTGGTTCCCACAGAACCAGAGGTCGAGCCCTCACTGGAGGAGTTGCCACTCGGCGAACGCGTCGCAGATGCTGATGTGATATCTGTTGCTCACCCCATGGCTGCCCAGTCCTCTCTTAGCTTCCTATCATTGAAGAAACTTTGTCCCTAGGTGACGAAGTTTCTATCAACGAGGACTCGAGCAATACTAGGAGTGAACTGCCCTGCAGATATACACCGACAGCATTCCAAGTGAGATCAGCCGGGACAGTTTTGACGAATTTGTGCCATCTTCACTCAAGAGCCTCGGCACCAAGTGCCACCGAATATCCAGCAGTGACTTGGAGGCCCCCAGCAGAGACAGAAGTCCCCTGTGGACTTCGATGCGGCCCCGGAAGCCCCGCGCTTCCGGTGGGCCGCCTGGTCGTAAGAATTGATTGAGCTGCTTGCGGGGCACCCGCTCCCGCGTCTCTCAGAACTTTGAGTCTAGTATCGAAATTTGTCTTTATTGTTTACGATGGCTACCACATTAAATATTATTTCCTTCAACGTAAAAGGTTGTCGCAGTCCGGTAAAGCAGGCCGAGGTGATTAGTGTAGCCCGTGCAGCAAATTGTGATGTTTTATGCCTGCAGGAAACTAATTTCTGTTCACCCTCCGACGTTTGGGCTTTTAAACAAAAGTTTAACTTAGATCGCTATTTTTCTTTCGCTACAACTTGTTTTACGGGAGTAGGCATCATTATATTTAATCGGGCTTTATTGAGAGGTCACCACGTTGTTTATGACGGCGTCGGTAGAATTATTGCTCTAGATTGTACCTACTTTTCTTTTCGAATGATGATACTATGTACGTATGCGCCTGCACGAACCGGACAGTCTAATGATTTTTTTTTTCGAAATTTGGTTGTTCTTTTTCCCAGACGGTCGTCATGTAATTCTAATTGGAGACTTTAACTGTGTGCTAAATACGTGATGCCATGTACAAGGTCTTGGCTGAGGTCGGTCTGCTTGGAATTCACGTGAGCTGCGACGCCTTGTCCTGCAATTTTTATTGCTGGATGCGCATAATATCATGCACGGGAATACTTTTGCTTGGACATGGCGCCGCGGACACACCTCCAGCAGACTCGACCGGGCTTATATTCCACATGCTTTAGAGACGTTTCTTTCCGACTTACGTGTTCCGCCCATCCCACCTTCGTCTGTGTACATCTCTGACCATCGTCCGATTCTCTTAGAACTAAAAATTTCATTTTCTTTTTCGGAGAAGCCATGGCATCTTGATGTTCACGGCTTCCAAGACGCGTGCTCTCGGTCAAATTCGTCCCGTGCAATACGCGTGTCACTCGCAGCGTCTGATTCATTTGATTGGAATGCGCTCAAAACCCAGTGGCGCCTGCACTGCTCAGTGTAAGGACGTTTCCTTCGTCGTCGCGTTTCTGAGGAGCTGGCCGATACTGCAGCGAAGTTACGCATCGGCTTGCACGCTGAAACGCCGTCTCTCCTGATGCGAGCTTGGCAACATGAATTACGTGAACGCTTCCAACGTTTGATTGCAGTTTCGTCTCTGGCGAAGGCTGCATGGCGTTGTAGGCACAACATTTGTGTTCACACCGATGTGCTACGCTATGCGAGGGAATCGTGTTTTGGGCAGTCACAACCATCTGTTTTTATGACCAGGCAATCACCACCTAGACTGCAGCTTCCTACGCGTGATCGATCTCTATTTCTGGCGCATTTTGTCATGTCATGTTCGTCCATGCGGACAAACTCTAATATAATACCGCCTATGCTTAGAGGTTTGCCTCGCGTTTCCCGACAAGCTGCTGGCTCTCTGCACATCCCTCCGTCAGTTGAAGAGGTAAAGGCAGCACTACAATCTATGAAACGGGGGACAGCCCCTGGCCAGACGGTTTTCCAGTTGAATTTTACTTGTCATTTTGGAATGAGCTTGGTACTGCATTAACCTCGGTTATCCGGTGATGTTTTGAGGATGGTGTCTCTCCATCAAGTTTTCGAGATGGACGCATTGTGCTTATTCCAAAAGGTGATGCTTCTTCTGTTAATCCTGAGGATTGGAGACCTATCACGCTTCTTAACGTTGACCATAAGATATTCGCAAGGTGGTCGTTCAACGTTTGAAGGCTCTGTTGAACATCCTGGTGGGTCATCACCAGGCTTCATCTCTGCCTGGGCGGGAAACACACAGCTTGTCCTTTACCACCCGGGATATCATAGCCTATACTCTGTCTCGATCTGCGCGTAGTCTCCTTGTGTCTTTAGACCAAGATAAAGCTTTTGACCGACTAGAGCACACGTATATCTTTAATGTGCTCGCAGCCCTTGGTTTTCCTGGTACTTTTGTTGAATTAATTAGGCATACCTACTCTGGTATAAAAAGCACACTAGTTCTGAATAGTTGGGAGAGGGCTGCCTTTTCTATTACACGTGGGGTGCGTCAAGGATGCCCCTTGCCTGTTGGTCTATTTGTCCTCAGCCTTGAGCCATTTTTGTGTGCTCTAGAAGCGGATTCAATGTGCGGGGTCTTGCGCTTCCCGGCAGCAGTACCGTGAAAGCCACAGCTTTTGCTGACGACATAACCCTGTACCTTTCAGATGAAGAAAGTCTGTCACAAAGCCTGCGTTTATTCTTCCAGTATGGGGACATTTCTGGTGCCGCGCTAAACCTCTCTAAGTCCCGGTATTTGTTCATCGGCTATCCCGACTCCACACTTAGCTCCACATCTCTTCTTCGGCCGGCTGCGTCTCTTCGCAATTTAGGAATTCTATACAACCACTACGGCGTCTGCAACTCTGCTAGGTCCAATGCCCTCGATGAAGTAAAACAAAAAATTGAGAACGCCCGGGATTTTCACTTCCCACTTCTTGTGTAAAGGTACCTTGCGCAGACTGTGTTGTGCGGTCACCTTTGGTACCTTTCTTGCGTGGAGCAGCCGCCTTTACGCATCGTGTGGTCATTGCAATCTACCTGGTGTTTGTTCTTTTGGTCCGGTGGCACTTAGTTGGTTTCTCGTGCGGTGTTAGGACAGCAGCGTTGCCAGGGAGGATTTGCTTCCCCTTCGGTATCAATACGCTGCCGGCTATTGGCCCTGCGCTTCCTGTTGCGCCTCGTACAAGGAGAGGAATCCACCGCTCGAACTCTGACATATTATTTTCTAGGCACTCACCTTCGGTATTTGTTGCCTAATGTGCACCTTAATCGGGGCCCACAATCAGTAGTACTTCTTTCGTTTTATGCAACAGCTGTCGCGTTTTTTCGTCATATCCAGTCGACTTGCTCTGAGTTAGGTGTGTTAGACAATCCTATCGTTGCCACAACAGCCGCGTTGTTGCTCCCGTTAGTTCCTCCGGACGCCGCACCCGCTCTAGTCGTGTGTCTTGGAGCACGCTGACGGCATCGTTTCTACCTGGCCACCTCCGGCACTTCATTAGGCGGCTTGGGTGGGGCGTTCTTCTTACCCTTGACTGCCTAGAAAGGTGGAGAATGGTCCACTTATCAACATGTTCAAACTGCTCCCTACGGGAAACAAATCAGCATGTTTTAAGACAATGCGTCGTTGCTCGTGCTTCTGGAGGGCTGTGCGTGCAGGATTTTGTGGCCTCGGAGTAAACTGCTTTGTTTCTTCTGAACGTTGTTCTCGAGGCCCCTTTGCCTGCCTTCTCATTGTTGCTGGTGCCTACTGTCTTTGGCATAACCGTTGTGAAGTTGTTGCAGCAGGTCGTCGCCACCGCACTCTCTTCACGATTTTGGAGCGACTGTACAAAGAAATACTATCTGTTTTGTCGGAGGAACTCTTCTTTTTGGGTGAGGAGGAATTCCTCCGACACTGGTCCTGCCGTTTTGTGTTCGTCTGTGAGAGACGTGTAAGGTTTGTTTTCAGGCCTGCCTGGTATTGGCAAGTTAATCTTTGTTTAGTACTCATACAAATACCTTGTAAATAATATGTAAATATCTGACATACAGATCTCTACATTTTATTTGTGTATTATTAGTTTACCATGTATTGTGCATATGTAGACATTGTTTTTGTAACAATTCCTGTGTAGTTGTGTATGTTGTGTTCCGTTTACATATATAAACATATATTTTTGTAACAACTTTTGGCGTGTCTGTGGATGTTGTGCTCTGTCGCAATGTTCTGTTGGATTGTAATTATTGTTCACTGTCTGTGAGAATAAATTTCTCTAAACAAAATGGTTGCTACGTTATACTCGCTGGGCGTAACCTCCTAGGTTTAAGAAAGGTTTAGCGAGTGCTGGGCCTCGGTGCCGTAAATCCAGTGAACTAGTTTATACATGAACTCGACGTGGTTAAAGGTGGGATGTAGACATGACGTAAGCATGTGGGAGGTGGCATGTGGCATGTAGCGCGTAGACAGGATAACCGCTGGTCATTAAGGGTAACTGACTGGATTCCTAGAGAAGGGAAGCGGGTTAGGGGGAGACAGAAGGTTAGGTGGGCAGATGAGATCAAGAAGTTTGCGGGTATAAATTGGCAGCAGCAAGCACAGGACCGGGTTAACTGGCGGAACATGGGAGAGGCCTTTGTCCTGCAGTGGACGTAGTCAGGCTGATGATGATGATGATGATGTAGACATGAAGCGCTAGCCGTAAGAAAGTGTGTGTGTGCCTCCTCTCGTTCACTCCTTTGAATGTCCGCTGGATGGTGGCGCTTCTGTATGATGAATATATGATGAAAAGATGTGAGATGGTGGTACTTGGAGTGTTGAATAGTTGGATGATGAGACTCACAGACAGATGCATGGACGGACGCACGGATGGCTGCACGGACGGGTGGACGCACAGACGAACACAGGAGCGGATGCATGTGCGAAAGCAGGGACAGACGCACAGATGAACGTGCGGACGCACGAACAGACGCACGTATGGACGGGCGGATGAACGCACGGGCAGCCACACAGACGCACGCATGAATGGACGGAAGCAAGAACGAATGAACGGGCGGATGCTTCGCCCCACTGTCCATTATTCACTCCGTGATATGCTGCAATTTTTTGTACACTGAGTGTCCACACCACACAGAAATGTATCCACAATGCATACAAATGTGTCCACACCACACAAATTTTGTAAAAACGCAAGTAATCACGCCAATATAAATGTTCACACAAAACATAGAAGTTCCATAAAATGTCTAAGGTGATCTTGTCGCTTAAATACTGAACTATTTCCAGAAAGGTTCTCCCAAAAATATTGTAGTGAAACACGAAAATACTGTTTTGAAACATGCCGGTTAACAGTGAAGTACATTTGTTTTATGTTTAGTACTTTTTAGCTATTTCTAATTTCTCTAGAAAGTGAACGACCACACGCACTTTAGTATCTTGTAGCTTTAGTTTTGGCCATGGACCCATGAATTTAGGGGCGAAGCTTCTTATAGGGACATTCGTTCGTCCCTCGTAGCCATTGTACTGTGTAACAACTATAACATTTTGACCTCCAAAGTGGTGCCAATGAGAGATTTCTTCTGCGCGTTGTTTTTATTTATTTATTTTTTATTCACAATACTGTAAGCCCTGTCGGGCTGTTACAGAGTGGGAACTACATCATACAATGACAATTCTAATTTATCAACAAAAGATTCAACTGTGTCTACATTCTCAAAAAAATCGGCGGCAAGACAGTTCCAGTCGACAATCGTTCTGACAAGAAAAGTGTTTTTAAATGTGTCAATTCTCGGTGTGTAGGGCATAATTACGTGTGGGTGATTGGTTCTTGATGAGACTCTTCCTGGGGGACGCAAATGGAGAGAAGGGTTTAAATTGAGTTTATTGTTGTAAAGCTGATATAAAAACTTTATTCGATTGATTTTTCGGCGAATGGCAAGCTGAGGAAGTTTAACCTCAGTGAGCAGGGTTGTTATTGACTGCCTCCTCTCATAAACGGAAAAAATAAATCGCGCTGCTAGCCTCTGAACACGCTCCAGTTTATCTATTTGATATTGGTGATGCGGGTCCCAGATCATGCTAGCGTATTCTAAGATAGGCTGAACAATAGTTTTGTACGCCTGAAGTTTAACCTCAGGAGGAGCACCTCTTAATTTACGTCTCAGTAGTCCAAGTTTCCGCTGCGCTGATCCGCAGATATTGTCAATATGTGCATTCCAATTTAGTGTATCTGTAATTGTCATACCAAGATATTTAATTTGGGTGGATCTTTTGATTTGGTTAGTATTCACTGTATAGTCAAACATTAAAGGCGTTTTCTTGTTTGAGACTGTCATGCAGGCAGACTTGTTAGGGTTGATTTCCATATCCCATTTTGCACACCAATTGTGAATAATGTTTAAGGCATCATTTAAACAAGTTTGGTCAGAGACAGTCTTGACGCGTGTAAACAAAAGACAATCGTCGGCAAACAATCGCACTTCAATGTTGGGATGTACACCACTTGCAATGTCATTAATATAAAGCAGAAACAAAATTGCGCCTAAAACCGACCCTTGCGGCACACCAGAAGGAATGGGCAAAAAAGATGAATATTCGCCGGCTATTTCCACAAAATGTTGACAATTCGTCAGGTAAGCTTGAATCCACCTAATTGATAGATATGTGGGGTTTAACGTCCCAAAACCACTATATGATTATGAGAGACGCCGTAGTGGAGGGCTCCGGAAATTTAGACCACCTGGGGTTCTTTAACGTGCGCCCAAATCTGAGCACACGGGCCTACAACATTTCCGCCTCCATCGGAAATGCAGCCGCCGCAGCCGGGATTCGAACCCGCGCCCTGCGGGTCAGCAGCCGAGTACCTTAGCCACTAGACCACCGCGGCGGGGCTTGAATCCACCTAATTTTTTGTAAATTAACACCGTAACCATGTAATTTATTTAGAAGTTTCGCATAACATACCCTGTCGAAAGCCTTTGATAAATCTAATGAAATAACATCTATTTGTTCTTTCGAATTCATAGCTGCAGCAAAGTGATGAATGGTTTCAAATAACTGTGTCACAGTTGAAAGGCGTCGGCGAAAACCATGTTGTTTGTTGTAAAAGAGGTTGTTATTTTCAAACTACGCAACAAGATGTTTACCAATTATATGCTTTAAAAGTTTACACACTGTACATGTAATGGAAATGGGGCGATAGTTTTCAACCATCAGCTTATCTCCAACTTTGGACACAGGCACAACCCTTGCTAGCAGCCAATCACTCGGTACAACACCAGTTTCCAATGAGGAGGCAAAAATTTTGACTAAAATAATGCAACCCATTCGCAATAGCGCTTTAAAAACTCGTTCGGTATTTTATCAGGTCCTGAAGACTTCTTGACATCTAATTTTAAAAGCAATTCAATTATACCTTCCTTAGAGATAACAATGTCATCTTCACAATGGCTACCATGTTCTGGACCTATCGAGGCCATGTCCGTCGGGCTAGTATATGTACTGTTAAAGAAATTGTTAAAAGCTTCAGCAACTGAAACTGGATCACTGCAAATGTTTCCATTTAAAAGTACACTGGTTGTAGCCGGCTTTGACCCAACCAGGTATCTCCAGAACTTCTGAGGTGAATTTTTCAAATAATCAGCCAACGTTGTTGAAACAAAATGCTTTTTAGCAGTTTTTAACTCCTTCCGCACGTCGGTACTAAGCGCAGCGATGGCAACGGGGTTTCTCGGTCTTTTTTGTCGTGCCCGGCGCAGTCGTCGTTTCAAATGAATTATATGTCGATTAACCCACGGGTTTGTTTTTTGTAAGCATTTCTTTCTTTTCGGCACAAAACGAGATAAGCATTCACTCACAGTAAGTGTAAAGTATTCCCAAAGTTCATGAACGTTATTTCCTCTGGGCATCTTATCAAGAGCAGTTTCTAGTAGATTAAGAATGGATGTGTCATCAGCACGTTTGAAATTGTAAACCTTCACGATCGGATTCTTTACTACGCCCTTATTCGCAATTTGAACCGTGGCCACGACAATCTTATGGTCAGAGATCCCTTCCTCAATTTCGACTGTGTAATGAAACGTTTCCTCTGACAAAAATACGAGGTCCAGCAAACTCTGGCACTGTCCTTGTATTCGCGTGGGGCAGTCAACTACCTGAATAAGACTGTGTGTTGCCATAGTTTTCAATATGCATTCCGCGTGAGGCTTCTCTAAGGGCCCAGGAATGCGCGCCTCCCAATCTATTCCAGCCAAGTTGAAATCCCCAACCATAATTATCCGGCTTTTGGTACTAGTTAGGGCTGTTAAGTGATCATCTATTTTTTGAATGAATTCGACTGGGCTTCCCGGGGGTCTATAAATAACGCCAATTATTACAGCTGTTTCGTCAAGAAATATCTTGCACCAAACACTTTCGTGGTCATCTAAAAGGGGTAACTGCTCATGCTTGATGGAACCTTTAATCAGCAATGCCACTCCACCCCTTCTCGTTGCCCTATCTTTACGGATTACGCTGTATGAACTGGGAAAAACTTCGTCATTCGTAACGTCTTCGTTTAACCATGTCTCAGTTATGGCAATTAAATGTGGATCATGCTGTAACGATACGCACTCTAATTCTTCAAGCTTGTTTACGACACTTCGGGCGTTTATGTTTAGTAGCTTAATTCCATTGCTCGCCCGCTGTCAGTCCCAATCCCGCGAAGCAGTTCCATTATTACTGCGAATTCTGGCCCGAGCATTCGACTGCTTGTCCCACGTGTACATTGTACCATTAATATCGAGCTTGTCGTGAACAAGCTTGACTTTCGCTCCCTCTTTCTTATCTTTTTGGGCTGATTGCCAAAGTAACCTCCGTTTTTCAAGAGTTTCCTGTGAGTAATCATGGGATATACTGATCCCTGATCCTTTCAATTTTTTACACTGGTTGAATATAGCAATTTTTTCGTTGTAGTCATATAGCCTCATGATAATAGGTCTGTCTTTATCGGCCTTTTTTCGCCTAAGTCTATGGATTCGCTCTACGGACGACACAGTGACACCAAGACGTTTAGTGAATACGCTTTTTAGCACCTTATCCTGTATATCTTCTCGCGTTTCGTTCTCAGCTTCCGGAATACCAAATACAATCAAATTATTCTGTCGGGCTTTATCTTCCATTGTAGTTATTCTTTGCTGTTGGTACTGGATAGTTCGCTCTAGGTTGCGAACGGTTTCTTCGAGGCTAAGGAGCCTCCCGCACTGGTCCACCAGAGATTGAATTTTGCCCTCAATATTAGCAAGCCTGGCCTCCATTTGATTTTGGTTGTCTAAAATTTTTTGAAGGAGTTCCTGAGTGGTTGGGCCCGGATTTGTTTCAACATCACCAGAAAGTAACACTTCTAGATACGACCACAAAGAGCACAGAATTTCACAACACCTCAGTGAGAGCGGCAGCACAACAAGAAAAATGCAGTTAGAACGATAACTTGTTTTTGAGTAATAACTAACCTGCAAAGAGAGCCATGCGTGCGTGAGCGACATGGTCGCGAGCGTACTGCCGCCCCCACTGAAGTCTGGCGGGCTCGGCGACGGCTTTATATCCACGCTGCGGCTGGCTTCCGGCGTTGTCTCACTAGGCTGGTCCCACTGGGTGTTCCAAGTGACGTCATATGCTTGCAGACACGGCAGATCCGGAAACGTTAGTAGTTCCAAGCTTGATAACGTTTGGTCGACGAAAAGCGGCATCAACTGCAAAGAGAGCCATGCGTGCGTGAGCGACATGGTCGCGAGCGTACTGCCGCCCCCACTGAAGTCTGGCGGGCTCGGCGACGGCTTTATATCCACGCTGCGGCTGGCTTCCGGCGTTGTCCCACTAGGCTGGTCCCACTGGGTGTTCCAAGTGACGTCATATGCTTGCAGACACGGCAGATCCGGAAAAGTTAGTAGTTCCAAGCTTGATAACGTTTGGTCGACGAAAAGCGGCATCAACTGCAAAGAGAGCCATGCGTGCGTGAGCGACATGGTCGCGAGCGTACTGCCGCCCCCACAACAATAAAAGGTGTTCAACAATAAAATGTGGTGTTCAATGTACATGCTAATTGCTGCTAAGGTAGAATGAGACTAGAGCGTTCGGCTTTTAGTTAACGCGCACGCTGCGATCCCCATTAGCAGCCTTTGGCATGTACATTGAGCAATATCTGACAAGTAAGGGTTGCTACGTTATACTCGCTGCGTGTAACCTCCTTAGTTTTAAAAACGTTTAGCGAGCGCTGAGCCACAGTGCCATGAATACAATGAACTAGTATATACCATGAACTCGAGGTGGTTAAAGCTGGGAAGTAGATACAAAGCGCAAGCTGTGAGAAAGTGAAAGCTGAATTCTCCTGTCTCTCATTTCCTGATAGCAGCCATTGGCATGTACATTGAGCACTATCTGACAGGAAAAGGTTGCTACGTTATACTAGCAGGGCGTAACCTCCTTGGTTTTAGAAAGGTTTAGCGAGCATTGGGCCGCAGTGCCATGAATACAGTGAACTAGTATGTACCATGAACTCAAGGTGGTTGAAGGTGGGAAGTCGCCCCGCCGCGGTGGTCTAGTGGCTAAGGTACTCGGCTGCTGACCCGCAGGTTGCGGGTTCGATTCCCGGCTGCGGCGGCTGCATTTCCGATGGAGGCGGAAATGTTGTAGGCCCGTGTACTCAGATTTGGGTGCACGTTAAAGAACCCCAGGTGGTCAAAACTTCCGGAGCCCTCCACTACGGCGTCTCTCATAATCAGAAGTGGTTTTGGGACGTTAAACCCCACAAATCAATCAATCAATGAAGGTGGGAAGTAGACCCGAAGCGCCAGCCGTAAGAAAGTGCGCGTGTGCCACCTCTTGTTTAGTCCTTGGAATGTCCACTGAATGGCGGTGCTTCTATATCGGGAATACAAAGCATGTTTTTTAGAGTGTACACTTGTTATATATTTTGTTAGCACAATGGAAATGTCAGCATGGTGTTCGTTTACTGTAGTCTCGACTGCATCCAAATAAAAAGGTCGTACAAGTAACATATTTGTGTCTTTTTGATGAAAATTAGGCATTCGGTGACGTAGACTGCTAGAGAAATAAGTACAATTTGTCACCGCTATGTAGTGCAGTAGGGCTAGATAAATCCATCTATAAACGCGTCTTGCGTGCTTCTTGAACAAGCATCACAATTCAATTTTGTTTCCTACATTGCGCATTCACAGAACACCGTAGAACTCGCAGCGTGATTGGGTGACCAACAGAGACCAAAACGTGCCAGTAACCAGCCCGTGGGCGTCGCAGAACCAGTGACGTTCAGCTTAGACATAGTCTAGTTGCATGGTGACCGGCCGCACCCTCCTTCCTGTATATTAGCTGCTTCTGCAGCTCCAGGGGAGGATTTTTGAAACGGCATTACAATAAAAAGCAGCGCTAGTCCCATGAAAAAAAAAAGACAGACCCTACGTATGGTGGGAATCGATGATATCCGAAGCACAAATGAAGAAGAGTGATACGTGACCTCAAAATCAGCACAACGCTAAGAGGCATAGGTAAATTATGCCGTACATGGCTTATAAGTCATGGTTATTATTTTTGGACGTTTCATTCACATTCGTCATCTATTAAAGTCCTTGATACAGCATTGACAAGTATGCAGCTAGTAAAACGGCCGCGAGGGTGCTATGAGCGTAGCATGTAGTCATGGTTTAAATAAAATACATATCGTGATTATCATGTTTGGACGTGTCATTTACATTCATCGTCTATTCACATCATGTAATACCTATTTTGGTACATGTTTAACTAGTGAAACGGACACGAGAACGCCAGGAGTGTATTTTATTATTACTTATTCTTTCCAAACAATGTTGGCCGTTATGGCCGCAACAGGGTGGGTACAGTAAACATAGAACATGTAGTGTAGCATGTAGTCATGTTTTGCATGAAACGCATATTGTGATTATCAAATTTGGATGTGTCATTTACCATCGTCGTCTGTATACCCTTCCCGTGATACTAAATATTTAGTACATGTAGAGCTAGCGCAACGGCGGCGAGCGCGTCATGAAAGGCTCAATATACTCCGACGCAACGTTGACGCAAGCGCAAGCTTCAAATGCAACATGCTGCATTTCGTGTCGACGACGTTACTTAGACAGAATCGCGTCTGCCTCTCTTCGTGACGGAGGGACGCCATGTGCGCTCAAACGCGCATGCGTCAAAGCAACGCAGCGCGGCGCACGCCTGCGAGTATATGGCATGGAGATCCACAATGAAGGTCAGTGGACAAATCCACTGATCTCTACTAATGGGATATTGGTGCCTAGCGTGCAATCGCCAGGGTGACGCGATAAAACGAACGCCGGTGCGCACGCGCAGCAGCTCACATCGAAGTGTAATGGCGCCTTGAGTGTGGCGTGTAATAATGTTCTTAAATGACACTCATCTCATGATTATCATGTTGGCACCAGTCACAAACCTTCGTCATCCATTCACGCGATGTGATACCAAATTTTGGCATATGTGAAGGTAGCGCAATGGCCGTGAGCGCATCATGAGTGTGGGACGTAGTCATGTTGTTACATGACACGCATGTCATATGATCATCATGCTTTGACGTGTAATTTACCAATGTCGTGCGTTCGCGTCACGTAATACAGAATTTCGTACGTGTGAGGCTAGCGAAACGGCTGCCAGCACATCATGAGCATAGCATGTAGTCATGTTTTACATGACACACATCTGATGATTATCATGTTAGCACCAGTCATTTACCTTGGTCTTCGATTCACGTCCCGTAATACCGAATTTGGTTTATGAGAACTTAGCGAAACGGCCGCGAGCACATGATGAGCATGGCAAGTAGTCATGTTGTTACATGACACGCATCTTATGATTATCACGTTTGCACCAGTTACATACCTTCGCCATCCATTTACGTCCCGTAAAACCAAATTCGGTATATGCAAAGAGACGTACGCCGTGAGTCGTACGTCTCTTGTCGTTGATTTTCCAAGTTTTGAAGGACATAAAATTGCATTGCATGTCGATCAACTTAGTGTGACATCATATTCTCAAAAATGTTGAGTGGGGCGAAGCGTTTGTCAGTCTCTCTGTGCTTACGTGCGTTCATCCGTTCATCCATGCGTCCATCCCTGCGTCCGGCAGTCCATTCTTTCGTTTGTCGGTCTGTCTGTCCGTTCGCTCGACCGTTGTATTCAAGGGACGCCGCAAGGCACCCGTCTTCTCAAACAACAATAAAAGTTCATTTGTATATCACACACACTGTTTCTCACGTCTTTAGTTTGATGATTGACCGGGCAGATTAACCTCCCTGCGGAGAGCTTCGCCCCACTCGTAATAATCAACCTCGAGGATATGCTGTGATCTTCTTCCACCAGTGTCTTGCATACTATACTGCCTGCGAACTTCGAAGTACGGTAGGTTTCCAGCACATCTAGGCCTCTTGCAGGGGCATCGCAAATATACGTGCTCTAATATGGGCGGTACAAATCTACAAAAAAAGCCCATTTGAGAATATATTCTCCCAAGCATTGACATTGCCTCTCGTACACCTTGACGCGACATCTCCAAATGAGCGCGAAGTTATTAAAAAGCTCAAGGCATTTTTGCTTCTCGCCACATGCAAGCTTCGCCAACAGCGCGGCCGACCTTTCAATCATACATGGAAGCGCCGCGGTGAGCATAAAAGAGCAGACCATGTCCACCTTTGGAGACACGCTCTCTCACACTATCTCCGTGCGATTAGGACAGCCACAGAGAAAACTGCCGCTCGCCTGCAATCTTGTAGGCCTTGGTTCCCCTGAGATAGGCATCGCCAGTGGTAAGTGCTAGATATAAAGAGCTTGTTTCAACTATGAAGGAGGTGCTCCTTCGTGGCTCAGTGACTAATGCCACGCACTCTCCACCAAAAGGCCGGACGGTTGATTCCACGCGCCGGAATCTTTTTGTGGTATATTTTTTTCTCGTGTTTTTATATATTTAAACACGTACACATATACGGTGAATGACAACTCTAGCATCCAAATCTAGCCGAGAATGTCCATATAATAGCTATCCTATTAATAACGCGTGCGAAATTATGTTGCCAATGCACTGCATATCTTAGAAAAAAATTTGTTATCACCTTTCGCAAGCATGCTTGGATCCATTTTTCTACGCCCTTGATCAGCGACGTAAAAAAAATACTGACTAAAAGCTATCAGTGCATTAGGGCTGCTGGACATATAAGGCTTCACTTCAAAATCATTCCCATAATCATGCAGTCAAAAACATCGACGGTAAAAAGTACGCCTTTCAAAGTAAGCAACACGAAGATGTAATCATGAATGTAGAAAAACACGCGGCGTGTCTACTTCCAATTTTAAGTTTGTAAGCGGAGCTCTCCTTGACTTGTGAAACGCAGTTGGTTCCGACAATGACCACGCCACCTACCCTTAACAGAGATTAACGATGTCTTCTCCGGTCGGACGGGTCGTCGCAGTGATGCGTTTTCGAAGGCTACTCCATTCAATGGTGTGACCAGATGTCAATGCTATAAACGGCCACAGTACCTGTCGTTTACTGTATTTTACTGCCATTACTTGACTTACTCTCTTCACAAGCATACGCATTGGAAGGACAGGGGAGGGGCGGGTTTTCATGACTTTGATATACATGCACACAATATGCTCAATGTATTGCTGATAGTCGCGTTACAGAGGAAATGTAAAGCTTTTGTCGCCACCCCCTCCAGTGTGGTTGGTGTGAAACTCTTTGAAAAAAATATTTTGCTACGCCCTTGATCACTGGCCACGAGAAACTGTGGGTAGAATTGTTGCGATGACGAAGAAGGGCTTCCCTGGGTAGAGCACCTTAGGTTGTGAAGCCTAAGAAGGGCTCGCACATGACGTAAAACGCTGGGCATTCACCGCGAAGTGGCTGCAGGATTATTTTACTTTAACATATCCAGAGCCTTAGAACGCTTTAGGTGTCATTGCGAGAATCACTCCGCTACCATCACGCTTGACTATGACAAAAGTGCTCACGGTGGAAGAGTAAGTGACTTGTCTGTTTTCACTGCCTTGAAGGGCATATGACTTGTTACAGTTGCATTCCATTGATTGATTGATTAAAACTTTATTTTTGTCCTGAGAAGACAGCACTCCAAGCGAGATCAGCCGGGACCGTTTTGACGAATTTGT
This sequence comes from Rhipicephalus annulatus, assembly GCA_013436015.1. Classification (NCBI taxonomy): domain Eukaryota; kingdom Metazoa; phylum Arthropoda; class Arachnida; order Ixodida; family Ixodidae; genus Rhipicephalus; species Rhipicephalus annulatus. The sequence continues at coordinate 282,588 of WOVY01011108.1, read as the reverse complement.
GCCATCTTCACTCAAGAGCCTCGGCACCAAGCGCCACCGAATATCCAGCAGCGACTCGGAGGCCCCCAGCAGAGACAGAATTCCACTGCAGACTTCGATGCGGCCCTGGAAGCCCCGCGCTTCCGGTGGGTCGCCTGGTCATAAGAAGTGATTCAGCTGCTTGCGGGGCACCCGCTCCCGCGTCTGTCAGAACTGTGAGTCTAGTATCCAAATTTGTCTTCATTGTTTACGATGGCTACCGCATTGAATATTATTTCCTTCAACGTAAAAGGTTTTCGCAGTCCGGTAAAGCAGGCCAAGGTGATTAGTGCAACCCGTGCTGCAAATTGTGATGTTTTATGCCTGCAGGAAACTAACTTCTGTTCACTATCAACGTTTGGGCTTTTAAACAAAAGTTTAACTTAGATCGCTATTTTTCTTTTGCTACAACTTGTTTTACGGGAGTAGGCATCATTATATTTAATCGGGCTTTATTGAGAGGTCACCACGTTGTTTATGACGGCGTCGGTAGAATTATTGCTCTAGATTGTACCTACCTTTCTTTTCGAATGAGGATACTATGTACGTATGTGCCTGCACGAACCGGACAGTCTAATGATTTTTTTTCGAAGTTTGGTTGTTCTTTTTCCTGGACGGTCGTCATGTAATTCTAATTGGAGACTTTAACTGTGTGCTAAATACGCGATGCCATGTACAAGGTCTTGGCTGAGGTCGGTCTGCTTGGAATTCACGTGAGCTGCGAATGCGTGTCCTGCAATTTTTATTGCTGGATGCGCATAATATCATGCACGGGAATACTTTTGCTTGGACATGGCGCCGCGGACACACCTCCAGCAGACTCGACCGGGCTTATATTCCACATGCTTTAGAGACGTTTGTTTCCGACTTACGTATTCCGCCCATCCCACCTTCGTCTGTGTACATCTCTGACCATCGTCCGATTCTCTTAGAACTAAAATTTCATTTTCTTTTTCGGAGAAACCATGGTGTCTTGATGTTCACGTCCTCCAGGACGCGTGCTCTCGGTCAAATGTGTCCCTTGCAATACGCGTGTCACTCGCTGCGTCTGATAAATTTGATTGGGATGCGCTTAAAACCCAGTGGCGCCTGCACTGCTCAGTTGAAGGGCGTTTCCTTCGTCGTCGCGTTTCTGAGGAGCTGGCCGATACTGCAGCGAAGTTACGCATCGCCTTGCACGCTGAAACGCCGTCTCCCCTGATGCGAGCTTGGCAACATGAATTACGTGAACCCTTCTAGCGTTTGATTGCCGCTTTGTCTCTGGCGACGGCTGCATGGCGTTGTAGGCACAGCAATTGTGCCCACACCGAAGTGCTACGCTATGCGAGGGAATCGTGTTTTGGGCAGTCACAATCACCTGTTTTTACGACCACGCAATCACCACCTACACAGTTGCATTCCATCTGTAAAAAATGACACGATACGTTGGGGGATGTTAGAATCACTGAATACGCTACTCGAGACCAAGCGTAGATGTCTCGCCGGATTATGCTACACGTGTAGGAAAAGCACAGCAAGCATTATAAGTGGTAAATGCCAAAGAGGACTTATTATTTTGTTCCGTCTGTTTTCAAGTGCCGGCGATCAACCACATGCTTATGCTGTAAAAGACGTCTAAGAGAGTGTAGCCTCGTAGAAACGCACGTTAAAAGAAAACAATATAAAAACATGGTTGATTTTTTGTGATATTAGTATAACACAAAAATGAAACGTTTTTTCATTGAAGTAGGGCTTATTGCACATACTGATATATAAGAATTTTTACTATGTCTATTGGTGTTTGTCAGCTATCGAACCATTTGGCGTGGACACACACACCACCGCGACGTCTGCCATTCATGATCTTGATTTACCCGCTGTGGTAGCTGGAGTTCTTAACATATACCTGGACCCAGCGTATCGTAAATTCCCGCAAATATAGCATCAACATGCATGCACTAAACACCGGTACTCGATATGGCCGTGTTCAAAGCATAGCCAATTGGGGAGAGAAACGGAAAGGTGTGCGCTCCTTAGTAATAGGGTAACCTACGCCTGCGCTCTGCATACACTGCCACACTCCACCACATCAACGTAAAAGGCAGAGGTTCGCGAACACGGGAGGCGCAGGTAGCGTAACCTGGGAACGTGCGCAGGCGTTCCACGTCCCGCTAGTCTGTTTCCTTCCACCTGTCGTTGCCTTGCTGAAGTGCTCACTGCAGCAGCTTTATTACTCAATGCAATGGTACCCAAAGTGAGCAACGAAACACCATTAGCGCATGTGGTAGCTGCACGGCTTAACCAACCAGCTTTCTCATGCTAAAATGAAGCGAATGGCAAGGAACATAAATGGCGTAACTGTGGTGCGATCCGCCGATGCTCGTGCTGTCAGGGTTTTTCACTGCTATCAATAAGCTTTCTTCATGGCCTCCAAGGCTATGCACCGGCGTTCAGTCTCTGATTCCATTCTTTAAATGTGTCATGCCGTATTAATTCTCTTCACCACTACCAGACCCCGGCACCGCACCGTCTCGCTAAAAGACAGCACCGTGTGATAGAAGCTGTGCGAGAGATATAGCGCACGTGTCTACGGTTCCTTGCCCCTACATTTCTCGCTCAGTAATTGAAAATGGAAGCAGTGGCAGCAGTGGCGTACCAACTTTTTCGCGAGGGGGGAGCAAACCTGCCTCACTCGTCGGCCGTGACACACACACACACACACACACACACACACACACATATATATATATATATATATATATATGCGAAGGCTGACGAAGGCTGGTCCCCCAGCTGAAAACGTTTAGTAAAGACGCTTCCACGAAAGTTTCGTCCCCCCTTTTTTGCCTACAATACGTCGGGTCCAGCGTGAATGACGTTCAAAGAACCTGGTATATATATATATATATATATATATATATATATATATATATATATATATATATATATATATGTGTGTGTGTGTGTGTGTGTGTGTGTGTGTGTGTGTGTGTGTGTGTGTGTGTGACGCTATGATGAATGGGCGACGTGGCCTGGCTTATACTCCAAGTTTATTCTACTCTCACTTCTTCTTTCTCGGCTTCTACCAACCATCGCTACCTTCATACGTCACATGATTCCCCCTCCCCCCGAAAGAATGCGCGAGCTACAAGCTATGAAGCATGAACAAGTGGTTTCTCATCATGGAAAAAATACCACAAGAAAGAGTAGTTCCATGTAACACGGCAGTTCCATGCACTTGCACAAACATATTCACAGGAAAGGTAGTCCCGTGACATCTAGGAGACCTCAGGTGGACGAGGTTGGGTGTTGCGTTCTGGAGAGCATGACCATGCATTCGACTTGGAAAACGATGATGACACAGCCTGGATAGTAGCGAAAAACGAACAAGGTTGAGAGTCCTTGTAGCGTTCGAAGGTTGGATGTCTAATGCGTTGGATTCCGAGTCGTGGCTGCGACAGATGCATTTTATCTAGTATCCATGCTTTTTGAGAGATGGTGACGGCTAAATGCCTGTGTGCTGGTGGCGTGCAAGCAGTTGCTCTGCGTATTAATGGGCGTTTTCCGTGGTGTTGTCGTCTGTGTAACCACTGGCACAGAGAGCGTCTGTGGAGATGTTCCTTCATCCGGAAACGTCTTTTTTCTTTAAATGGCCCTTGGATCAAAGTTCTTAATTTTTTAAGTCGTTCAACTTGGGAGCGTGCTTTCGTTGAAGTTTTCATTCGTGGTCGTCTTTTCTTGATTTGGTAATGGTGTTGAGAAAATTGTGGGTGGTCATCGTCGTTGAATAGGGAGACGCTGTCGGTAGTACCAGCATTATTTACGAGTGTGATGCAAGCATGATTTGTGTCAAGGAAAGCAGTAGATACATTTTCGTTTTTATCGGCGAGACTTGCATACATTAGTGACTCCGTACTGCTTCGACTTTTGGTTCTTCCGGTTCCTGAGGATGATATCACCGCAAACATGGCTTGACGTGGTTCCGATTCTGTATGTTTGTTTCTTTGCGGGAGAATTCAGCCAAGCGCTCTTGAAGTACAACCGCTTCCGGAATGGCAGTGGCTTGAAAAGTTATTTGGCCGATATTTCAGGTGGTCTGTTGCGTATGTGGCGATATCTTGAGGGGTGCGATGAGAGTGACGAGCACCAGATGAGCTACTTGGCACAGAACCAAATGATGGCTTACGTAAGCAAGATGAAGAGTCAAGTACATTGGGTGCTTGAATATTGTCTTGATTTGTGTATTGCATGGAAGAGGTTAGCGTTGGCGATATTTGTGCAGATGCAAAACCAGGTGGAATGTTGGGCCTTGCGAAAAAACTGCAGGGATGTCTTTCTATGAGCAGATGACTGACTTCGCCTGATGGCAACAGTAAACTTCTACTCTGTGCTCGAATGCGTGAAGGCTGCGTATGACTGTGATTACTGAATTTGAATGCATCGATTTGGCTGGTTGTAACGGAATCTTGATTATAGTCTTGAAACCAGATGATCATTTCTTCTTTTATCTTTTGCCAAGACTCATCGTTCTCGAAGATGTGGGTGAGGTAAAACTTGAATGCCTCACCTGGGATGTAATCAGTGAAGTTTATGATCATCTCCCACTCCGACCAAGGTGCAGCGGTAGCGTGGAGTTCGAACAGGTTGAACCAGTCCTGTACGGGTCCGTCGTCCGCTGATCCGCTGTACTTGGGCATGTCGAGGTCAGCCGATGGTTCTGTCATGGTGCTGGTCGTTGTCCCCCTAGGCGATGATTCGGTAGTCAATGTACGGTCAGGGCGTCTTCTGGGGAACTGCGTCGATGATGAGTGATGGATGAAGGGGCAGGCAGGTCTCCATCCTGTCGACTCGTGTGACGCTATGATGAATGGGTGACGTGGCCTGGCGCATACCCCATTTTTATTCTGTTCTTACTTCTTCTTCATCGGCTTCTACCAACAATCGCTTCATACGTTATATATATATATATATATATATATATATATATATATATATATGTGTGTGTGTGTGTGTGTGTGTGCGTGTGTGTGTGTGTGAAGAAAACTTTGCTTCATCGTCAGCGCTCCCACTTTATAGTGAGTGAAAAGGGGTTTATTGGCGACTGTTGCAACGGTGGTCCTACGACGAAACATGATCGGGAAAGAGCAACGGTCAAGCAGATGCCGGCGATGATCAGCAGGAGCCGAGCGAGAGAAGCCCAGCACCCAGTACCCAAGCGGTGGCGATGTTGCTTGCCAACGATGCGTTTTCTTCTTCACAATTTGCCCCCGCCGAAAAAGAGCCATCCTGGCGACCTAAGAGTCTGGAGGCAGAGGGCTGTGATATGGCTTAAGGCGGGCGACGTGGGCGATGTCACGTCCACGCCGGCGCATGTCGTCAGATGGGGAAAGTTGTTCAATGAGAAAATTCACCGGCGAGGTTTGCTCCAAAACGCGGTATGGGCCTTCGTACTTTGGAACGAGTTTTGAAGAAAGGCCGGGGGTTTGGTAAGGAACAGCCAGCCATACAAGTAATCCCAGGAATAGCTGTGGCTTTGTGAAGAGTCGGCGTTGTTTTCTTTCTGGCGCTGCTGTTCTTGTGACGTAAAGGGGCGCGGCACTCTTCCACATTTCGGGCAGCTTCGGACACAGATGGGCATTCGGATGCGTCAGGACGGTAGGGAAGGAGAGTGTCGATGGTGTGAGATGGTTCGCGTTCATAAAGAAAAAAGAAAGGTGAAAATCCGGTGGTAGACTCTGCCGCGGTGTTGTATGCGAACGTGATGAATGGAAGAATGCGATCCCAGTTAGTATGATCGGATGGCACATACATCGCGAGCATATCGCCAAGGGTGCGGTTAAATCTCTCCGTGAGCCCGTTAGTCTGCGGGTGGTATGCCGTGGTCTTGCGATGAACAACATGACATTCAGAAAGCAGAGACGTGACGACTTCTGATAGGAAAGCTCGACCTCGGTCACTTAGGAGTTCTCGAGGTGCGCCATGTCGTAGTATGAAGCGATGAAGGATGCTACGTCTCACGCAGTGGCACTCGGAAGGACGGCGGTCTCAGCGTAACGTGTTAAATGGTCCACAGCAACTATGATCCACCGATTTTCATGTGATGTAGTCGGTAGAGGGCCATAGAGATCAATTCCAATGCGATCGAAAGGTTCGGCAGGGCACGGAAGCGGTTGAAGTGCACCGTACGAGTGGAAAGGTGGTGACTTGTGGTGTTGGCAGTCAGGGCAGCCCATAACGAATTTTCGAACGAAATTATACAATCCGCGCCAGTAGAAGCGAAGGCGAATGCGTTCGTAAGTTTTGAAAACTCCGGCATGGCCACATTGGGGATTGTCGTGAAAGGAGGCGCAGATTTGTGATCGCAAGCTGCGCGGGACAACCAAGAGCCACTTACGACCTTCAGGGGCGTAGTTGCGTCGGTGTAGCAGCCGATCACGTATGGCGAAATGAGCAGCCTGACGTCGGAGAGAACGTGGTACCGCAGTGGTTGACGATCCAGAGAGACAGTCAAAAAGGGAAGCGATCCACGGGTCCTTGTGTCTGTCACTGGCAATGGAGTCGAGGTCGAGAGATGCGACGGAGTCGGTACCAGTGGTTCCGCAGGCCGAGTCGGAAGGTAAAAGCGAACGCGACAGGGCGTCGGCGTCAGAATGCTTGCGTCCGCTGCGATAGATGAAATGAATGTCGTACTCCTGTATTTGCAGTGTCCACCAAGCTAAGCGGCCAGAAGGATCCTTCAATGTGGCGAGCCAACAAAGTGCATGGTGGTCCATTACCAGGTCGAATTGATAACCGTACAAATAAGGGCGGAACTTGCGAAGCGCCCACACTAGCGCCAAGCACTCATTTTCAGTGACGCTGTAATTGGCCTCAGCTTTAGTAAGCGTGCGACTCGCATAAACGACGACGTATTCGGAGTAGCCCGGCTTGCGTTGGGCGAGGACAGCGCCAAGACCAACCCCGCTAGCGTCTGTGTGAACTTCCGTTGCAGCTGTTGGGTCAAAATGCCGAAAAATGGGAGGAGATGTTAGCAGACTACGGAGCGTGGCAAACGCAACGTCACAGTCAAGAGACCAGAATGAAAGGTCTACGTCACCGCGTAGGAGGTTGGTCAGTGGTGACATGATCGACGCAAAATTTCACACGAAGCGCCGGATGTACGAGCATAGTCCAACAAAACTGCGTAATTCTTTCAGTGTAGTAGGTTTCGGGAACTCAGCGGCTGCTCGCAGTTTTGCAGGGTCTCGTAGAACACCATGCTTGGACACGATGTGTCCCAAAATGGACAGCTCTCGCGCGGCGAAGCGGCACTTTTTAAGGTTCAGTTGGAGCCCAGCTTTGGTTAAACACGTCAGAACTAGTTGGAGCCGAAGCAGATGTGTAGGAAAATCGGCTGAAAAAACGACAATGTCGTCGAAGTAGCATAGACAAACAGACCACTTCAGTCCACGCAGTGTGTTGTACATGAGTCGTTGAAACGTGGCAGGAGCATTACAAAGCCCAAATGGCATTACGTTAAATTTGTACAGGCCATCTTGTGTAATGAACGTAGTTTTCTGGCGATCAGCTTCTGTCATAGAAAGCTGCCAGTATCCCGATCGTAAGTCTAAGGAGGAGAAGAATTTGGCTCCTTTGAGGCTGTCAAGGGCGTCGTCGATGCGCGGTAATGAATAGACGTCTTTCCGCGTCACCTTGTTTATTCGCCGGTAGTCGACGCAAAATCGAATCGATCCATCCTTATTTTGAACAAGAACGACAGGAGATGTCCAAGGACTGTGCGATGGTTGAATGACGCGACGGCGTAGCATCTCTTCAACCTGGTCGTTGATGACGTGACGTTCTGCAGCAGAGACACGGTACGGTCTTTGACGCAATGGCTGGTGCGAACCGGTGTCAAGGTAGTGGTGCACTGTGGAAATCCGAACCAATTGCGGCTGAGAAACGTCGAATAAATTCGCGAAGGGCTGGAGGAGATTAAGAAGCTCGGCGCGTTCATGGGCACTTAAGGTGTCGGCGATGCAACTCGAGAAGGTGTCACTCGACGAGCATTCCAGTGGGGAAAGGGCATGAAGTTCGGTCGAGGCGTTACTACACGATTCGTCTGGCATGTTAAGGAATAAGGAGGAATCGAGGTACTCCACTCGACCGAGACATTCACCGGCAAGTAGCGTAAGCGGTGCAGAAAGGTTGTTGTGGACGAAAGTATTGCTTTGGCCAGCAGTGAAATCAAGTGTAGCGAAAGGCAAGGAAACGGCTCTGCGGCCCATGAAAATGTCGGAAGGTGTAAACATTACTGTAGCATTGTTATAGTCATCGCAGCAAACAGGGACAACGGCAAGAGAGGCTGGCGGAATTTCAGTGTTTTACGCACGACGAGTTTTGGGGACCGCTCAAGAGTTTCGTGCAAAGGTTCGTCAGACAGGTGCGAAAATTGAACTTCAGCGCGTGCGCAGTCGATGACGGCATGATGATGTGACAGGAAGTCATACCCGAGGATAACGTATTGCGAGCACACCGAAAGGACGATGAACTCGACAACGTTCATAGAGCCTTGAATGAATATGCGGGCCGTACAGGTGCCGAGAGGTCGAACTGGTTGTGCGCTAGCCGTACGAAGCGATAGTCCAGAGAGCGGCGTGGTCACTTTGCGTATGGAGCGGCAGAGCTGGGCGGCTATAACAAAAACGGCAGCACCTGTGTCGATGAGGGCAAATGTAGAAACACCATCGACAGATATGGTGACGACGTTAGCAGGTGAAGTGCGAGGACTTGGGCATTTCGACGACGGCGCAGTTCTTGCCTCTGGAACTACGGCATTCAGTTTTCCCGGTTGGAGGAAGTGGGTCGGGGACGCATTGGGGACAGTGATCGCCTGCGAGGAGATGGGGAGCAGAGAGAGTGAGTCTTAGGTGAAGGCTGGGGTCACCGAGACTCAGGAAGGTCAGTGTATCCATACTGCGGTGAGGGATAGAGAGCAGGTATGTGCATGGGCTGTGGGTCATATGGTAACGGCTGAGTAGCGTCGTGGAGTGGTTGGAAGCGACGGCGACAATATCGTGCCACGTGTCCAGGAGTACCGCAGGCGTAGCAGATCGGTCGATTGTCAGGTGTGTGCCAGGAATCGCTGACTCGTGCTGCGGCCCTAGGTGTCGAAAAAGGGGTGGAGTGGGGAGCAACTGAAGAAATGGGTGGCAAATGCTGCTGGCGGGGTCTGCTGCGTACCACCTGGGCATACGTAAGAGGCGCGGCCACGGGCTGCATAGCCGGCGCATGGGCAACAGGCATGGCCACAGGCTGCTGGTGGGCAGCGACGGGAACAGGCTGAGCTACCTCTTCGGCAATAACGTCGCGGAGTGGTGAGGGCAGACGAGAGGACGGCGGCTGCTGCGTGAAGGGAATCAACGACAGTTGCCGAGCTACTTCTTCACGCACAAAGTCTTTAATTTCTTGCAGGGTTGGTGAGTGGTCGGGAACGGAAGTGAGACTGGAGAGCGAGTCGGCGTGTGAGGAAAATGGCCGAGTCAGGGCGCGCTGCTTGCTCAGCTCATCGAAACTTTGACATAAAGTCACAAGTTCCGCAACGGTGGCAGGATTGTGCACCAGGAGCATCTGAAATACGCCGTCATTTATCCCTTTGAGGATGTGTTGAATCTTCTCTGACTCGGATATGGCGGTGTTCACATGGTTGCAAAGACCAATAATGTCTTCGATGAAACTGGTGAACGATTCAGATGGCTTCTGTGCGCGAGTCCGCAAGCGTTGTTCGGCTGTCGACTTGCGGACAGCGGATCGGCCGAAAACGTCAGCAAACGACGTTTTGAAGATAAGCACGTCGTAATGTCGTTTTTGTGGTTGTTATATCACATTTCGGCCACGTCAGTGAGGTAAAAGATGACGTTAGTCAACTTGTCCGCGTCATCCCATTTGTTGTTTGCGCTCACCAGTTCGTAGTTAGTGAACCAGTTTTCCACGTCGGTCTCATCAGCTCCGCTAAAGACCTTGGGCTCTCGCAAACGAAGAACGCCGGGGTTGCTGGGGGATGGAGTGGAAGAGCCAGATTGCGCGTTGTTGGTAGCCATGATGGAGGTAGCGTTCGGTTGCGCCGCTCCAGGTTTAGGCGACGGCGAATGGCAGCACCCAGGTTCAGGCGGCAGGGAATGTCAGCACCCTCCACCAATTGAAAAGGGGTTTATTGGCAACTGTTGCGACGGTGGTCCTACGACGAAACACGATCGGGAAAGAGCAACGGTCAAGCAGATGCCAGCGATGATCAGCACGAGCCGAGCGAGAGAATCCCAGCACCCAGTACCCAAGCGATGGCGATGTTCCTTGCCAACGATGCGTTTTCTTCTTCACATGACTTTCATACGCAGATAGTTTGTTTAAAAGTGTCAAGGACAAGACACTCAATTTTAAGCAGCATGCCCTGGGACAACACACATGTGCGTGTTATGCATGTAGTATAATTACACGTGAAGTTTTTATATATTATCTCACAACTTTCTGCATAATACAACAATGTCAATGGTGGCCTCACCCACGTTATCTATTTTTCATAGACTAAACTTTTAATGCGAAGTTTTTAAATTAGAAGCAATTCTTAGGGAACAAAAGGTACTTTGAGCATGTTTATCAACTTTTCTATCAGGTTCTCTACGTCTTAGTGCTCTAGTAGTTCCCACATTACCTCAGCATAGTCCCAAATCAGCATAGGAGGCACGAAGGCATGACGAACATTAGTGTCCAGTCACAACATAACTAACGTGAAAACCATGTCGTGTACGTCATGAAACTTTCCTTCAGTCATGTGTGTCGCATACCCGTTATAACATGGGCGTCGGTATGGGAACAGTGACCACACACGTGGGGAATTTAAACGCAGAAGCTTTAAAAAATCGTCGGCCGCCACGTTAGTTCGACGAGTGCCAAGAATCGCACGCTCGATAATTAGTGCATTCACGTGCTGAAGAATACCTAAAACTTTCCGGAATAGTCGGAGAGCGTCTAATAGGCAAGTCGCCGACCACATTAGCAGTGCCTACCTATACAGGGCGTTTCAAGAAGTGTGCCCAATATTCTGTAAAAATTACAGAAAGGGAGTATCTGCGTGCTACTTGCGGCGTTGCCTTTCCTGTGGCAGAAGACATTATTTACGGCAGTACTTATTTATTTATTTAGTTATACACACTGTGAATCCAAGAGGAGTTATACCAGGTGAACAATCTAAGAGAGGTATTGCGTACAGCCAAGAGGGAAAAAATACAATAAATGCAAAAGAACGTGGAAGCGCATTTTTCGAAACTACAGATATATTGGCACTTTCCTTGAGTAAAAAAAAACAAAAGAAACTCTAGAAACAGAAAATAAGCAACTAAAAAACACTAAGAAAACAAAAGAACATATGGAAATTAACACAATGAACTTTTTAACCAGTGGTAATAGCTGGTCAAGTCAAATGGGCGAATTCAGGCCCTTCCTACGGATACTCCGTAGCCATCTTAAAAGTTTTGAAAAAAGGCTCTTTTCTAGGCCATTCTTACTAATTGGTTTGATTTGGTTTGCTTTTTTCTTTCTCTTCCATGCTCATAGTATTATACGGAAGTGAGTATGTAATACGGCCGATGATGAGACTTTTGACCAGTCGGAGTGTGTACTGCTCTCTCATGCCCTTACGTTTGGATGTTACACGTAAGATGATGCATAAGATATGCTGCAGCACTGTTTAGAGAATCGTGATTGTGTGCAGACATCTCTAATTAGCTTGGCGCCTCGTTCCTAGTACTTTCACGGTATCTTTTCCCGAAAGGGTATTTCCTTCAAATCGGACTTAAAGTTTTGGACTCGGCCCTATTTGTCCGTTCCCCCAGCATGCAGCCAAGCGGGACCACTGTCAAAAAAGGAGGGGGAGGGCTCAGCCGCCTAACTTTTCTGAGTGGGAAAGCAAGTGCCTCCCGGCTGATGCGCCTATGAATGGAAGGTATTGACATACCCCATGAAATGCTTTTTCTAAGTCAATTTTCAACATAGCAGTTCCAACATAGTTTCCAGTATGCTGCGAGCCACGTAGAGGTTCACGAATATTGATCTCCTTATCTTATTCGACAGCTCTGATGTGGAGCCACAATACCGCAAACAAAGAGACATTAGTGAGCGAAGTGACCTTCGTGCACCCGATACCTACAACGCAATCGGTCTGGTGGAAGCCCAAGACGGACAATACTTAAGCACCGCGAAAGAAGGGCACATTGGTGAGCACACAGCGTAGGGCAAACTACACGGCATGAGGGCTCTGCCGAGTGCGCCTACGCACCATCGCACTGAAAAAGGTGATAACACAGTGATATTTCCCCGAGATCGGCAAAATTACCGCGGTAAATAGTGTACAAAATGGCTCGCTATTACCACGGCAGATAAAGAGGACATGTGCTTTGGTGGCTCATTGGCTAGCGCCACTCAAAGCGGAGTGAGAGAGAGAGAATAAACTTTATTGGGTTCCAGCATGCGGGATCCCCTCCGGCCGCGCAGGGCGTGGGGTTCACCCTATCTCACGTTACACTAGAAGTCCTAATGTCACGCGGGCCTAGACCTCAAGGCCTTCGTGCCCCGGCGCCGCTCGGGTTACTGAGGGTGTCCCCCTTTCGCCTTTGCAGCGCCAGTGCGACCTCGAGCTGCCGGACGGCCCTTCGCTGGTCTTCTGGGTCCGTAGACCCCACACGCTGTTCTACTTGCGGCGGTAACACCGGACGGTCCGGTGTTACCGCCGCAAGTAGATCAAAGCGGAGTGAACAGTCACCCAGTCGATTACGCGCATCAGAAAATATTTTAGGGGCAAAGCTCCTTAGGGCGTGGACTGTGCGTCCCCTGTATGTAGCCACCTCTAGTTTAGTTCTTGCAGTGTTCACTAGATGGCGGTACCGTCCCCTGTATGTAGCCACCTCTAGTTTAGTTCTTGCAGTGTTCACTAGATGGCGGTACCGTCTCCTGTATGTAGCCACCTCTCGTTTAGTTCTTGTAGTGTTTACTAGATGGTGGTACTTGTAGCTGATGATGAAAAGATGCAAGATGTTATAAACTAGAAAGCGTTACTTGTAGTTGATGAACGACGCGAGATCTTATAAAATAGGAATGATGTCACATATGGCGCGTGTCATTGGTTGAAGGCAATCGTTCGATTTAGTGCGGCGACGTACGCTAGGGGGAGCGATGTAATAAAATCGAGTGGGCAAAATGTACAGATGATTCATGGTTTACCAGGTTTACCTCCGGAGCTTCGCCCACTCATCATCATTCACTTCGTGGATATGGCGGAATTTTTTTTCCTGAAATATTTTTTTTGTGGCGTAAAGTACGACAAAAATCAGCCGGAAATGTCCGTATATTCGCTCTCGCACTGAAACTTATTAATAAAATCAGCTCAGAAGAAAAGTATAAAACAAATCTTCAACAGAGACACGAGATACGCCAAAATATGAGCCAAGAAATAGTTTACAGTATTTATTTTATTTATTTTCAAATACTGCAGCCCAATACAGGGCTATTGCAGGAGGGGGGTACATTTACGTGAACAAAATACACTGATTACAAGGCTGACATAAAAATGATTTATTATAACAGTGCGTCTACAAATTCTGACAACGATAATTCACGAATACTACCGGGTAAGTCATTGATTTCATTTATTTCATTTATTTACTTTCAGGGCCCGAGGGCATTACAGAAAGGAGTGGGGTTTCACAACTAAAGCGCGCAACAATACATTCAAAGCACTTCTTGATGGGTGATGACCTTGAAGTCATTTACATCTGTGATGGAGGCGATGGCGGCGGGAAGGTGGTTCCAGTCCCTGCTTGTTCGTGGAATGAAAGAGTCATAATAAACATTAGTTCGACTAGATGGCACACCAACTTTTAAACCATGATCCAAACGGGATGAAATGTAGGAGGGGTTTGTGAAAAGCTGTTCTTTTAAAATGGGGTTGTGATGAAATATTTTGTGAAAAAGCGAAAGCCGAGAACATTTACGACGCAACGACAGATCAGGCAAGTTTAGGGACATCTTCATTGCAGTTACGCTAGAATGGCGGGAGTAGTTAGAAAATACAAAACGAGCTGCGCGGTTTTGAATTGATTCGAGGGCAAGGATTAGAGTATGTTTGGAAGGATCCCAGATGGCGCATGCGTATTCTAATTTCGGACGTACTAGCGTTTTGTAAAGAGTTAGTTTTAGTGATGAAGGTGCAGATGAAAAATTGCGACGTAAATATCCGAGCATGCGATTAGAGTTGTCAGTTACATAGTCAACATGCATTTGCCAAGAGAGATTATTTGTGATATGAAGACCGAAGTATTTATATGAATCGACGTGCGATAAAGAAGCGGCATGAAGACTATATGTGCACGTGTTAGCAGTATTATCGCGACGCGAAATTCGCATGCATTTGCATTTGGACACGTTAAGACGCATGAGCCATTTATTGCACCACTCGGATAGGTTGTTAAGATCGGTGGTTTGAAGTTTCAAGGTGTCAGCTGGGGTAGAAATGTTCAGATACAATACACAATCATCAGCAAAGAGTTTAATGGTTGAAAAAGTGATGCAGTCGGGAAGATTGTTAATGTAAATAAGAAAGAGCAACGGCCCCAGTACTGACCCTTGAGGTACGCCAGACGTTACAGCACAAGAGGGGGATAAACAGTCATTAGCGGTTACGTACTGGGTTCGGTTAGAAAGAAAGTCAATAATCCAAGAGAGAACATTAGGGTCAATGTTGAGTTTGGTAAGCTTCAGAATTAGTAAGTCGTGAGATACAGTGTCAAATGCTTTCGCAAAATCAAGAAAAATGCAGTCAGTATCGAAACCTTGATCAGCGTTAACAAACAGGTCGTTAGTAAAGGACAAAAGCTGGGTGTCGCATGACACCATCTTCCTGAAGCCGTGTTGACAGTTGTTGAAAAAGAAATTTTCTTCAAGAAAACTAACTAAATGTGAATATATTATGTGCTCTAACATTTTACATGGAATGCTTGTCAATGAAATGGGACGGTAGTTCTCCGGTGAATTAGTGTTACCCGATTTGTGAACCGGAACCACCTTGCCCTTTTTCCAGTCGCCAGGTAGGGATGAACACTGCAAAGACTGATGAAAAATCTTCGAAAGAATTAGTGATGAGTACAACTCTGTACATTTCAATATTTCGGAATTTATGGCATCAGGACCCGCAGAAAAGACATATTCAAGTTGTTGATCAGTTTTCTAACTCCTACCAAATCTATTACAATATAGTCCATAGGAAAAAATTATGGCTAGGGGCTGTTGGAACAGAAGACGAAAAACTGCGCAGAAAAACTGAACAAAATGCATCGTTTAAAAGTTTGCAACATTCATTATTTGGAACAGGTTCGCCACAGTGTGTTAATTGCACTATCTTGTTTTTGTTACCGTTCACAAGAGACCAAAATTTTCGTGGATTGTTTCGTAGATAAGAGGGAAGAGTAACGTTAAAGTAAGCATTTGTTGCATTAGCAACTTCATGGAGGTATTCGGCGTCAGCGTTTTGGTACTCGGACCAACGGCTGGGTCTGTCTACTCTCTTGGCAGAGCGAAACAATCGCTTCTTTTTGTTGCGTAAGCGTCGAAGTGTAGCATTGAACCATGGCGAACGGGGATTAGTGCGGACATTTCTTTGTGCAACGTAACGGTCAGCTAAATATAAAAGTTTATTTCTGAAAATAGACCAGTTTTCTTCTATTGATCGTTCTTCAAAGTTCGCCATGAATTCATCGACAAATCGCTCGATTTCTTCTGTAATTGACCTGGTGTCTGCTCCAGAGTAATCCCTGATGGTTTTAAGACTTTTGTTAGAAGAAACACGTGCCTTTAGATTAAAGTGTAACATGGAATGATCACTTATTCCTTGAAGGTAACTAAGGGAAGTAACCAAGTCTGGCTTGTTTGTTAGGATCAAGTCTAAGGTGTTGGAACAAGTAGCTGTAGTGCGTGTGGGTTTATGTACGAGTTGGGTTAGATTGAAGTCAGAACATACGTTTATGAAGTCAACACACTCAGACGAATTTTGAGTAAGGGTTACAATATCACTTTGCCACTTTATGTTTGGTAGGTTGAAGTCTCCCAAAAGAAATAAGGGCAAATTCGGGTAACTAATAACGACACTGCTTAAAACATCATGTAGTTCGTCAGAAAACGATGGCGAGGCGGTGGGCGACCGGTAACATGCGCAGAGAATGAAATCTTGGCTTGGCAGACAGATTCGTACACAGATAATTTCTAGGCCGGAAGATACATTAACCACATAAGATTTCAGAGCACTGCTGACACCAATCAATACACCTCCCCCAGAACGTACGTCACGCTCGTAACGATAAATGTTGTACGATTTTCGCATTCAAATATTTCACTGTTCTTTATTTTGGCTGACAGCCAAGTCTCTGTACAAACAATAATATCTGCTGAACATGAATCAATTGTAGAAGATAACTGCACCCGCTTGTTCATCATGCTCCGTGTATTTGTGAAAAGTACAGACACGTGCTCGACATGTGGCTGCGATGAAGATAGCTATGGATGGGGACTGGCGCGGGGAGTATGCACTGACGCGCTACCACTCGATGCATGCGACACTTGGTTAGGAGTGACGTCACAAACCTCATCGGTCGCCGCGCAGTATACGTACGTTTTCTTGTTCATTACAAGTTTGCTGCTACGCAGTGAAAAACGCTGACCGCTTGCATTGCCAAATTCAATTAACTTCTTGCGCGACTGTCGAGTGGTTCGGCAAAAGTCCTCCCCCACTGACACGCCTGAGCTTTTAAGTTTGGCTTTTCATGAAAGGATGCGGTCCCTCACTTTGGAAGAAGAAAACCTGACGATGATGGGTCGCATTTTTGTGGCTGAAAAAGCGCCCAACCTATGTACTCTCGAGATACTACCAGAAAGTTCAGAACTTTGCATTTCAAGCTGAGAGGCTAGGTTACACACGTGTGCTTCAGATTGCTCCCATGTCTCCGTTTCATTGTCAGCTATTCCATAAAAGATAAGGTTGTCCCTTCTGGACCGGTATTCAAGCTCGTCCATCCTTGACTTCAATTCCGCATTTTCGCTTTGGACAGCGGCAGAAACAATGTTTGTTATGTCAGCGGCACATGGTCCGCGGTCAAGGGTATTGACAATTGACTCAAGAGCGTCCATCCTAGTTGCTAACTCGGAGACCGTTCCCGTCAAATTTTCTTGATTCTTTTTAAGGTCAGCAAATTGCTGCAAAACATCAGCGTGACGCGACTCCATTTTGGCGGAAAGATTGGCGATAGCTGCTAGGACTTCCGAATTAGGCCCCGGATTCGTCTCCACATCGCCGCAAAGCAGCAACTGTTTTGTTACAAGAACGCATTCACAAAACATCTCGCAAAGGACACTTGGGCACGGAAAGAGCCTCAGGCAAACGTTACTAGAATGTTTACAGTACAGTGACGGAATTTCACTAACCTGCACAACAAAAAGCAGCGGCTTGGTCACTGACGAACACATGCCTGCCGCTCCCTCGTGCCCACTAAAGGCTGGCGTACGATGCCCGTCCTTTAAGTAGTCGGTGTCTAGTGTTGACCATGTCGATGACGCTTGCCTGCCAAGAAAGGGCTTGAAGGCGGTTTCAAGATCCGGTTGGTGACGAAAGCATGGCTCGTCGATAACCGGCGCCGGAGGCACCAGCTGAACTTGCAGGACTGGAACAGTCGATGCGTCATGCTGTGGTAGAAGCCATGCGCCAACCAGGAAAGACTGCACAACAGAAAGCAGCGGCTTGGTCAGTGACGAACACATGCCTGCCGCTCCCTCGTGCCCACTAAAGGCTGGCGTACGATGCCCGTCCTTTAAGTAATCGGTGTCCAGTGTTGACCATGTCGATGACGCTTGCCTGCCAAGAAAGGGCTTGAAGGCGGTTTCACTATCCGGTTGGTGACGAAAGCATGGCTCGTCGATAATCGGCGCCAGAGGCACCAGCTGAACTTGCAGGACTGGAACAGTCGATGCGTCATGCTGTGGTAGAAGCCATGTGCCAACCAGGAAAGACTGCACAACAAAAAGCAGCGGCTTGGTCAGTGACGAACACATGCCTGCCGCTCCCTCGTGCCCACTCACATTCCACATTTCAATAACTCTGGGAAAAAAACTGTTCTTGAAAATGTTCGTGTGTGTAAAGAAAGGCTTTAAGTTGAGGCTGCGGTAACGTCTAGTTGAAAGAGTATCAGCATATGAGATGTTCTCATCTGAAGATAGTAGACAAGATCAGTGAAGAAATGAATGCAATAGCTTCAAAGAATCGGTATCACGTCTGGTGGATAGAAGAGGGAGTTTCAAGGAAGTCATTGCTCATGAAGGTGAAAAGTTATGATCGGAGCGATGGCAAATGAAACGATGATTGATTGATTTGTGGGGTTTAACGTCCCAAAACCACCATATGATTATGAGAGACGCCGTAGTGGAGGGCTCCGGAAATTTTGACCACCTGGGGTTCTTTAACGTGCACCCAAATCTGAGCACACGGGCCTCGACATTTCCGCCTCCATCGGAAATGCAGCCGCCGCAGCCGGGGCAAATGAAACGAACCGCCTTCCTTTTGAATAGATTCAATTTTGTTGACGTCGCATGTTATATACGGGTTCCAGACACATGAAGCATATTCTAGTATAGGGTGTATGAGCGTTTTTTACAACAGTAACTTGGTGCATTTCGGAGATTTAGATGACGTACGACTCAGGTAACCTAATTTTTTCAGTGCTTTGGATGTGATGTATTCAATATGCCGCGACAAATATAAGTTGTGCGATAAGATAACCCCAAGGTATTTATACTCTTGCGCCCGGAAAACTATTGTGTTTTCGGAAGTGTAATCATGCAGCAACGGAGAACGACTGTTAGTGAATGATACCACTATAGTTTCCTGAAAGTTAATGTGCATCTGCCAAAGCCTGCACCATGTGCTAAAGCTTGTGAAGGAATCCTGAATAAGGCATGATTGCTAGGAGAAGAAATTACCTGATATAAGACGCAGTCGTCCGCATAAAGACGGACCTGAGACTTCAGATTGTTCAGAAGGTCATTTATAAATATTAAAAAATTAAAGGTCCTAGAACGGATTCCTGTGGAACACCCGAAGTTACATCGACAGTTGAGGACGAAGTGGAGTGGAATGACACATATGGAGATCGAGATTTAAGAAAGCTAGCTATCCAGTTGGTTAACCGAGGGTTGTTCAAAATAGCATCAATTTACTTAGCAGCTTATTGTGCATAACGGTGTCAAAGGCCATGGAAAAGTCTATGAATAACGCGTCAATCTGATTGCCAATGTCAAGATTGCTGGATATATTATGCGCAAATTCGACCAATTGTGTTAGTGTGCTGAAACCACGACGAAAGCCATGTTGAATGTTCTAGAGTATGTTATTTGATTCAAGATATTCTGTTATATGATTGTGAATGACATGCTCTATCAGTTTACCGGAACTCGAAGTAAGTGATATCAGTCTGTAGTTGGACAGGAGTTGCTTGTTACTAGACTTGTGCAAGGGCAAGACATTGGCTAGTTTCCAGGACTGGGGGACAGTCTTGAAAATACGGATTTTTGAAAAATGATTGACAAATAACGTGCACACCACAGAGAGTATCGTACGAGAAAGCTGTTTGGAATGTCGTCAGGACCAGTGTACTTTCTTGTGTCTGACTTAAGTATCATGTTAAGGATGCCGTTCTCGTTAATCAACACATCATCAATAGCGAGCTCAGGATTAGGGCTTCTGAATACTGGGAGAGGACAGTTGTCATGCGTGAATACAGACTGAAAGTAGACATTGAAAGCGTTAGCCATTTCAAGTGGGTCTGAAATAGCCTTCGTAGTATGAACACGAAGGTTAGGCACACACCAATATTGTGGTATGTTCTAGGCTTGCAGAGATGTTGGTGCGTAGGCTAGCAACGTTCGATTAAAAAAATACCTGTGGTCAGTTTGTGGTTTGTACAGCTGTAAAATAGAATGATGGTAGATGCTGGACAAATATTTTACATGATATATTCTGAACAGTGGTTTAGCGTGTACTCTGCAAGGCACTTAAGGAATGAAGTGTGAAAAACGAGCGCTTCTCTGGTTTTTGTCACCTGACACTTCACAAATAAGCAAAAGATAATCACTTTCAATAAATTATGATGTTGCTGCTGAAAACAGATCCATTTTCTGTTGCTTCCTTTTTTTGGCTGCCGTGCGCCAGCATCCGGGCCTTATTCATTGTGCCCGCCTATACTGTCAGGAGCACTGATGCGGGTCAACTCGCTTGACTGAATCATGAATGTGCTCTCAATAATACCGTGCAGCGCTATCACATTCAGCGGAGTGATCAGCCGACAGTTCAACTGGCGAGCCGGTCAAGCTCTGAGCTAAGCAACTGCACAGGAGCGAGTGTCTGCTGCGCTGCACAGTCAAGCAGCAGGAAAAAAAGTGGAGAAGGGAGGACACATGTGGAGCGCAGCTGTTAGGAGAGCATCGTGCCGGCTGCGTACTTACGCGGTTACCTATACCGTTGTCGATGTTGTGCCCGTAGATAAACATATCGCCGAGATGGTGCTTCGGAAAGTTGCACGCAACATCGATGGCATCTCTGGCGGGCCTATCAGTTGCTGACTATGTGGCGAATTGAAAACGCCTGGTGTAAAACGGCAACAGCCTTCGCACTTCTTCTTTTGCTTTTGATGGCTTGGGTTTACCAAGTCTATTTGCCGACCCCTTCAGGTATGCGTGTTTATCATTGTTTTGAGCCTGTTGCTTGTCTATTATTGCATGTGGAACCTCAGCTTGTTTCGCATGGTGCGAATTGCTAAAGCTTGGTTTTTTCATATTTAAAGAACTATGTTTTCTTAGTGCGCAGTGAACGTTTCGAAAAGAAGACAGATAGGTTGTGTGCCCTATCCTACCTACCTTCTTCCCAAGTAGCCACTCTTTTGCTCTCTCTTGTCATCTAAAGTATATTCTGCACAAAGAAAACGCCCTTGAATACTTCAGCTATTGAATTATCATGAAAGCCCTACAAACATCAAGTGTAGTATTAACACGGTAGCAGTCTTTCTGAGCTCCCTCCTGTCTTGTCTCGTAAAATCCTATAGCGGAGTGTAAACCAGCAAGAAGCTGCCCATTCTAAGGAGCTGTTTGCTGTCGTCCGTATTGCAATATTTATCAATCAGGGTCACTTTCACAAAACATCATCATTGGAAAGTATTTCATCTCTTCTTTAAGCACTGCACGTAAAATAATTCCTCGTTATTCCTTCACATTCAGTACATAATCACTTAAAGGTGTTTTGTTTTCCTTTAACTTACCCTCTTACATCCTTAAAATGTTTTTCGTTGAAGTGGCGGAATAAAACACTCAAATGAGAGGTTAGGTTGCTGAATTCAAACACTGTTGTTTTCCGTTGGCTGTTCTTCTGAACTTACAATATCCCCTGACTACAAGGCATACATGTGGCATAATTAAACCTCAAGTTCAGTGCAGGTGTTGAACTCACACTATAGCCTTTGACGTAAAGATCCAGTACGAAATACTTCACGCTTACGGGAAAAACGTTCATGCAGGCATTTACGCGCTAGCGTGCGCAGAGAAACGCACTAATAATGCTTCGATTTCGTGTGTGCCACTAACTGTATAGATAACGTGCAGAAGGTGTGTAATTAACCAGTTGTTGTTTATTCCTCAACTATTCAGGTTGCGTGTGCAATGCAGTAAACTGTACGTTCCAAATATATTTAATTGTGGGGTCCCCGCCTCCTTGCCCTACAACACATCAATCACTCAATATGACCGCAAGTGCGCGTACTGATTCCAGAAGTTTCGAAATACTATGTCTATGTGCGCTCTTTTCCGGCTAACATGACCCGAGACGACCACCGTGGCTGACGCCTCATGTGGTCGGGAGCCTTGGCTCGCCACTACCGTCCCAAATTGGAAGTATTCTACACGAATACATCCGGCCCTCACCACGGGTGTTGTTTCCCAGCTGCGGTCTTTCACCGAAACCCCGCAGGGTCATTCCACGCCAGATGTCGACCATTTTGACAACCATCTCAACTGTGTTTAGAAAAAATTCTAATGAATTACTGCATTGAGAACAGTGAATTGCTAAAACATTTGGGACAGAAAAAAAATTGTTGGTCCCATGGGTGCCTCCGAACTTTCAAGAACGTTGTCTGTGTGTTGTTTAGAAAAATATTTATTTTAGAGGTGCTGTTTTTTTTCTATATCAGATTTGGTCTACATGTTAGCTAAAGAAGCATGGGTAAGGTGTTTGAAGATCGATAATATAAGCGCAATTTTTTTGCGAGATACGCTTCCAAGAATTCGGCCAAAAAGTGTTATGATTGCATTTTTTCTATTGCATTACTGCAATTTTATGTGCTATTGCATATAAAATTTTGCATAACAGCCAGTACCTAGGTGCATCACCGAAGGGTCATTTGAGCACCATTCCAGGTGGGCCTGGATGATAGTCGGCCGATGCCGCTGTTTGCGCACTGATTATTCTGGCTCCATTCTCGTCTCCTTACAAATAAGACCTCGAGCCGTAATCCTGCTTACACCGTTAAGGAGCTCACTCATTTTTATCAATTCAGCCACCAAACCCTGTAAGTGCTTCACAAATGCGAAAAAGCAAGCCAACCCTTCTTCGACTTTACACCAAATTGTGCCTGGCAATCCTTGAACGTTACTACCCCGCTTGCACGGGGAAAAGTTCGCACTGTGAGGAAAATTCTGGTGACATTTTCAACATGACGTGGGAGTGTCGAGAAACTCCCAACCTCACCCCTCTATAAACCCTTCCCGAAAGGACTGGGAGCAGCCCTAGTCGGCTGCTCTGGCCTGACGACCCAGCAGGACTTGGTTGAGCGTGACCGGGCTGCGGCCGACACCAATGGGCTTCCGTGAAAGGTTGCCTACCTGGTGCTTGTACGGGGTAGCCCCTTAAGGAGTGCTTCTCACCCTTCCTGTTCATAACTAAGAGTCTTAAGTGTTTTTAATAAATCTCTCAAATATATTTAGGTAAATTTACAGCACAGCTATTATGCTTTTCGTTATGTTGTTACGTGTGTTACCATAAACTGCAAAACCATAAATGGCATCTACTGGTCTTACCCGTACCAAGCGCAGTAAGTCAGTCGGCGCATGCTCCCTTCCTCCTCTCTCTTGTGTTCTGCTTCGCTCCCCGAATGTGCACTCGGAGCTCGCTCTCCTTCTGCGCTGATTTTTGCGGCAAGAAATGCAATAACTCAGATGAGCAAGAGCACGAACACACAGATTGAGAGAGATAGGAAAAGAAGGTAAGAGATATGGAAAAATGTTTCACGAAACAATGATTTTTTCTACGTGGCATGGTTAACTTGAATTGAATTTTGTTGCTCCAAATTGTCACAGAAATTTTGTAGACACTGTGTGGATCCACAGCCATAGCCTAGTTTGGGTCCAAAAAGAGACAATTCATAATGAAACTTTGGAAAATGTTAACCAAAGAAGTCATATACTTTCTAATAAGAATCTGGAAAGAAACAACTAGTACACACAGTGCATAAGATATGCACACAAAGAGCAAAAAAGGAAACTGTTCCAACACAGATAAAAAAAGACTTCCACTTAACGACTGAAATAAAGACTGCCATCACACTAAACACGACCGGGCAATAATGATTCGGAATATTTTTCTAGATAGTGTTTTGGTTGTGTTGTAGTGAAATCTTAACCCACTTTCGCTTCAAATGGTATGGCATTCTAAATATTATCAGGGAACTGTAAAATCAGTAAACCATGCACGTTTTAAATCGTGAAATATTCTGTTTATGAAAGGTTAGTTGTCTCGTAGAACGAGCATCTTCGAATTCTAGGTTACAACCTGCAAACCCACAATTGGAATGTAAGCACTACAAGCCATCGCCTAACCAAGCATGCTAGTAGAGTGAAACATAGCCTTGCATAATATGTAGCATAGCAGTGGATGAAAAAAAGAAGTGATGGGGTGAAGAGGAGACGTGAAGGAGAAGGCTGCGAGAAAGCATGATCGGCGAAACTAATTTATACATATAAAGGAAGGGATGGAAATGCAGACAAAGAAAGTGGAACCGAAATAGAAAGACACAAGAACAGAAGTTGATCTAGGAAGAAAGAGTGATAAGGTAGGTAAATAGAGAGAGGGAGATGACGGAATAAAATAAAGAACAAAAGAAACAATTATGATTGAGATAAGGGAAATCGAGACAAGGAACCAATCAACGGCCGTACATCTGCAATGAACGACTCCTTTTCCCCCCAAGCAATTACACTTCGGCATCGCCTCCCCGACTTCATTGTTACCACACCTGACCGCACATCATTCCGCGCAAAACTGGAATCCAACTTTGATTCCACCCAAAAACCCTTGGCTGTAGATATATCCCACCAGCGTACTGCATGTATAAATTTTGCCATATTGTTTGTACTCATTTTCCCAGTCAAGAGTTTCTTTTGTTTATTGTTTGATTAGTTGTTGTTGTCTTTATAGAACGAACTACAATATGCGTATTTAGAACTGCATAACTTATCATAAGTTGTTCACATAGTATTGTACACCCTCACAGCGTATTTGTTGCCCACCTCGTTATGTAATGCCCTCGGGCCTTTAAGGATGCAATAAATGGAATGAAATGAAGTGAAAAAGGATGAAAAAAAGAGACAAAAACCGCAGCATATTAGTGGAGTGAAAGATGATGAGCGGGGTGCGAAGCATTTATTAGTCTGTCCATGCGTGCGTCCGAGCGACCGTTCATTCCTGTGATCATCTGGCTGTCCGTTCATCTGTCTGTCTGTCTGTCTGTCTGTCTGTCTGTCTGTCTGTCTGTCTGTCTGTCTGTCTGTCTGTCTGTCTGGCTGGCTGGCTGGCTGGCTGGCTGGCTGGCTGGCTGGCTGGCTGGCTGGCTGCCTGCCTGCCTGCCTGCCTGCACGAAATCTCAATTGAAAGTCGCGTCGCCATTTTGTGCGGCCACGTGATCTGATGAGGCGGCGCCGTGGGAAGTGACTGCTTGGCAGTGCTGGCAGCGCTGAAAATTGGCGGGCTTTCCACTCGTTTCGAAATGGGTCATACTGATACATAATATATATTCTTTTTATCCCCTCATCCTACCCGTACAAGGCATTGCACGTTGTCACCCACGAGGCAGACAGGTTTTGAGTGCATTTTTCCTACTTTGAGAACCACTACAATATTATTTGTTGCTTTGTTGCAATAAAAGTACCGAATAGTTACTGGGGTATCGATAACTCCTCGTTGGCGCAAAAAACATGACATGCGTCAAGTTGATGTCACTGCTCTTTTAACAGCGCCATTGCGCATGCGCATTCCTTCCCCTCTCTCTTCCTACACTTCCGCTCTCTCGCCCCGCAGCGCCGACGTGGGCAGCGTCTGCTAGTGAGTTTCTTGATTTAAAAGAGGTCCCGATATATCCACAGAGTGAATGATAATGAGTGGGGCAAACTATCCGTCAGACCGTCCACTCTTGCTTCTGTATGTCCGTCTCTTTGTCTGTCCGTCCCCCCATCTAGTGAGCACTGCAAGAACCACCATCTCGCATCTTTTCATCATATATTCGTCATATACAAGTACCGCCGTCTAGCGGACATTCCAAGGACTAAGTGAGTGTGCTACCTACTACTATTACTACTGCAACAAGTATACTACTACATACATTGGGGACGCACGGCCCGCGGCATAAGGAGCTTCACCCCTAAAAACGATTGCCCGCGCAGCACAACTGTTAGGCCAACCGTATATATAGACGCCGTTCCTGTTTACAAACACTGGATGGCTCCCGGTTTTATGTGCCGGCGAAGCCCAGAAGTATTGGTGAGGAACAGGAGCCTTAACGAGCAGTGAGTTCATTTTCAAGAGTTTTCTTCCTGTGTCTGGGCAAGTATTTTGAATATGCTTTCTTTTAGGTGAGATACAACATTATGAGAGTAAGTCCCGAACTTTGAGCGCCTGCCTTTAATGTCAAAGGGGAAAGAGACTCCTTCTGTATAGCACAACTAAAAACACAAGATTTCTGCTTCTGTGTTAGCGAGTAATAAATGAAGTGATCAAAAGTTTTTTTTTGGTAGCAACAGGTGCTGCTCCTATGTTGAAACCGACCGAAAAGGTGAATGAACGCTGGATCTTGGCTTCCGAGGAAGTGCCGGTAGATTTCTGCTGAACGTTGTTGTACATAGAAAATGGCAGCATGCGCGCTAACCAAAATTGGACTGTAGGTCTCTGTATCCAATCAGAGTTTTCTGTGATTGTTCATTAGCAGCGATTGCCATGTTCCAGTAGAAAACATTGATCCATCACTGCGTGCTTTGAGCGTCATTGGATTTATTTTTCTCCGGCACAATGCCACAATGAGCGCATGTGTCAACGTCACTGCCAGTGCAAGCGTTAGCGCCCGCTGCTTTGCGTGGACATGTAGTAACCGCGGAGCCGAACCATGAGAGTGAAATGATTAGAAGAATGAGAATGGGGTACATTACAATCGGCAAATATTCTGAAATCATGAATGGTAATGTGTCACGAACCCTCTAAACGATGGTATACAACAGCTGCATGTTTACAGTATTAACTTACAGAGCAAAAGCCTGGCGCTTTACAAAAAGAGTTCCGCTCACATTGAGGTTGATGCCGTCATCTATGATAAAAAAAATATATATATCTTCAGCTTTAAAAGACAAGAAGAAAGCATAGTAGGTCAGAAAACGAATCGGGGTTAAAGATATAATAGCTATAATCAAGAAGTAATGGACATGGACAGGGCACGTAAAACTTAGGTGGGATAACAGCTGGTCATTAAGGGTAACAAACTCGATTACTTGGAAAGACAAATGCACGAGGGGGAGGTAGAAAATTATGTGGGCCAATGAGATTAAAAAGTTCGCAGGTATAACGTGGCAACGGTAAGTATGAGCCCGGGTTGATTGGCGGATGATGGGACAGGCCTTCGCCCTGCAGTACAGTGTACTAGAAGAAGGCAGTGGAATAAATGAAGTGGCCACGCCACACCTCGGCTGATTCTCCGGCGGGTTACAGTAGCAGTGGTGCTGTAGTCACATGCTGCTCAAGATCTCAGGAGCATCTGCAATGCGAGCGCGCACATGATAGGCTGTGAAAACGTGTAAATACTCGTTTTTAGTGCGTTTTTGAGCCTTTATCAGCGTATGCACACAAGCTACGCACCATGGTGCAGAAGTGAATTTGCAGGCATGCCGCAATTTTGTCGAGACTTTCACCGTTTCAAGGACCTGCCGACACACACACACACACACACACACACACACACACACACACACACACACACACACACACACACACGCACGCACACGCACACACACACACACACACACGCACACGCACGATCGGCATTTGCACGGTCCGCATAGCTTCTCACTCAAGCAGCTTTATATATATATATATATATATATATATATATATATATATATATATATATATATATATATATATATCCAGTACCTCTACCACGTATGACAACTGGGTTGAGCCGGCGTTTATTCAGCACAAGGTCTCAGCAATGAACGGGCAGTCTGAGACCGAGCGAGCACACACCAGATAATGATTAATATGATAATGCATATATGATAAGAAGCGCGTGACGAATGCCCACAATATATATATATATATATGTATATATATATATATATATATATATATATGTGTGTGTGTGTGTGTGTGTGTGCATGTATATATATGGGTCTCGTACTGGCAGACTTGGTGTCATTAGGTTGTATACGAGGGAGAATTAATCAGCTGCCCGCTCATAAAAAGTTCACGTGCTACATGACGCCAAAAATGCGCATAAAAGAATGTTTACACTCGTCGCTTGGCTTATAGATGGCGCTGACTGTCACTCCTACTTATAATTTCACATATAAACCCAGAAAAGTGGATGAAGGCAAGGCCGCTGTGGTAGCTCAGTGGTTAGAGCATCGAAGGCGTTATTCGAAGGTCGTAGGTTCGATTCCTGCTCACGGCTGGTTAATTTCTCATCCACTTTTCTTATTTGCATTCCATTGGTTTTAATAACTTCCTCTGTACATTACTTGGCATTACTGTCTGTTAGATTTCATTATATTGTGTTAAAACAAGAAAAAATGAGCCCTTAGGTATACACTTCTTTACCTTATTTCATTAAACGAGGGTCTCGTACTGGCAGACTTGTTGTCTTTAGGTTGTATACGAGGGACTACTAATCAGCTGCCCGCTCATAATAAGTTCATCTGCTACGTGACGCCAAATATGCGCACAAAAGCGTGTTTTCACACTCGTCGCTTGGCTTATAGATGGCGCTGACTGTCACTCCTACTTCTAAATTCACATATACACCCAAAAAAGTGGATGGAGGGAAGGCCGCTGTGGTAGCTCAGTCGTTAGAGCATCGAACGCGTTATTCGAAGGTCGTAGGTTCGTTTCCTGCTCACGGCTGGTTATTTTCTCATCCACTTTTCTTTCTTCTTATTTACATTCAATTGGTTCTAATAACTTCCCCTGTACATTACTTGGCAGTACTGTCTGTTAGATCTCAATAATATTGTGTTAAAGCAAAGAAAAACGAGCCCTTAGGTATACACTTCTTTTCCTTATATATATATATACATATATATATATATATATAAGATACTTTTTGTCACCTTCCATTGACAAACATATCGTCAAGGAGCAGAACAATATGGGAAATATTTCGGAAATTTAACTGCTGAGGAGTGCAGTGCTCTGTGCCACGGTCTTAATTTCTATCCTGCCACAGGCGGACACAGTGAATTTCAACTACTCAAAGACTTGGATAATTTTGCCCGCTACTTACGCTTGCGCAAGTTTTTTCATGACTGGCAAAATACAAATGGTTCCACAAGCGCATTACCTTCTGGAAAACGTTGGGTACCTCCCTCACAACGAGACAGATGCTTAGATATGTATGTCTAAGCTGTACAACGAGACGTACTACAGTCGTATCGAAAGCAAACGCCGTTTCGCCGTAACCTAACCACCAGTGAAATGAAAGCATTAAATACCTTGTCCTGTCGCAACGACATCGTCATCAAGCCTGCGGACAAAGGTGGGGCTGTTGTCGTAATGAACGAGTCTGATTACGATGCAGAGGCCCGAAGACAGCTCGCAGGCACGAGTTTTTACAAGCGTCTGGATCACAACCCCACTGAACAATTTAAATCTCTCTTCCAGAGCACTTTGCTAGAGCTTCTGAAAAACAAAAAGGAATGCGATTCATTCTCTTATTCCCCTAAGTCCTGTTCCTGGTCGTTTTTACCTTTTGCCTAAAATACACAAGATAAACAACCCTGGCCGTCCCATTATTTCAGATATAGGTACTGTCACAGAAAAATTGTCCAGTTATGTCGATTCTCTGATCTGTGTTATCCCAGCATCACTTCCGTCTTACGTAAGGGACACTACCAACTTTATTTCTGGTATAATTGATCTGATTGTTCCTCAAGGTTCTTGTTTGGTCACGCTAGACGTAGCTTCTTTGTACGCCAACATTCCGCATGTAGACGGAATAGCGGCAGTCGCCAGGTCCTATGAAGCAGCATCACCGGGTAAATTAATCGACCGCAACACACTATTAGTATTGCTCAGGCTTATTTTAGAGCTAAATAACTTTCAATTTGAAGGGAAACACTGTGTCCAAGTTAGCGGTACGTCAATATATTCATGGGCCAGCTTGAAAGTGAATTTTTTCAAACCCGCGCGCTGAAACCTTTTTATTATAAACGTTACATTGATGACATTTTCCTTATTTGGCCGCATGGTGAACAGGAGTTGCTTTCTTTCATATCTGACTTTAATAATGCCCATCCATCAATATCATTTTCTCATACCTATTCCACATCAACGCTTAGTTTTCTTGAAGTAAGCATTTCGATTGTAAATGACAGGCTATCCACTGCTCTATCCAGGAAGCCTACAGACCGGCAACAGTATTTGCACTTTGACAGTAGCCACGTGAAACATTGCAAAACTAGCATCCCTTACAGTCAGGCCTTACGCTTTAAAAGAATCTGCTCAGAGCAATCAGAGTTTCAAAAAAATTTCAGAACACTAAAAATTGCTCTAGTCAAACAAAAATATCCGCCGCAATTAATTGATGACGCAATAAAACGTGCCGACATGCGTAATCGTAGAACGCTGTTGTGTGCTGCTAAAAACTCGACTCCCTCACCGCAGACCAACTTAGTCCTTAGCCATTCTGCGTCAGTTCCACGTGTTTCGAATATGCTGAGAAAGCACAAGAATATTCTAATTCAAAGTGAATGCTTAAGAACCATTTTCCCCGAACCACCTAAAGCAGTGTATCGCAAAGCTAAAACTATTCGAGACATACTCTCATCGTCATCATCGTCGAAAGCAGACAGTCCTGACACGATCGGGTGCCATCCTTGCCAAAAACCGCGATGAAAAGTATGCCCGTACATGCGCACATGCCAACAGGTCACCAGTACTGGTTCCAACTTTTCCTTACAAATCGAAGGCAATCTTGACTGCGATTCTAGGAACGTCATATACTTGATAGAATGTGCGCTATGTGAAATACCGTGCATTGGTCAAACAGAAGGGCCTTTTAGATTGTGTTTTAACAACCATAAATCTCATGCTAACGCCTTACCCCACTTGCCCATTTCAAGACACGTGCACCTCCCTGGCCACTCTTTTGAAAATCTACAGGTCACATTACTAGAATCTGGTTTCCGCACAAATTATGATAGAGAAGGCCGTGAATCATTCCTTATCCATAAGTTCGACGGCGTCGCATCGGGTCTGAATGAAAATGTAGGAAAACTTAGTTGCCTATCTGCGTAACCTGTATCACCCTGTCCATCTTTTTTCTACCTTGCTCAGCAAGTCGCACTACACTGACTGTATCCGTTCATTACGTAGCAGCTTTGTAACGTCTTTGTCATTTTATTAGTATTTTATAGTTTTTTTTTCTTTTTTCTTCTTGCTTTTACCGGTCGGACTACTCTTCATGTTATGTGCTTTATCTTTTATGCGTTTTATCTTTTATTTGTACACAACGTGCTCGCCACGTGCTCGCGCAAGTAAGCAATATCTTTTTACTCGTAGATTAGGTGACCTTCATATTGTATGACTTGCATATATATATATATATATATATATATATATATATATATATATATGCCCATATAATGCCTTTCATGTGGGTTTTCATATTTGTATCTTATTGATATGCACATGTATATAAATAGCACTCGTGCCATACACTGTATTCTGATGAAGGCCAGACCCACGGCCGAAACGTCAATAAAATCACTTCGTACGTGCGTCTTCTTCCCTATTCGAATAATCTTTCCCGGACCCAGCATCACTTTTGTTTTCGATATATATATATATATATATATATATATATATATATATATATATATATATTCAAGTCGCACGTCACCGCTCCATTAACTGTACCAATCCACTGACCCTAATAACAGCCGCTATTTATACACGGTGCATTTCTCGTCTGACTACGTTAGACTTGAACTAGTTTTGAGACCTCACACTGCCGTAAAGGTCAAATTTACAGTGCGCATTTGTGCAAGGACATGCTATATTCAGATTTGCCAACTGTAAACGTTCTGCGCAGGGCTACCCAGGAATATTTGTTAGGGGGGGGGGGGGCAGCAGAACGATAAACTTTCCCATCGGGTGGTCGCTGTGAATACGTTTAAATATTTTAGTATACCCTGAAAAGGTAATTTACGAGCAAAGTTTCGTGGTGTGGAAGGTTCAGATTTCCATCATTTCCCTCTCTACTTGCGGCCTGCTCCTTTGCGTCAGTTTGTTTTCATCTCACAGCTTCGTGAGGACAGATAGCTTCCAATAAACCGGCTCACTTATTCTGAATATTGTATACGCCTAAAGAACGAAGAAATAGTTAAGACGGAAGAAATCACACTAAGAGACGCCCTTTCTAAATAATTTTTGATCTCTCACAAAGCCTTTTATGGAGCTCATATTCAGTAGATAGGTGTGTCATATTTCAAGGGTTATGAGATGATGTGTTAGACATGAATGATGAGAAGGTATGAAAAAATCTGCATAAAAAAGTGCGTTGGAGAAGGCAAAGCGCATAGAAGTGCCTGCGCGCGGCGCGCGCTGCTTACAGTACTATTCGACTGTAGCGCTGTCGCTATGGGCAACGTGGAAGACATCAGGCGGCGAGGCGCCGCAACGCCCCTCAAGACTTCTAGTACACTCTATCTGCAGTGGGTGTACAGAGGCTGATGAGGATGATGATGATGCTTCGCATTTACATACGGTTGGTTGCCTTATGCGAAAGATGGCATAATTTCTTTCGCCGAGTCACTTGTAGAATTTTGCAGTCGCTTATCGCATTTCTTTTGGGCTATTCGCATTTTCCCATCAGTTGTAGTTGTTCTAGTTATCATCAGGTTGTTCACCAGAGTTCTTTTGTCCTTCACTAGCATGTTTGTCGATGACAGTAGCTGAGTATACAGGCGTGTGCAGGGTTCATCATCAAGGGGTCGGAAGTACCTCTCAGCATTCCCCCCTCTCCCATCCCAGTCAATGCATGCGCACGCCTACGGCTGAGTGTTGAAGTCAAACATACGTTGGGGCAATCAACAAGTACCGTTACTCATGCTCAAGCAAACTGTCCTTCAACTCTACGGAGACCGCCCTGGAGACAATATTAAAGAGAAGCTATGTGCTTTAGTTCATGATTAGGCACTGGTTCAGTGTACAAAATATTTAAAGTGATACTTAGGCTCCCTTTCGCACTCGACGGCAATTTTTTAATCTTTTTCAATTAAAGATATCTTCAAGAATGAGGTGAGTCGCTACGTTTCCGTTTCTCTTGGTCTCTTTCAATGACGAGTATTCGCTTAATTGCTGAGTAGTGTCTGGGAACACTAAGTGCTGTTTTCGAGTCGCACCAACTGCCAGCAGCATTGTTGTGGTGGACCCGTGGAATAACAACAGTCCCGTGTGGGCTCAGGGGAAGAGAGCACCACTTCCCCTTCATCACTTTCCCTCCCGGGCTTTACTTAGTCTCACATTGGTTTTTCAGCCGATGAAAGTGGGCTTAGCCATGGTTCATCATCATTATCGTAAGCAGCAGCTAATACACAGCACATAATGATCATCCTCATCATCGTAATTATTATCATCATCATCATCAGCCTGACTACGTGTACTGCAGGATACAGGCCTTTTTCATGTCCCATCATTCAACTCGGTCCTGTGCTTCGTGCTGCCAATTTATATGCGCAAAATTCTAAATCTCCTTTGCTTAAATAAACTTCTGTTTCCCCCTAACCCGCTTGCCTTCTTTAGGAATTCAGTTAGTAACCCTTAATGACCAGCAATTATCCTGTCTACGCGCTACACGCCCTCTCCTTGATTTCAATTATGATATCCTTGAGCCCCGGTTTGTTCCCTTATCCACTCTGCTGTCTTCTTGTCTCTTAAGGTTACCCCTACCATGTTGCTTTCCATTGCTCGCTGCGTCGTCCTCAATTTCAGCTGAACCCTTTTTGTAAGTCCCCAGGTTTCTGCTCCATAGCTAAGTACCGGCAACATGGAGCTGTTATATACCTTCCTCCTGAGGGATAGTGGCAATCTACCTGTCTTGATTTGAGAGTGCTTGAAAAATGTGCTCCACCCCATTTTTTATTCTTCTAGTTGATTCAATCGCGTGGTTCAGCTCCGTGGTTGCCACCTCTCTTACGTAGACATAGTCGTTTATAACTTCAAGTACACATTAATTATCTCAAAGCGCTGTTCTCTTCCGATGTCGTTCTACATTTTTCCGTTTTCTGCATATTAATTTTCAGACCTACTTTTCTGCTCTCCTTGTCTAACGCTGTAATCATGACAGGACACTGGCAAGCTGCCCCAGGAAACGAAGAATCACAGTAAGAAACGTCAAAGTATGAAAGACTCAAGTACAACGGACAAAATAGAGTTGCGATAGCTTTCGATGTCGATCAATAAGCGTAAGGTATCCGATGTAAGAAGGTATAACATGGAGAGAACTGAACACGTTCTGAAGAACAGAGGAAGCGTTATAGCAGCGAAGAGAAAACTTGGGATAGGCAAAAACCGTATGTATGCACTCAGTGAAAAGGAAGGCAAAGTGACTGCCAATATGGTTAGGATAGTAAAACTAGCGGAAGAGTTTTACGGAAATCTGTACAGTAGCGAGCACAACCACGACCTTAGTATAATGATTAGAAGTATTCCAGATGACACTCCACCAGTAATGATGGAAGAAGTCAGAAAAGCCTTGGAGAGCATGCAAAGAGACAAAGCTGCTGGTGAGGATCAGGTAACATCAGATCTGCTGAAAGATGCATTGATTGATTGATTTGTGGGGTTTAACGCCCCAAACCATATGAATATGAGATACGCCGTAAGGGAGGGCTCCGGAAATTTCGACCACCTGGGGTTCTTTAACGTGCACCGAAATCTGAGCATACGGGCCTAAAACATATTCGCCTCCATCGGAAATGCAGCCGCCGCAGCTGGGATTTGATCCCGCGACCTGCGGGGCAGCAGCCGAGTACCTTAGTCACTAGACCATCGCGGCGGGGCAGCTGAAAGATTAAGGACAGATTCTTCTAGAAAAACTAGTGACTCTGTTTACGAAGTGTCTCCTGACGGAAACAGCACCTGTATCTCGGAAGAATGCTAACATCATCCTAATACATAAGAAAGAAGATGACAAGGACTTGAAGAATTACTGGCCAATTGGCTTTCTCTCCATAGTATACAAGCTATTTACAATGGTAATCGCTAACAAAACTAAACAACATTAGAATTCAATGAACCAAAGGAACAAGAGGGAGTTCGAACAGGCTACTCAACAATCCACCAAATTCATACTACCAATCAAGTATTAGAGAAATGCTCCGAATATAGCCAACCACTATACATAGCCTTCATAGATTATGAGAAGGCGTTGATTCAGTTGAAATATTTGCAGTCATGCAGACACTTCGGAATCAGGGCGTCGAGGAGGCATACAGAAACATCCTGGAAGAAATCTACAGTGGATCAACTGCTACCATAGTACTTTTTAAAGAAAGCAGCACAATACCAATCAAAAAAGTGTGAGGCAGAGGCATACAATCTCCCCAATGCTATTTACCGCGTGCTTTCAGGAGGTTTTGAGAAGCCTAGATTGGGAACAGTTAGGGACAAGAGTTAATGGAGAGTACCTTCGTAACCTGCGCTTCGCCAATGACATTGCTTGCTGAGTAACTCAGCGGACGACTTGCAACACAGCACAAATAATGCTTAAATTTATTATTATGACATAGGATCTGTGTCATAATTAGCACCTACCCACCTGAAAAAGGGCGGCGCTGCAAGCCATAATCCAGTCCCAGATATGACTTTATCGAGAGCGCCGTAAAAGCAGACGCACAAAGTTAAGCTCCATTGTAAGCTATGTCATGGTGAATTGTTAGCAGAAGCGAGGCCATAGTCTTTCATGTCACAATAATTCCATTGACGCTTTCACAGTATTCATAGCAATACACAAGCTGTCATGACCGTTGCTTGCCGTAATATAGACATGGCCATTACACCTACATACGTGAATTTAGTAATCTTAAATGACTATTCTTCCACTGTGATCAATTGTCCACACTTTTCAGTGAACATTTCAGATACACTGCACACCTGCCATTATTTCCATAAATATGTGTATCATCACACTGAACGCTCCCTACGTACGGCATGCATTAGAAAGGTGTTCTCTGTAAAGTACTGGTAAGACTTTTTTCAGAGTTTAAGCCGTGAATGCACTGCATTGTTCATGAAGGTACAAATACCCTTATATTTGTGCTGTAGCACTAACGAACTAATAAGAACATCATGTTGTTTTGGGAGATATTGCATAATAATTTTGTAATAAACTTTGTTTCTTAACAACTAAGAAAGACCACCTAGTGTTATCGCCACTTTTAATTATGCATTGCACAAAGTAACAACCTTCAGCAGCTCTTTATGCGGGCTCTTGTCAAATGTAATTGATATATAACACTGACTTCTCTACCCCGTTTTTGGGAATGTAGGTGCCGGACACCTTATGCAGGCTGTACTTGTTGCCGCGAGCAGTTAACATAAAAGCGGCGGCCGCTGCCGCCGCAAGCGACACAGTGGCTCAAGAAGGCAGTGCGTATAAAGACAGATCCTGAAACTTACAGAACGTGTTGTTAGCTTAGTTCATGTTGAAGAAAAGTTACGAACGCAACCAACGTACACGAAACAAAAAGGGGACGCTCCATCCGATCGTTATCTTTTTACAGCGAAATCTGTAATGAGATCACAAGAGCAGGTCCTGGCGTTGTAGTGGTCCGCTATAATCACCGCCGCCACTGTCCGCGACACTCTCAGGCAAAGATTGATCCTCCATCTTAGAAAGTGGTGTAACACGAAAGTTAGTTGTCTATATAAAAATATTTGAATGTTTTCTCTATTGATGCAACAGAGCTTGGGTTTTACAGTTGTAGCACCGTTTAGTGTGAAATCAACGTTGACGTTTTGTGGTAAGTCTGTATTCCGAAGACAAAGATCCGTGATCAATCAATGAACGAACACTTTAGGTAGCTTTACAATGAGAGCGGAATCATAGAAAGTTCGATGACTGCTAGAAGGGCACCACTGATTGGATGCTGAACTTGCGTTAAGGTGCATTATAATTATTATTGGGGTTTAACGCCCCAAAGCCACCATATAATAATATGAAAGGCGCCATGATGGAAGACTTCGCAAATATCAACCAGTTGGGGTTCGTTTCGTGCACCAAAATCCAAGATCACATACCTGAAGCATTTTCGCCTCCATCAAAAAAGTCACAGCATATCCACCGACTGAATGATGATGAGTGCGGTAAAGCATCCGTCAGTCCGTTGACACTTCCGTCCATCCATGCATTCCACCATGTGGCCGTCCGTACGTCCATAAGTTCGTCCATGCGTCCGTCCATGCTTCTGTCCATGTGTCCGTCCATGCGTCGATCAATTCGTCCTTCCATCTAGAAAACACTCTACGTACCGCCATCTCGCTTCTTTTCATCATACATCCATTCCAAGGACTAAGCGAGAGGTGGCTACCGGCTACTTCTATGACTATTACTACTACTACTACTACATACTTGGCAGACGCACGACCTATGGCAGAAAGAGCTTTGCCCCTAAATTTAAAGCACCCCCTAGCATAAGTAAAACGTTTTCTTTTGCTTCTTCATGATAAAGCTACAAGAACATAATCTGTTTTACAACATCTGCATTGGTTTATTCCACCCGTCGAGTTTCCTAATATATACTAGAGGGAAATCTGGCGCTAGTGTCTATGCGAGCTTCAACGTACGGTGCATCAGTGAGCATGGCAATGATGGGTAGTACACATATTTGTCTAATCTTCGTACTTCTGGCCTACTCTGGCTCCGTGTGTGTGGCTTGAAGCTGTTTGCACATGAAAAAAAATCGACAAATATTCAGCGGTTGAGCCACCTCATTCTTATAGGCTTACCATTCCAAATCGGGTCGTGAAGTTCAAAAGGCTTCGCTTTTTCTTTCAAAATCAAGCCAAAACCAGCAATAAACGAAGCCACAAATACGATTCACCACCCGCAAGTAACAAAACATCACTACATGTCACGCTCATGATGCGCTCGCGGCCGTTTCGGTAGCTTCCCTTGTACCAAACTTGGTATTACGCCACATGAACAGACGACGAAGGTGAATGAGACGTCCAAACATGATAAATATGACATGTGTGTCGTGTGAAACATGACTGCATTTTACGCTCATAGCGCTCTGACGGCCGTTTCACTAACTTCACATATACCAAATTTTGTATCACGTACCGTAGCAAACGACGATGGTAAATGACAGGTCCAAACAGGATAATCGTACTATGCGAGTTATGTAAAACATCACTACATGTTACGCTCATAGCGCACTCGTGGCCGTTTCGCTAGCTCGACATATATTAAATTAAGTACTACGGGACGTGCATAGCCGACGAAGGTAAATGACATATGCAAACATGATAATCATGATATGGGCTTTGTGTAAGCACATGGCAAGAAACCATTCTCATAATGCGCTCACGGCTGTTTCACTAGCTTTACATATAACGAATTTGGCAATATATGACGGGAAAGGACGACGAAGGTAAATGACACGTCTAGACACAATAATCATGCTATGCATGCCATGTAAAACATGACTACATGCTAAGCTCATAGTGCACTCATGACCGTTTTTTTAGTTAATGAAACTGATGACTAATATCAAATCTGGTACCACGTGACTTGAATAAAATAAGAGACGAAGGTCTATGACACGTCCAAACATGATAATCATGACGCGCGTGTCATGTAAAACATGACTTCATGCTACGCTCATGGCGTGCTCGCTGCCATTTCGCTGGTTTCACGTATACCAAATTTGGTATTACGCTATGTAAATGGACGACGAATACAAATGCCAGGCGCAAACATGAAAATAATTACATGGAAGTCTAGCACGGCGTAATTTAGGTCTGCCTCGTAACGTTGTGCTGATTTTAAAGTGACATAATAACCTCCCTCATTAGTGCTTCACCTGTCATCGATTCCCACTGTATGTGGGATCAGCCAATTTTCGCAATCTTAATCAGTGTTTCCATATTCGAGGTCATGACGAAATAGACAGTGCTTGGCTCTTTTTTCTGTCTGTCATAACTATTGTAAGAAGCTGCACCCATCAATGGAGGGCTAAATGAGTTCGCGGGGATGCTTCTGGCCTGGACTCCTGATCTTCTTATAAACACACGTAACACAGTTCGTATCACAAAACGCATGATTGAGGACGTTGAGTTCATTGAGACATGGGCGAAGAATAATCTCACATTCTTCATGATGATCCGCAACTCGTTTTCCTACTGGTCAGCTAGAAAAAGCGATGTTTTCGCTATGACGAGACAATAGGTAAACCAGCAGTTTTTTTTTGAACACTAAGTTCCTCGGAGTTTCGCTGGCCCATTCGGCTTCACCTACTCTACCACCTGCGAAATAACGGAGCGCTCTTAAACGGAGACCCTCTGAAAAAAATGGCAGCTCTGCAACGAAGAGAGCTGGTGAACCAAGACCCCGTGGCATGCGTGCTGTATTTCTGCAAACTTGCCATTGTCTTCCTCACCATTGTCATTTCGAGGCACCGCAAGACACGTCGTTTCCGATATTACAGGGTGCTGTACTTCTTCAAACGAATTGAATTCCAACAGAAGGAAAGTGCCCGCGCCCATATTATCCCGTGGCGGGGCATTGATCCCAATGAAGAATCAATGAGCACATGGCGAACACATGCCATTTCATCGACTTGCTTGCCAATTTAAAGAACAAATAAATCCTTCCGAGATTGACTGATCTACATCGCTCCCATACGTTCACCTGCTACAAAAAGGCTGACTCAAACTGTCGCATGAAAGCATCCTTGGGTATTCTTGAAAAGGCTTATCGATCAGGTATGGGCGAGCCTTTTCAGTCCCTACATTGGTCCGAAGCTCCGCTCTAGCATTGATATGCAGTACATCCTAGAAAAGCACTAGTGCGCAATGTATACACTTGATTATATCAACAAAACAAGTCATGGCGTAAGCGACCTTCATCGCAAACAAATTCAACTGCATGAAAATCTTCTGATTCTGACTACACCAATACGTTGAAGGGACTGGGAATGAACGTTCTCAATAGTGTGTAAATGATCAGCCAGGGGGCCGCTTTGTGCCTTCCACGGCTTGTTATAGCCAAGTGTAGTCGTGATGTTGTGTTCATTTCTACATGCTGGTGTGATGAGCGGTAGCGTGTCAAGAAGACGAGCGTATAGCTGCGCACCATAGATAACGAAGACGCTTGAATTGAACAGGAGACTTGCATCGTAGTAATAGAGTAGAGCATTAGACAGTTGCACACACGTGCACGCTGGTGATTGGACAAGAACCGGGTAGTTTTCAGAAGAAGTTTTACAGCGAAAGCTGGTATGATATCACAACTTGGGTCTCGCGCAGCGCCGAAGTTGCCCGCCGCAGCCGCCACCGTTGTACGTAACAACTGTCGCACTCAATAAAAAAACCTATTACCAAGAACACATTGAGGCTCGGACCCGGGAATGCTAAGTGCCAGCCCAGTATAGCACCACTGAGCACTGTGCGGCGCCTTCCGCGCAGGCCTAGTGTTTTTTATATGTTCAAATGAACATCATCCAGGTAAAGATGCCAGAAGTAGTAATGTAACAAAATTGCAAATACTACGAATATATGAGTACAAACATAAGTGATAACTCCGACCAGCGTGAATCAGGATTTAAAAAGTAGGAATTTAAACGTAGTTAAGAATGTATTCAATAAATTGGTTGATATGTGAGGTTTACCATCCCAAAACCACCATTTGATTGTGAGAAACGCCGTAGTGAAGGGCTCTGGAAATTTTAACCACTTGGAATTTTTTAACGTGTACCCAAATCTGAGCACACGGGCCTACAACAATTCCGCCTCCATTTTAATTGCAACCGCTACAGCCGGGATTTCATCCCGTGACCTGCGGGTCAGTGACATGTACCTTAACCACAAGACTACCGCGGCGGGGCATTTTGGAAAATAGGACTGTAAGTTAGCTGTACGATTTAAATCTGTTTTAATAAACACGGCCAAGGCATCAACAACCTTCCCGTCACTTTGGCCCAGAGACACAGCTTCGAATAAAAGCGCTATTGGTAGATTTAGATCAAGTCTTAGGGGTCGGCAAACTGTACCTAAAGTATAATTCCAAAACGTGGAATATCTGTTGCAGGAAACCAGATAATTTTCGGTTGTTTCATGTACTCCGCAAGAAGAACAGTTAGGAGAAGCTGTCAGACTAGATCTGTTTCAATAAAAGTCAAGATATGAAGTCTGACAACGTAGTCTAGTGATTCAAACTTCAAGCTCTCTGTTTTTACATAGTTTACTCTTCCACCGGTGTCTGAGGTGTTGAAAATTCTAACGTGGCTGTTAATATTAAAGCGGAAAGTTCTAACTTGTTTACAGCTGCTTACACTAGCACCTATTATGATTTTGTACACCGGCAATACATGAGTGCGATTCACAGATGTTTTTGCTAGTGCATCCACTATTCCATTACAAAATAGACCCTTATGTTTTGGAAGCCACATTCACGTAATCAAATTTAAAAGATGAGAAAATAAGGATTTCACGGCACTTCGAACATGTGATTCCTCATTTCCAGAGAAGGAAGAACACTTTCACATAGGAATGGGTGAAATTTACTGCAGAACTTCTATCATGGTGTTAATTTGCGCTGAAATGATCGCTGAACGTTCTGCTACAAAGATGGGCAGAATTCTGGAAGGCAAAATGAAAAATATAAAGTTGCAATAGGAGAGAAAATACCAACTTCGTACCTTTCCTAACTTCAAAAAAAAACATCAGTTGTATTGACTGTCTTTTTTGGTGTGTGTGCCAGGTAATCGCCTAACACGAAGTTTAAAAATTGGTATGGCAAGTTTAGCATTCCTTGAAAAGACATCATCATACTGTATGGTAACATAGTTACTGTTATTATTGACTAAAGTCACATCACCATTATAAACAATTGTTTTGTCGAGAAGACTCTGTATAACCAGTATTTGCGGCGTACCATACCCCAAACAGTATGATCTAAAAAATAACTCTCTGGACGAAATATAAAAGTTGTTTCTCAACGTCTTTCGGTGCATTCGTACAAACTCAAAAATTTTCGCACCACAAACAATTCAAACCAGATAGCAAGTGAGGGTACCCGAGCTTCGATACACAAAACTCTGATTGCTAGGAATTTAGGAAGACCTAAAAATAGCCTCAATTAACGCTTTTCTTCGGATCATTACGAGAGGAGAAAGCTTATACTCAGGCGCCCAAGCAAATGTTATGCACCCGAACTCCTGAATCGGGCGGAGGTACATGCACAATGTAGGAGCGTTGCACTGCACATACCTATCAGACAACTGTACTCGCTTTCTCTAATAATCTAACTGCGCGAATACCCTTTGCTGTGGTAAGTTCAATGTGCTTTTCGAAAACAGTGGTTGGTCATAGGTTACACCAAGATATTTTACATTATCTACTTGTAGAATATTTGTCAAATGATCCTAAAGCGTATTTATTTGTTTATTTATTTATTTTCAGATTTACTGCCAGCCTTTGAAAAAGGCCTTTGGCAGGAGCGGGCAAAACAAATAAAAGAATGCGAGAACATACGCAAATACGTTCACAAAACAACCGCAACAATGAGCGGGAACAAAATAAAAATAAAAATATACAATTACGCAATCAACAAAGTGACAGCAGGTACTATTAACAACTTGTTTGGTACCAAGCCAGACCTACACTGATAGAAACAATTAATAATATACAAGACATGACTGGAAAGAGCAGGAGAAATCTGGATTGTACAAGAGGACACTGTAATTAGTAACACCACCGAGGTGCACCGCTAAACAAAGCAGAGTTACAATGTGACACACTCAACATCAACAACAACAAAAAAAGAAAAAAAAACATCAGAACGACATTATTGTTTCACAATCACATATCAGTTGCAGATGTCGCGATACTAGGAAAGCGGAGTGACGAGCAAGGTACCGAAAAAATTACAGATAATCTGACAATGCTTTAGCAAAAAAATTTAGTGTATTACAATCAATTACATTGGATGGAAGTCGATTCCATTCACGCGTTGTTCTCGGAAAAAAAGAGTTTTTGAATGTGTCTGTTTTACAGCTAAAATCCTTTATCTTTTTCGTGTGGTGTGATGTCGTCGAGCGCTTACCAACCCGGTCGATAAAATTACTCTTGTCTATTGCCAGCTTACCATGGTAAAGGGAGTACAAAAACTTGAGCCGTTCACGCTGACGTCTCTTTTGCAATGTATCCAGCTCTGATTCTGCCAAGAATGAAGTTACAGATACTTGCCAGCGATAGCAATTATGAACAAACCTGATGCCCTTCCTTTGAACGAGTTCTAGTTTATCAATGTTGTTTTTTGTGTACGGATCCCATATAACTGATGCATAGTCGAGGGAGGGCCTAATTAAAGTTTTGTAAGCCATTAACTTTATTTCTTTGGTTGATTTTTGCCATGACCTTCGAAGGTATCCAAGTTTACGCATGGCTTTATTTGTAATATACGAAATATGTTCATTCCATCTAAGGTCCGAGGTAATAATTACGCCTAAATATTTGTACCTTTCTACAACGGAAAGAGTGTGATTATCTATGGAATATGTAAAGCTTAGGGGATGCTGTTTACGCGTTATTGACATGGCTACCGTTTTAGTCTTGTTAACACTCATTTGCCACGTTGAACACCAAGTTTGTATTTTCGCTAAAGAAAAATTCAAAAGAACTTGGTCGCAGTGGCTTTGAACTTCATGATAGAGGATGCAGTCATCTGCGAATAGTCTAATTTTAACTGGTATATCCTGTACTATGTCATTAATGAACAGAAGAAAGAAAAGTGGCCCAAGCACCGAACCTTGAGGTATACCATATCGTAAATAGGACCTCTAAAGGGAGTGTCAGTAAAGGGCATTTGCTAACATTTACTGTAAATGCATATTATCTAGCCAATTTACCCACCTTTCTTTGGCTGAAAAGTACGCCTGTAATAAGGTGTCACCTTGTGAATTTTATGTGGTGATGCAAAGTAATCTAATTTTATCAGCATACACTTATGTCTGTACGTCCAAATGTCATGTAATGGAGCTCATTAGGATATTAAAGAACACCGGGGAAAGGACTGCTTCTTGCATGACGCCTCTTATTGGTGCATACGCAGCAGATGAGATGCCGCTTTGGTAACAGTAGAACACTCTAACTCGTAAAAATTCCACATTCTAGGCCTGAATATAACTCGGAAAATTAGGGTTGTGGAGTTGATGAATCAAAATAACGTGTTTACACTGTTGTATGCTTTTGCGATGTTCAGTGTGACCAACGCACCATATTTCCCTTCAAGCCTAGCTAATTGAATGTGAAACTTATGGTCTATATATAGACCTGCCATATATAGCATCCCGCTCTGAGCCAAATTTAGGATTGATTTAGGATTGCATGCTCAAATTGCGGATGCGAAATTTCAAAGTGTTTCAATCAATTTAACGAAATTTGAAATTAGCGCGATAGGTCTAACGTTGTTCAAAACACATATTTTACCTGAAGTTTTAAGTAAAGGTATCGCCTTCACAGTTTTCCACTCTGGTGGGAACTACGTCATTCTTAGTGAGTAAATATGTACTATCGGCATCAAATGAAACGCGAACATCGGAGCGCGTGGCAAAGCCTTATCAATGGCATAGTGCGTGCCGTCGACCAGTCATTGGCACAGACAGGCCCGCACATCCGGTGTGGCAGCACTGCGCGA
Organism: Rhipicephalus annulatus; assembly: GCA_013436015.1. NCBI lineage: Eukaryota > Metazoa > Arthropoda > Arachnida > Ixodida > Ixodidae > Rhipicephalus > Rhipicephalus annulatus. The sequence continues at coordinate 238,027 of WOVY01011108.1, read as the reverse complement.
TTCCTCTATAGTACACTACTTCTGCTTGTGTTCCAGGTATGGCATTTGAAAGGAACAAAATAAAAAAAAACAGAGGGTAAATTATTGCAGCCGAAGGCGAGTATTGTAGCACGGTTTGTCATCGCGGAGTCTTTAATCATGGAATTCCTGGCTAGTTCTACTTATTGTAGACAAAGGTTTGTTCATAATGCTGGCAATTTCACGCTGTTTCACTTCGTGCTGGTAAAGCGAAACAATTTGCGCTCTCTCTTTTGAAGAAATTCGGGGCGTTTCCAGTTAAAGTGATGCGTTTTCGGGTAGGTCTCTGAAAGAAGGGCGCAGGTGAAGTAGCGCTGGCGAACGGGATACGACGATCGTTTGAAGATCAACCGCATATTGATTATATTTCTCTTTTTGTTTTGTCGTGCCCAGTGACCGATCGCACCGCGACGCTGAAGTAAAATCAAGGAATCGCGAGTGATACGAACAAAAGCGCTTAACACGCCCTCGATGGCCATCATTACCACCATACGAAAACTATAGCAGAAATAGAGATAACGCGCTGTATAGGGCAATCGCGCAGTGCTGCAAAACCGAATGTGCACGCCTGTCAATGGTATTGGCTGGACGGTCAACACTATACTGTTTCTAATGCTAGAAACATGCGCTCCGCTGTTCGGGTTTCATTTGACGCCGATAGTACATACATGGTTAAACGCTTCGTAAGAGGCTTGCTCCGGGCAGCAATTCTTGTCTTTTAAATGAAATGTCTCTTACAAGCAGAGGATCTTTATGCATTTTCCTATCCCACGTATTTTACTGTAGGCATAGCTGTGAGATGAGAGTTTTTGGAGTGTACCTTAGTAACCTGCGCTTCGCCAATGACATTGCATTGCTGAGTAACTCCGGGGACGAATTGCAGCTAGTGATTATTGAGTTAGACAAAGAGAGCAGAAAGGTGGGTCTTAAAATTAATTTACAAAAAAATTGTAAAACAACCTCGGAAGAAAGCAGCGCTTCGAGATAGGTAATGGTGCACTTCGAGGCGTAAAATATCATGTCTACTTAGGGCAGGTAATAACCACGGAGCCAAACCACGACGTTGAAGTAACTAGAAGAATAAGAACGGGGTGGAGTACGGTTGGCAAGCACGCTCAATTTATAACAGGTAGATTGCCACTATCCCTCAAGAGAAAAGTATATAACAGCTGTGTCTTGCCGGTACTTAGCTACGGAGCAGAAACCTGGAGACTTACAAAGAAGGTTCAGCTTAAATTGAGAACGATGCAGCGAGCAATGGAAAGAAAAATGGTAGGTGTAACCTTAAGAGACAAGAAGAGAGCAGAGTGGATTAGGAGACAAAAGGGGGTTAAGGATATCATGGTTGAAATAAAGAAGAGGAAATGGACATGGGCCGGGCATGTAGTGCGTAGAAAGGATAACCGCTGGTCATTAAGGGTAACTAACAGGATTCCCAGAGAAGGGAAGCGGGTTAGGGGGAGACAGAAGGTTAGGTGGGCAGATGAGATTAAGAAGTTTGCGGGTATAAATTGGCATTAGCAAGCACAGGACCGACTTAACTGGTGGAACATGGGAGAAGCCTTCCTCCTGCAGTGGATGTAGTCAGGCTAATTATTATTATAATATTATTAATATTATTATTAATATTATTATGGTAATGATGAATATTTACTTGTGTCTCTGATACCCATTTGTCGCTTATTCAATGTGTGTTATAAAGGGGTTTGACTGTAATATATATTCTTGGTATTGCTTATTTAGCACTTTCAGCGTTGCCGTCGTGTCTCCGTACGGCCCCGACGCGGCTGATGGAAAGCTAGCTAACACGTTTCATACTTCAGCCCAGAAATTTCAGTGAATTCCTCCTCACTCATTGCATTCATTGAAAGGATGATAAGTTGTTAGTAAAATAACTTTCTAACCTTTAGTCTTTTATTTCTTGTGGGGACAAAAAAATGTGCATTTACACCCTGGGGAAGCATTTTTTTACACGTTGTAGGTCCATGTGGTCAGATTTGGGTGCACGTTAAAGAATCTAAGGTGGTCAAAATTTCTAGAGACTTCCACTACGGCATCTCTCATAATTTTTTTCCGGGTGGTCTTTCGGCCCCTATAATCTTTTGAACACTTATTTGTCCACCGAAGAGTATTAGAGTTCTGCTTATCAGACAAAACGAGGAATTCAACTTCTCGCGGGTATTCTTTATTACAGAACAGACGCTCAAAACGTTTGACTTCAAGCTCGTATTTGCTAAAGACGAGAATGAGGCAAGAAATTATTATTAAAATTTAGAGGATCTTATAAACCTCCGTACATTTTAAGCTAACGGGGCAACCTAACTCATTACTTCAATAGTCCCTGGCAAGTGCTCACTATTCGTAGCGCAATCAACCGTTGACCAAGCTGAAACATTGAGGCTGAAGCTTGCAAAAGTCATATTTAATACTGAAACAATACAACTTCTCACGTACGTGGGGCTGTCTGACTTCAAGCAAGCCAGATGATTGTCTTGTACCCAATCCCACAAGCGGCTGCCACATTTTTCAGTTTTTAACCCCTAAGTAACATGTGCATTGACGTCTCCTGCCAATAGAAGATTTTTACCACATGTGCCTATTATGGAGTACTGTGCCCGGGTGTCATGTACACCTGACGCGAAATAAGCATTGGCTGATGAAAAATCCTGACCAGTTGTAAGTGCTATGTTTATAACAAATATTTCATATCTGGAGACAGAAGTTTAAACATAAGCTTCTCTTTATGGCAGACTCTATTTGATATCACTGTAGTCATGCACCAACCTTTTGATTGGTGGTGAATGCTGAATTGCGACCCCTTGACGGAAGTCAGGCGTTGGAGTGATGTCACCTTCTCAACAATGTTGACGAAGGTTGGTTATGGTGACCGTCTCACACTGAAAGAGACAGATCTCATCGAAAGCCGTTTCATCACCAAGTCTAACGCAGAAAGTTCTGCGCGATGCCCTTCGCCTCTTTCTGGAGAACTGTAAGGTAACTGCATACAACAGTATTTTTCTCAAACGAAACTCCAACATGTTCAACAGCGTAGCCGAAGACGTTATGATCGACTACAAGGACGCCAATCAGGAGCGATCTTTGAGATCACAAATTCACAAATTAACTGTTGCAGAAATAGATTTGCTGGCATGTAAAGTGTCCCTGAATCCGGAAAAGAATTATATTATAATTGCGAACAGTAATGCTGTAGACGATCTCACGAATATCTCCATGTGCACCCTTAAGCACATTGAACTTCAAGAAGACGGCATTCTCCACAAAACGTGGGTTAATGAATATTGACTTAAGATGGGCGTCGTGGCTCGATTAAAGGGTTACTTTATGCCACGTTATTTGGGGGAGCCACCAAGTGGATTCACATTCACCTTAGCACGGACAAGGTTCGGCTGAACAATCCCACTTTTAAACCCCGACGAACGTTGGTTCCACTGGTCGAAGGAGCAGCTGTCACCAAACGCACGCCTCAGGATGGCATCTATGTGAAGTCATGCACAATTACGACAATTCACATGACCAACAGTTAGTGTACTTCGTTCTATCGAGACCTTTAGCGGTACAAAGATTGTTTATCATGAATTATGCTGATGACTTCATGTTCTACCAACTGAAAAGTTGACACACTTCAGGTCTAAAAAACCAGTTCTTACGTCTCTAAAACTACAAACTCATAACTGTCAAGGATTAGGTGAGGACGTTCTTGAATGCCCACACTGGCGGCACAGCGCTTTCACTACTCAGCCTCAACGTATGCCGCTGGAAAGCGCACTCGCAAGACCTTCTCATTGATCTGATTTCTTCATTGGTAGACGAACTCCTTCTCAATAAAACTTAGATAGAGGCTATATACAGACAACCCAATTGTCGGTAGTTCCAAGTGAGTGTCTGCACACAAATGTCGCAATCGTCACGGAGCAGAGGTGGCACATTTGATGCGTAATGGTGCCCGCATTGATTACTGGAAACACATCAATCAATGAGTCAGCACTGCAACAAACGCTCCATGTGCGTGGGTGAGGTCAGCATAATTTCTACGACTGTCATATTATTTCCTGTTGATATATTTCAAAGCACAACAGAGTGGATCCAGAACTACTTGAATGCGTAGCTTCTGAGTTATGTTCCGCTATCAGATGAAGTGCAGAAAGTGGCTTTCAGGTTGCCTCTATGGTAGGGGCAGGAGACTTTTTAATGTAGATAAATTGAAACCATGTGACCAATGGATCATCGAATACATGGATACTGTAGTGAAACGTAAGCTTGTGACCAACAAAAAGACATACACAACACGTTCAAGGACATGTATTGATGCCACTTTTGGGCGTCATTTACCATCCGCTGTGTGTAAGTTACTTCAGCTACCACAATGGGTTGCTCATGGCGATCTACGTGGGTTCTTGTGAGAGAGATGACATGCCACCAGGCGTCAACATGGGCACATGTACATCTAAGGATGCTGCAGCGACTCAGCACCAACAGGTCTATGTGCAATAAACACTAAAATATTTCCGTGAATAGACATCTAACTTTCATGCGTTATACCTATTCCTATATCAGGGGGATCAACCACATTTTTTTGATGGACTGAGGTACGAGTGTGCTTGAAACTCCGTTGCAAACTGAAGCTACGCGAGCAAAGTGAGGTATTAGGCTAGTTATTTTTTCAAGACAGGAAAAAAAATACGCTACAGTCGCTGAGGAGAACAAATTTGTTAGGGAGGAGACAATAAATGAAGGGAACAGTGCAAATGCGCTTGTACTGACCACTTTACTTCTTGTATTGTAAGCTCGTTCTCCGCAAGAACTGTAGCGCAGTTTTTTCAATCATTCAGTCTGAGGCTACGCAGGGTTCACGTCCTGTAAGGAATCATTTTAAATTGTGTATAAAGCATCTTAGAAAAGTAAAGTAACAAGCAGGCGTCACACAACACGAATTGCGTAACAGGTGATTCAAATGTTCCAACTTATTACATAAACGTCACGCATGTTTTTTCATTGTTGTCTGCCATAGCTTCTAAAGAGTGCACATAATGCCTTACGAGTGTGCGGCGGGAAGCATGCTTCTCCAAAAAAACGACAAATAATGAGAAAAGTGGATGCTTCCCCACTCTATAAACACTATGATTAATGGTGGGATGGGTACTATGAAAGTGGGCCTGCAGTAGTTCCCTTGAGGGAGTTCTAAAACAGCTTTAGAAAATCTGCACTTCCAGTTTCGTTATGAATATCCGATGCCTTACATGCAGGCCAGTCGTTTTTTTTTGGAATGAAAGCCGTCAACAGATCATAGCAAGGGTGCCTAGTTGTCCACCCCAACTGGTGCCCGTATGCTTTATCGTGCGAACTAAGAAAATATTCCCAATGAAACGAAGTTTCAACATGCACCTGCTCTGTGCCAGCCCACTAATTTACCACCAAGCCATGCCGGTGTTCGAAATGCCTGCACACAAAAACCGTACGCAATCGTTTTCTCGGTAAGTAAGTAAGCGCGTTAACATACGCAGTATAGCGTAATAGGAGCGCAAAATATACGATACTGTTTGCATTAGGGTGGGTCGTTGAATGCTTCTAACGTATTACAAAGGACCATTTATTTTCTTTTGTTTTGTTTGTGCCTTACAAAGTATGTTACATAGCCTTGCTGGGTAATTGGAAAGCATGTTGTTTTTATTCAGGAGCTAATTCAAACAATCTTGAATGATTAGGAATTATTTAAATATAAAGGGGACACTATGTTATATATAAAGATTCTGATTTCTCTGTGCAGGTGTGCTATTAGGCCAGACTGTGTGATTAATCTTATGATAGCAAGCTCGAATGTATTGCAATATAATGTTTTTTTTTCAATATAGATATATCGAGTTACCGAATAATCAAACTTATGGAATATTTGTGGTAATAATGAATACTATGGAATACATTCAAAGTTGGAATGGAGCTGCAAACCGCTCAACAAAAACATTCGTTTGGCCATGTCCCAAATTTGAAGCACCGAAGCTTAGTATAATTTCAGCAGTTAAATTTATTTCAATCTTTGAAAGTGAAGTAACAATCAGTCTTGTTTTACTATATGTGCATCTGCGACGTGTTAAAAAGAAATGTTAAACAGTTTCGATATTTCCGAAAAATTGGCAGGGGGTGATATCGACTGACCAGCCCTGTGTGAACAAAAGTTCAAAGGGGATACAACGCCATTAAAATCTGGATAACCTAACTTATGCTTGTCGTGACTGAGTCTAATGAGCCTGCCATGTAAATTTTATATGCTGACATTCTGATTATGTTGTACGTCTTCTATTCAATCAGTGCAAATGGCTAGGTTGCTAAATCGCAGCCATGATTCTTTATCATCGTCAGCCGCCGAATCATTAAGTGGAGGAATGGGTACCTTGCAAGCGTACTTATTATACTGGCGCCAAAAGCGTATGCAATGGGTTCTTGAAATGCAGCTCTTCCGGCTGTTGCTTTTACAGTGCGGCGCTTTTCGCACATGTCTGGAGTTTCCTACTGAGGACGCTCTTGTTAGAGCACGAGAGCAGTGGCAGTTGTTTTGTCGCTGGCGCCACCGCTGTCGTCTATAGCCGCCATCGCACGAAGTAACAAAATGAAACAAAAAAAATTGCGAGCATGCTTGGCCATTTTTACCGACTGTTAGCGTCAATCAAGCACGAACAACTCGCTCTACAGGGGAGGCTCCATGCTCGCTTTTCAATATTAAGCAATGAAGTCAATGTGGGCGACAAATAACACTAGTGGTGGATCTTTGTTTCCACCTATCACCTACCTAACCACTGGTTAGCAGCCACTCTGTACTGTTGGCCATAACTCTGGTGATAGTGATGGCGATCGATATCATATAACGCTGGTGATAGTAATGGTGATCGATATTATATTACAATGAAAGTGGTATTCAGATCACAACAAAAGCCGATTTAAACACCGAAGTTATATATCACCTCAAACGCTGGTGTTTGTACCGCTACGCTATCGCGATATATGAAAATATTGTGCTGAAGCAGAACCGCGAGTTGGGAGACCTGGATTGTGTTCATTTAGAATTCATCAATCACTCTTTTAGGTGAATCTGTAAACCCGTGTGCTCTGATATGGGTGCACGTTAAAGAACCCCATGTGGTCGAAATTTTCGGAACCCTCCACTACGGCATCTCTCATGATTCTATGGTGGTTTTGAGAAGTTAAATCCCACATATCAATCAAATCATCTTTTAAATGAATATTACAAAATGCAGACAAGATACAAATAAGGTTGTGTTGTAAAAATTGTGCGCATGCGCACAATTTTGTAAAAACTTAAATCGTCGTCTATAAATTACATCGTATGTTTGCTCATTTTGAAGGAAAACTACCTACAAATTCAGCTTTGCATGATCAGGCCGCCCAAGTACAATTCTCACTAGGTTCGATAGAGCATTCTTTACACTTCAAGACTAGAAAATTGATAGACTTCGAGGATCGAAGCAGATGGTCCAACCTTGTTATTGATGGTACTCCAGAAAGCCCTAACAAAACGGAAGCATCACTCAAGAGAACAGTAGTTAAGGATACATTTCAAGATAGAATGGAAGTGAGGTGTGCGTCCATAGGGCACATTCACCGGCTTGGTAAACAAGGGAATCAGAGGCCTGTCATACTGTACTTAGACATTTACGACAAAAAACTGATACTGAAAAATGTGAAAACGCTTAAGTGATCCAGCATTTTAATTCCCAATGACTATTCGCAGCCAACGTTAAGCAAACGCACACTTCTGTAGAACAGTGCAACGGAGGACAAGCAACCAGAAAAAAAAGTATGCTTGATTCATGATAGGCTTGAAATGGACAGAGACATCTATATCTGGGTTTAAACTCAAAGTATCAAAGTGAAAATGACAGATTGTCGAAGCGATCAGGAAGCGTGATGTAAAGCTTCCATGGAATGGAAAATGATCCGCCTGTTAAGCATGAACTTTCACAGCATTAAAATTAAAACTGAGTTATGAAAGTTCTTGCTATTGCAGAATGATCAACGCATTAAAGTTTCTAACAAAAAAAAGTGGCTTCGTACTGATGTATTTGACAATGACAGGTTTCCTCCTACCTATACTGTTTTTCACGGGGACCATGTAACTGGGGTAGTGGAGTTACAGTACTCATTCCAAATGAAATGAATGCCATTTTATTAGATGACACTGCTGAACTTAGATGCTTGTGCATCAAGCTCTTTTTTGCAGCCATACGTTTCATTTTTATGCCTTGTACAGGCCACCCGATGCGTCTCGAGAATTCTAATCCAAACTGCAGGTTCACATGCACCAACATAAAACTACGAAAATAATCTTGACTGGTGACATTAATCTCCTAAATGGTAAATGGGATAGACCTGACATCACAAACAACGCGAATGTTATTTTTTACATAATGCTAGAGCACGATAATGTGTAAGTCGTTAACTAGGCAACTGCAGTGCATGGTAGTTGCAGTTCTGTCTTAGATTCATTATTTCTTCCCCAATGCATTGTCGGTTACACTGTAGATATTGAACACGGGATCTCTGATCACAAATTTGCCAATGTTTCTATGTCCATTTCTAGACGTGAAGTGCCAAAAGAGATGTCTACAGAGATTACACGCATGCAGACGATGTATCAATTATTATTCACTTAGAGATTTGTCTTACCAATTTTGATGATGGTGATGGTGTTTTGTGCAATCGCTTTAAGAGCTTGTGCCAGTAATGCCCTGAAAAATGTATGCCTAGCAAACGAAAGAAAGTACACAAGGACACGCCGTGGATGACAAGGGATACCTTACAATTGAAACGTAAAGTTAAGAGAATAAAAAAGAATCACGCATCCCCCCCCCTGTCATAGCAGAAGTTATTGAAGGCTTTCATAATGAATTACATCATTCAAAAGAACGGTATTTCTTAGCGAACTTTGGCGACATTAGGCGTATCTATCTATCTATCTATCTATCTATCTATCTATCTATCTATCTATCTATCTATCTATCTATCTATCTATCTATCTATCTATCTATCTATCTATCTATCTATCTATCTATCTATCTATCTATCTGTCTGTCTATCTACCTATCTATCTAGTCAATTTTAGCTCTCCTAGTCGTTACGTTAATGATATCTATATTAAACTTGGTATGGCATTACATGACTGTATGACGAGCATAAGTGACTAATCATAACATGAAAATCATAACACGTATGTCATGAATGTCATGATTTACATTTCATGGTTTTGCTTCTCTTGCGGTGGTTTCATTCTCATGACATGTTGCAAAACTACTATGGCAAGACATGACTGCACGGCGAACACAAACAACAGACCGTAACATGAAAATCATCCCAAGCGTGTCATGTAACTACATGACTACATGCCACACTAGTGATGCGCTCGCGGGCGTTTCCCTATCCTCGCACATACAAAATTTGGCATTACGGGACATGAATAAATGACGAAAAAATAGGGAGATCCCACGGACAGTGGGAATCGATGATATGCGAACCACGAATGACAAATGTTTATTAGTCGCTTTAAAATCAGCACAACGTTATGAGGTGGAGGTAAATAATGCCATACATGAATTCCGCTTTGTGATTATCATGTTTGGATATGTCGTTTACCTTCGTCATCTCTTCACGTCACGTGATACGAAATGTATACGTGGAGCTAGCGAAATGCCCGCGAGCATGCTTTGAGCGTGGTATGTTGTCATGTTTTTACATGACACGTGTGTAAGGATTATCAAGTTTGCACCAGTCATATAGTTCGTCTATCATTGACGATACGTAACACCAAACTTGGTATATATGGAGCTAGAAAAACGGCTGCGAGCGCATCAGGAAGGGCCCAATATACTCCAAAGTATCATTGACGCGCGCGAATCTGGGCACAGCGATACTACGTTAGCAAAACGCGAGCACTGAAGCCAAGTCTGATGCCAGGTGCGACCAGCGTACGTCAACGCGGCCCGGCAACAACCAGCGCGAATTGCGACATGCTGCATTTCGCGTTGATGCGCTACCCAGACAACACTGCGTCTCCCTCTTTTCGTGATGGAGGGACGCCAGACGCACTGAAAGGCGCATGCGTCAAAGCAACGCAGCGCGGTGCGCGCTTGCTAGTATATGGCAGGACCGGCGCCTGGTGTCGCAACGCCAGCGTGACGCGACGAATTGAACGCTGGCGAGCACGCGCACCGCATCATGTTGAAAAGTATTGGTGCCTTGACTGTGGCTTTCATTCATGTTCTCACATGACGCACATCTCATGATTATCACGTTTGCACCAGACACATACTTTCTTCACTTATTGGTGTCACGAAATACCAAATTTGGTATATGTGAGGCTAGTGAAACGGCCGCTAGTGCATCATTAGTGTGGCATGTAGTCATGTAGTTACATGACAAGCATTTCGGGATGTTATGTTTGGATACATCATTTACCTATGTCGTCTGTTCACGTCGCGTAATACTGAGTTCGGTACATGTGAAGGTAGCGAAATAACAGGGAGCGCATCATGAGGATAGCATGTAGTCATGTTATGTTTATCATGTTTGCACCAGTATCATACCTCGGCCATCCATTCACGTCCCGTAATACCAAATTAGGCATAAGTTAAGCTAGTGAAACGGCAACCAGCGCATCATGAGTGTGGTATGTAGTCATCTTGTTACATGACACGCACCTCATGATTATCATGTTTGCCCCCAGTCAGATAACTTTGTTATTCAATCACGTACTGTAATACCAAATTTGGTAATTTGTGACGCTAGTGAAACAGCCGAGAGCTTATCATGGGCGTGGCATTTAGTGTGGTTGTTACTTTACACACATGTTATGATTTTCATGTTAAGGTCTGCCGCTTGTGTTCATCATGCAATCATGCCATACCAAACCAGTTTTGGAACATGCCATATGAACGAAGCCACCGCAAGAGCAGCAAGACCATATGTAAATCATGACATTCATGACACACATGTCATGATTTTCATGTTATGACTAGTGAAATATGTTGTTAATACAGTTATGTGATGTCATACCTAGTATCGTATTGATACCATTAAGAAAACGGCCAGGAGAGCTAAATGTCGTAGGCGGATAGATAGATAGACAGATAGATAGACAGATAGATAGATAGACAGAGATAGATAGACAGATAGATAGACAGATAGATAGATAGATAGATAGATAGATAGATAGATAGATAGATAGATAGATAGATAGACACGCTCAATGTCGCCGAAGCTCGCTAAGAAATGCTTCACGTTTAATATGTGACTGATGCAAACGTGACAATCATTAGATGCATATCATGTAACAACATGACTACATGTCACGCACATGACGTGCTTGCGACTGTTTTGCTAGCTTCACATGTAGCCAATTCGGTATTACGTGACGCGAACGAACAAAATTGGTAAATGACACGTCCCGGATAATAATCATGACATGCGTGTCATGTGACAACATTACAAGCCACACTCATGATGCGCTCGCGTCCGTTTCGCTAGCTTCACTTATGCCAAATTTGGTGTTACGTCATGTGAACGGATGGCGAATTTATGTGACTGGAGCAAACATGATCATCATGAGATTGGTGTCATGTACGAACACGACTACATGTCACACTCAAGGCGCCAATAGACATACCCGGCATGCGTGCGCGCCGGCGTTCGTTTCGTCGCGTCACGTGGCGATGCCCGGCCAAGCGCCGATCTGCCTGCCATATATTCGCAGGCGCGCGTCACGCTGCGTTGCTTTGACGCATGCGCGTTAGAGCGTGCCTGGTATCCCTCCAATCAAGAGAGAGGCAGACGCAGTGGTGTCTGGATTACGTCGTCGGCGAGAAATGCAGCATGTGGCGTTTCGCACCGCCTGCCACCGGGCAGCGCTGACGGATGCTGGTGGCGCCGATCGCTCCCGGCGTCAGACAATAGTGTGCTCATGTTTTGTACGCGTAGCGTCACTGCGCCCAGCTTACGGTGCGTCAGCGTTACGTCAGAGTATATTGGGCCCTTCGTGATGCGCTCGCCGCACTTTCGCGAGCTCCACATATACCAAATTTGGTGTTACCTGACGTCAAAGATTGACAAACGTATATGACTGGTGCAAACAAGATAATCACGACGTGCGCATTATGTTAGAACAAGACAACATACCACGCTCATGAAGCGCTCGTGGTCGTTTTGCTAGCTCCTCATGTACCAAAATTAGTATCACGCGACGTGAATAGACGACGAAGGTAAATGACACGTCCAAACATGATAATCAGGGCATGCGTGTCGTGTGAAACTTGACTACATGCTGCGCTCATATAACGCTCTCGGTGGTTTCGCTTGCTCCACATGTACCAAATTTTTTATCAGGTGACGTGAATAATTGACGAAGGTAAATGACACGTTCGAACACGATAATCACAATATGGAAGTCATGTATGGCATAACTTACCCCCCTTCCTCTTAAAGTTGTTCTCAATTTAAAGGGACATATGAACCTTCGTCATTCATGCTTCACATGAAATAGGCAATAAGGTGATAAGAAGGACTGGTGCTGTCGAGGATGATAGCCGTGGACACTTCTACATAAATAAAATCCAGCGCACGGCACCCAACTACAACTGACATTGACCCGACAAGACGGTTGTATGAAGAAGTACTTCAGCGCCAAATGAAACCCGAACACCGACGAGCCATCGCGATGGTAGAGTGCGCGCTGTCCATTTGTAACCATGTTCAGGCACACACATCCGCAGATCTGCTGAACAGGATGCACGCGCCTGTAAATGGTGAGAACTGGATGGTGTACACATACCGTCGCGAAGGCATAGCGCTGTTCGGGTTTCATTTGACGCTGATAGTACATGTGTAAGCTTTCTAAAATCAAATAGCCAGCACTGCAACCACAATTATTGATTGATTGATATGTGGGGTTTAACATCCCAAAACAACCATATGATTATGAGAGACGCTGTGGTGAAGGGCTCTGGAAATTCGGACCACTTGGAGTGCTTTAACGTGCACCCATATCGGAGCACACGGGACTACAGCAATCTTGCCTCCAATGAAAACGCAGCTGCCATGGCCGCGATTCAGTCCCGTGACCTGCGGGTCAGCACCTTAGCCACTAGACCACCGTGGTGGGGCTGCACTGCAACTACAACTGATGGTTCACGAACATTAAAGCCCATTTGAAAAGTAGTTCAGAGGCCTGGCGTGGCTCTTTGGTAAAATGCCTGATTACCACGCAGGATTCCTAGATTTGATTCCTCTGGGACCCTGTAATTATTTCTTTGCATCAGTTGGTTCAACGCTGCCTATGCGAGGTTTTTCTTAAAGTTCACGCGTTAATATTGCGCATGTGTGTTCTCATCGTTTCTGGGTAGATGCGAAGTTTCAATTGTAAGTGGCACATGGTATACCAGTGGCGCATACTAGCCCACGGGTACGTGCGACTGTTTGAAGGAATCTGTTGGACGACATACGCGACTAGGTTGTGACATTAGTCATGTTTTGACCAGCATGACATATTCTTTAAACCAGCTTACCCTTCCATACTAATTTTGGTGCAAGCTTGCAAGCGTGCTTGTAGTCCAAGGAGTCTTTACAGAGATTTCTAGAAATGGCGCTCTTCCAGCTTCCTCTGTCATTCTGCTGTGCTTTCCGCGCAGACAGGGCGTTATTGTTATTTTTTTATCTAGGTGGGTTGCGTGTTCAGCCTTTCACCACCATGAATTAACTAGCTCAGAAACACGATTTAGTAAGGGACAGTTCTTCTCTAGTGGGGCCTCACTGCCTTTCCACTCCTTGCTCTACGGAGCCCACTTTACTGATTGATACTCTGTTCTGTCTTCTTTTCTCGTTTACGTGCGTTGGGTCCTTAACTCTTCTGCAGATGCGTCACAGCTGCTTTTTTCCACTGGCTAATGTTTTAATGTTCAGAGTGTGAAAACTGTAAAATGCTAATCCTAATACAGACAATATACTTATGCGCTTTTTACTGTGTTTTCTTGCAGGTATCACCAATTTTCCTCTTCTGTCGAAGCGTCTCCAGCGACACCAATCCATCATTTCTAACGTCACCATTCATACCGATGACATCATAATATGGTTTGTCGAGAGCTCAAATGAAACTTGCCTAAAGGGTCGCCAGGCATGCTCCATCGAGTCGGCTTCGTTGCACAACCCAAGTGCACGTGTCATTCTGCTGACCACAGGCCAGCTATCTGCAGACTGTGACTATTATAAGGCGCTGTCCTCGCTGGAAAACTTTGCTAGCTTCAAACCTAATTTGATGGACACATTTAGTGACACTCCTATATATTCTTGGTACAAATCTCGAAACTGGACCATGGGCCCTTATCGGATAGAAGATCTCAGTGACGGCATCAGACTAGCAGTATTGTGGAAGTATGGCGGAATCTACCTAGACCTTGATGTCATTGTGCTTAACAGCCTTCTGGAACTAAACAACAGCGTAATGTTCGAAGTCACTGGCCAACTGACTAACAGCGTGCTATATTTTCATAAGACACATCCATTCATTGGTGAAGCGCTCAAGAGGTGCGCTCAAGAGTACAGCGCTGTTCGTTGGGGTAGCTGTGGCCCATCGCTCTTGGGACGGGTCTACTACTCATGGAGCAATGGGAGAAAAGTGGTCCGGTTTAGAGAGCGCGAAACATTTTTTGCGGTTGGATACGATGCTTGGATGTCGTTTTTCCAGCCCAGCAAAACTGGTTCGGTGTTTGAGGCTGTAGCAAACAGCTATGGCGTCCACCTGTGGAACAAATTGAGCCATGGTGTGAGAAATGTTGTTGGATCCGGGTCAGCCCTTGATGTAATGGCCAGGTTCAACTGCCCTACTGTGTACACAATTATGAAGTCAAAAAAATTCTTCTGACGGTTTCTTTCATCACTGCACATTGAGTAGTATGATTGTTTTATCTAACTTTTGAATGAGATCAAGCAGAATGTTCATACGTATATTATTGGTGCTGTCGATCGTGTGTTTTGCATGAGTTCACGTGCTTTTTGTGGAATTTATCTGAGTTGAATGAGAAGCGACAACCATCTAAGCGTAAAGTCGGTCTGTGACAAGTTGACATCTCTACGAATAGGCAAGTTATACATCATAAAGAAACTAGTATGAGACACTGGAAAAGTGCCACTTCAGTGAAGCAAATGAATAACAGAAGAGAGGTGACTCTGTGTGAGCATATTGAATAAAAAATGCAGACCAAACATAATAACACAAAAATACGTGCTAACAGAAAAGTTTGAACTTTGAAGAAAATTATAATCGTAAATAGAAAGTTAGAATAAAATAAATATTTTTTACTTTACCTAATAATACAGATAATTAACTAACACAATTACATGTGTACAAATGAAACAATATATTAGGCAATTGGAGGCTTGGCGAGACACAACAGAGGTTTAAAGAGACCTTCTGTTACAATTGTGTTTGTGTATTGCTAGCTACATCACGATATGCACGTGTTCTGTTGTAGCTAAAGAGACAAGACGACGATTTTGATGAAGAGAGTGTTGCGCGTTTCGACTGTGCGGCATTTGAGTGTATTCTTCTGTGTGAGTAAAGCAATTTTTTTATTACAAGGTCTCCTGTGCTTCAAGGACGCCACGAAAACAATATTTGTGAGGAGTAGGTTTGAGTACGGTTGACCACAATGAAAACAGAAATGGTCAGGTGTAAGAAAGCGTGCACTGTTAACTGTTATACATTCTCAAGTGACACATGTACAAAGGAGATGATACATAATAAATATTAACCGAACGAACATTTATTGTGACGCATAATTTTCTGCATATTGTTTTAAATCAGTGTTGTATGTGTATCTTGCGGCCAAACACACAGACGCTATAATTGATGTGCCTGCAAATTTTGGAATCTGAAAAGTAGAAGTCAATTTTATTAGGAAAAGCAGCTAAATGCAAATTCAGCTGCACGCATTTATTTCTAAACTGAAGCAAATTAATCGAACGTGCCTTAAGTTCATTGCAGGATGACAGCCTCACCAACGATCTCCAACCCACCTTCTGGTTGCGAGGCGAGTGCATTTTAAGCCTCGAGATTTCTTACTTCTACTGCCTTTCCTATCATTTCACACATTTTGTCTCTGTAATGAACCATCTGTCCTCTTGACATCAATTACCCAGGCCAAGCTTGTTATCTAAATGTCTCCTAGGGTATTGTCGTGTTCCTTGATCCATTCCGCTGCCTTCTTTATCTCTTGTAAGTATGCTTATCATTGTTCATCCCATAGCATACTGAGAGGTCCTTAGCTTATTCTAGAGCTTTTGTGTTGATTTCCAGGATTCTTTCCGCGTGTTACTGTTAGCAGTGCTACTGTACATAAGTGTTTCTACAACTGGGTTTCAAACAAACATAAATACTTTATGTAAAATTGAAGCGACAACTGGTAACACAATTTCAATGCCACTGTGTCCCCAGAAGCACTTCTCTGCACTTGTAAGCATTAAAACACCTTGGAAGCAATGTCGCATAACTAAGCACACTGTCAAGTGCACTTCCTTGCTCTATTTATAGGAATACTTACTGGAGATTCCCATAATAAAAAGCCCATAATGACGGCTTCTGTCATGATATAAAACACGTACCATCCAGCTGGCATGTAAGCCTGCATAACGAAGCTACGAACGATGGGTTCATATCTATTCACTAAACACATACCAGCTGCTCATACAACGAGTCCATGATGGTGACACTTCTCGTGCTTTATCACAGGTACAATTGAAATGTTATGTATGGCGGCCAACCAAAACCAAAGAGGGAAAAAACTGTTCATAAGAGTATGCCTGTCGTGCTTAACTTCCTTTTTAATAATTCCAGACTTGAGTACTTCTCTACTGTGAAAGTTTTTCTTCTGCTGTTTTCATGCCCTGCTGAAAGAATTTTCTGATCAGACTCCAGATATCGGTCTATGAGCTGTTGTTTTAGAACTTTCTTTTCACATTCATTACGCCCTAAAAGACTTGATTAGTTTGGATTTTTTCTTTCTTTCACTTTTGACAAGCAGGAAGACTGGCTCAAAAATTATTCATCTTCTCAAACACCTCATTATTCACTATTGCTGTTTAGGACTCAGTCCTTGCTTTGAACAACTCAAAGCTTTAGACTGTCATGGCTGCCTTCATCTTCACAATGCTTAGAACAACGTGCAATGTCGGGCTCATGTCAGTTGTTGTTTCAGTTAGACTCTCATAGCCCTTCAGTGCCAAGGCGTAGACATAGGCTGGCGCATCAGCCTGTACGCAGTCACATTGTTTTGTCCAAAAACTATATATCTCTTGAAAACAGCATAGATACTGATATTTATCGTTTTGCAACACCTACTGCACGTACTCGGCGGCGAACGACTGCGCTTTGATAAGGTGCTCAACATACTTTCCCAGTGAAGACAGGCGAACGCCTTAAAGATCGCCCAGGGAATACCTACCACTTTGAGTTGCCGCAGAATGTTCCTTTTGGTGAACATCCTTCTGATAATCTCGTAACGATGGCTTTAATCTCCAACGACATATCAATCATACCTGCACCATTCCAAATAGGAGCAACGGAGAACGGACATAACTGCGCGAACCCTGTTTTTTTGTGGAACCATTGTCCTTGTAAGCACGGCATGGGATAACGTCTGTGATACGAGTGCCGAGGATAAAATAGTCGAGAAGGAACATGATCAAGAAAGTGATGTATTGGGCACTCCGTGGCCACACGGGGAAAATTGAAAACCTACCTAGGGAAAAGACATTGGAATGACGTCAAGATATTAGCTCACGTACTTGGTGTAGCAGCGACGTTCGCCATTTTTCGCGGTGCAAGCCAAACAACGGAGATACGAATATATAAAAGCTTGCGAATGAGTACACTTACTGTATTCATTTAGGCGCGACGCCAGTTATTCAGATTTACAGCAGTGACTAGCGTATATATATGCCTGTAGTGTTAGACACCAAAGCATTACCATACCTTTTCGCAGTCCGCTTGGCACTATTAGGATATGATATGACCAATGCCTCATAAAAAATTATGCCTGAAACGTGAGCCGCGAACTCGAGCTGCGAACGTGCCGCCCTACCCTCCGATTTTACCCTCCACATTCGGTACGAAGGGAAACGCCTCTGGGGGCCGCCTCCTGCGAACAAAGCGATTTTGTCACAATTGCCTCCGAGCAGCTGTGATATCACTTGGCCATAGAGTTCGATACAATAATACCCAGAGTAGAATCTGGCGCTGGTGTCTACGCGGGCTCCTTCTGCGGCACATTTGCCCAACTGAGAATGAAGGGAAGTACAGGCTTCGGATCTGCTTCGGATGGATCACGTTCTTGAGATTCGCGACGCTTCTTTTCCGAGTCTAACACAAAGTAATATGAATTTTAATAAATTGGAACTTGCCTAATTATTTTGTCCGCGAACTTCATCGCAAACAGTTTTTGTGACTAGGTGGTAGAAATGAAGCCTGGACAAATTTAACCAACAGGGTATGCATTGCTCTGCCATTGCGTTCCAGAATTGACATCAAGATGTAATGAAGTATTCTTTAGAACATTTCAAAACAAACATTCTTGGTTTGCCCTCGAAAGTAGCCAATATCTATTTATGGAAATAATAACAGAGTATTAAGTGGGAAACACTTAACCTTTTGTCTGCTGTTATGCCAGGTGCGTATGTTCAAGTGGTGTGCCACCAACGCACCTCTCTTTTTGTTGTGAAGTCGAGTCAGGAGAGCCTGGAGGTGCGTCTACTTCACGTCGCTGTATATTTGCAGTTGATTTCAACGAGTTTTGGCAAGAAGCACTTACAACAAACGTGAACTCGATGTAGTATATTTTGCACTGGCATAAAACGCTACATCTATGCGTAGCGAAGAGTGGACGACGCTTCGCTTAAACTGTCAACCATGACTTATACACCTCCAGCGTTGCCGTAAATTGAGACGCCTAGCAGTTCCCAGCTTCTTTGAACAACAAAGGCGCAGCTTCAGTCCTTTCCACCCACCCCACTACCTGCTCTACGCGAATGAAGAAACTGAAACTGCAAAAAAGAAGATCCGTGGACAGTTCAATGGCTAACGCGATCCAATCCGAAGCCTGTACTTCCCATACTTCGCATGAGGGTACAGGATCACAGCGCCATATTCCTTTCTAGGTATTATTGTAAGAAACTCTATGCACTTGACAGAGCGGTACGGTAATGTTGCGTGACTGAGCGGTATGAAGGCGAGCGTTCGCACGCAGCGGATGGTCGCAACGCGCAGCAGGAGACATGCCCTCCGAGATTGCATGCCCTCCGAGGATACTGCCAATTGAAAATATAGCGACGTTCCAGGCATACTTTTTCTAGGAGGCATTGATATCACTAACACGTACATGCACGCACTGTGCACGTTTAATATATTTGTAACGGCTTAATATCGCAATACAAAGAAACGTGAACTGCAGAAAGGTTCTGTAATTGATATATGAGTTTTAACGTCCCCAAACCACCATATGATCATGATAGACGCCGTAGTGTGGAGCTCCAGAAATTTCGACCACCTGGCGTTATTTAACGTGCAACTTTATCTGAGCACACGAGCCTACAGCATTTTCGCCTCCATATAAAATGCAGCCGCCGCAGCCGAGACTTGATCACGCGACTTGCGAGTCAGCAGCCGCGTATCATAGCCACTAGACGACAGTGGCGCGTTAACTGCACAAAACTTTCGACCTGGCACAATTATGTCAAACTTCGGCGTTTTTTGACTGTGACTAGACGAATATGAGCTTTCAGTGGGCGTCACCGTGTAAAATGTTGCTCTGGCTGGCGGTTTTGCACCGAGTGTGTGGTCCAATTGCCAGACATGATGGCAAATGAACATATGTGACACATTTGCGCGAATCAGAGTGGGATTCTAGCGCTACGTTCACACCGTCTTACCGCACGAGCTCTGCGTTGCCCCATCCAAGGCATGCCGCAGTTCTACCGAGTTGAAAGCAACTGAAAAATGACATCTTCAAGCGTCTCGTGTCACAGGCACGGGACAGTTAGAGATGCCAATTTTTCAGATGTTGAGCATGTTATACTAGGGGCTAGTCATGCGCCACCGCCGTTTGCAGCCTCTCCTCCTTCTCCGCTAGCCATCTGTACATCCCTTCCTCCGCTCAACACAGCGCGCGCTGCGCTCGCTTCTCCCCTCCGCGCGCCGCACGACCTTTTGTTTTACGTGTGCCAGCTGTATGCTAACGTGCGCGTGCGCAAGCCCGGGCCAGTGCTCGCTATAAATAACCGCGTGCCGGGGCGCGCCGCTCTTCGTCGGTTGGTTTGTGTGGTCGCTCCACGTACGATGTTGCTGATGGTGGTAGTAGTGGTGGTGGTGAAACAATTATAACCATTAAATGGTTACAGAGAGGTGACTGGGTTGGGGCCTTATTAGCCTCGTACCCTCGCAGCACTAGGTGCAACCCCTATTGCGGACCTCCATTGGCAAGCAACGCCACGCGCGCCTGTTGAACCAGGGCCTTTTGGGCCTTCAGGTCTTGACAGCCGAGCAGGGCCACCTCCCAGTCCTCTCTCGTGCGGTTGGGGTTGGGGGAATAGATGGATTCGACTGGCACGCCCAGACAATGTGGAAGGTGTCCGCCACCTCACCGCAGAACTGGCACGTGCCACCAAAGGATGAATTGAAATGTTTTAGCACCGCAGGGCACAGTACAGTATTGGTAAACAGTTTTAAAAGGAGGCGCTCGTCAGCATGATGCAGTCCCTTACAAGGGTCTGGATAGCGCCGGTGCTCCTCCTTGTAGTAATTGGTAATATCTTTGAATAAAATGGCTGAGTTGTCTGATCGGGAGTAGGCTTCCAAAGACAGGGAGATAGCCCGGGAAGAGAGTGCGCGGGCGGCCTGATCGGCCTGTTCTTTACCACTGAGTCCTTGGTCACCGGCTGCCGAAACCAGATTTCGCGGAGTTGGATTAATGTATCGGCAGCTAGGTTCCAGTATGCGCTGATCAAGTGGCGAAGCTCGCCCTAGCTGATAGTTCCGACAGGCTTCTTGTGAGTCGGTGATGATATGTTTAGAAGAGGGATAGGTGAGAGCCAGAGCAATTGCAATCTCCTCCGCGTGCGTTGCGCTGTAGTCTTTGAAAGTGAGCCTGTTTACGGTGTTTGTGTTGTGTATGACTGCGGCCGTATACCACCCCCCATGGTGCGGACCGGCAACTTCCACGTAGCACACGTGTTCCTCTTGACCAAAGTGTCGCTGCAACGCTTTCGCGCGCGCCTGGCGGCGACCACTGTGGTTTTCTATGGACATGTTGCGGGGAAGGGGTCGGACCCGGAAGGCACGTATCTAATGTTCTGGCACTCTCACGCTTTCCACAATATAGTAATCGTGTTTGATGTGTATTTGGTCCAAGAGGCGGCGACCGGAATGGGTCTGTACAAGGCGCGCGTATTGGTTAACGAGGTGTACTTCTCGAAGTTCCCGGTAGGTATTCACCGCGCCTAGGGTCAGAAGTCTCTAGTTGGACGTGGTGATAGGGAGGTCGAGAGACCGCTTGATAAATATACGGTGGATGACCTCGAGTTGATTATCCACGTGTTTGCTTAGGTGCAAGTAGGAAGTCGAGTAGAGTATTCTACTCTTTACAAAAGCATGGGCAAGCCACATTGCATCCCTGCTTCGCAATTTGACCTGCTTGGTGGAGACCCGGTGGACCATACGGCCCACCTGGTCTCCCACCGTGCGAAGTTTGGCTATTGTGGTGTCGGCCTTGCGTTGGTGGTGTATGAAGAGGCCAAGGACGCAGCTCTCCTTGGCCTCACGGATCGGTCTCGAGGGAAGACTCATTGAGTTGTGTCCTGAGGGGAGGGACCTACGTGCACAAATTCTGACTTAGCCTGGGCACACTGGAGTCCGCAGTAGGTTGCGTAGTCGTCGACTACAGTCGCTGCTGCTTGCAGGCATGACTCCATGGGACCCAGGTTACCTTGCGTGGCTCAGATCATAATATCATCTGCGTAAAAAGCCAGATGTATCCCTGGTATAGAAGCCGATTCGAGGGGAAGATGAAGCATGGCTATATAACAAAGGAGGAGAGACAGGACCGCGCCTTAAGGAGTTCTCCTCTAGCCGATGACATAAGGCCCATGTTCCTCATCTTGTATGCGTTTGTAGGCTTGACGGTCCGTAAGAAACTCTCTGACATAATTAAATGTTTTATAACCACAGTTGGTTGACTGAGGTGGTCAAGGATTACCTTATGCTTCACGTAGTCGAATGCCCCTTTAAGATCCAAGGCCAGGACTACCCTATCATTGTGGGGGCATTCAACAGGATCTAATGTATCATGGTGGAGCTGTACAAGTGTATTCTTGGCTGACTTTTGAGGGCGGAAACCAAACATGGTGTCCGCAAAAGTGTGCTGTGTTTCTAAAAACTCGGAGAGTCTGTCGCGCACCATCGTTTCCATCAGCTTGCCGACACAAGACGTGAAGGAGATGGGGCGAAGGCTCTCCACGTCAATAGCTTTACCTGCCTTCAGGATGAAGGTCACGAGAGCTGATTTCCATTCAAGAGGGTGAGGAGTTTCTAAATCCCAAATGCAATTGATGTATTTGAAGATCGTGGTGTAGGCTGCGTCGGGCAGATTGGCCAACAGTTTGACCGTAACCTCTTCACGCTCGGGTGCAGTGCCACGCTTCATCTTACGGAAGGCCGTCTGGAGGTCGTGGAGCTGGATCGGGGTGTCAAAGTGCATGTTCTTTTTGCCTGCGTAAGAGTATGCAGCTGTTCGTTGGTCCTTGGTGGTGCACAGGTATTGGTCCCTGAGCGTGTGTGCCAGCTGTGTTGTCGTTCCTTAAAAGTTGTGCATGACCCTATGTAACTGAGGTTGAGTTTCCGTGCGTGTATGAGTTGGATTGATAAGAGCGCGAAACAGGCGACACGTGTTGCGACCAGACATCTAACGTGCAGCCGTGTTGCCAGTGTCCAACCAGTTAGTGTCGGCTAGCTGAGCAGCATATTACGCAGCTCACTCCGTGAGTTCTCGGATGCGTTTCTTGAGGCGTATATTTCTATTTTTTCATCGTTGGGTGAGACTGCGGCGGGTCTTCCAATGATGGAGAAGTTGTTGTCCACATCCGTTTGAGTTTCCGTGAGCTGTATCAGCCGTTCGTGTTGTTTCAGTGTAGACGTCAATGATTTAAACCAGGTGTCGTATCCCGACTGTAGAGGGTCTACGATAGGTATAGAGGTGCGGAAAGTTGTCCAGTCTAGGATATGAGCTTGTGTAAGTGATGTTTTAAGGAACGCATGTACACGGTTGGGTTTAATACACAATGATCACTACCGAGAGTGTCCTGTGTGTTCAGCCAGTCGGCATGGCGTATATTGCGTGTAATTGTGAGGTCCGGGCAAGTATCTCGTTGAACAGAGTTGCCTACACGTGTTGGGCTGGCGGGATCACTGTAAAGGGTGAGTCCAAGTGTAGAAAGAAGCTCCGCAAGCTTTCTTCCACGCGTGTCCTCTCGCGGGTAACCCCATAACCTGCTAACCTGCTTGGGGCATTCAAGTCGCCGACAATCAGGAGGGGGTTCCTTCCTGCCACCTGCATAGCTTGTGTGAAAGTTTCGCTGAACGTGACATTCTTAAGCTTTGGGGGACAGTAAATGTTTAAAATATGAACAGGTGGGTCAGTTCGCCTTATGGGCAGCACCAACACCATCGTCTATGGGAAAGGCGGTGTTGTGGGGAGTGTGACTTCCTGGGCGGTATATTGCTTGTGAACAAGTATACATGTCTCCGGGTTGTGTTGAAATGTAGTGTAATTTGTGAGTTTGACGTCCATGCCGGGTTCCTGAAGGGCAACCACGGCAACGAGGAACTCAAAGCTCTCAAGATAGAGGCGGAAATGAGCCCACTTCTTGTGGTTCTTGAGACCTCTCCAGTTCCACTGTTTTAGTAACAGCGGCTGAGTTGCTCTGGCTCACGACATAGGGTTGTGGGCCATGTTCGAAGGTGGAGGGTGCAGTTGTGTTGTTAGGATTACTCAGTTCAATAGAACCCTGTGCTGACGTGCTGGAGTCTTCAAAAAATGTCAGACTCATCTGGAGTCCCTCTGTGATATTGAGGGGCGATTAACGTCCCTAAGGGGCATTACGCGCTTAAGGACGCGTGGATTGTCTTGTATCCACTTTTAGA
The DNA here is from genome assembly GCA_013436015.1 of Rhipicephalus annulatus. Lineage (NCBI taxonomy): Eukaryota > Metazoa > Arthropoda > Arachnida > Ixodida > Ixodidae > Rhipicephalus > Rhipicephalus annulatus. Next base: position 213,750 of record WOVY01011108.1, on the reverse strand, counting down.
TAGCGTGAGTTACAATTTGTGTCACCTGTGCGATGACAGTCTCCATCTGACGCGCGAAGGTGTCGTGAATAAATTCGGGGCGGTCCGCCACTTGTGCTTCGATTGCATTCACCTGGGTCTCCAGAGCCGCGATGCGACTCTCTACAGCAGTAGGAATCTCCTTGTCACTTATATTTTCCTCTTCGTCGCTCAACGAGAGCTGAGTAGTGGGATTGGTTCTGAACGAGTCAAGTTCGCTGGATAGTTTTTCGTTCTGAGATCGCAACAGAGTGAGCTCGTGCCTGAGTTTTTGTGTATCGGTCGTGATTGTGGGCGAAGAAGGTGGAGGGGAGGGATAGGAGGCGACCTCTGCCGAATTGCCTTTCTTGGGTTGGTTGCGTGCAGCGTTGCCAGATGGAGCGCCGATAGCTGGAGATTCTGCCACGCCAGGTGGTAGCGTTGCCGTTGCTGCTTTGCCAGGGTTTGGCGCTTTGCTAGTTGACCGGCGCTTCGGTTTTGTTGGGGTTCCGATACTCTGGACCCTGGTTGTGGAAGCCTGATGAATTTTTTCGGTGCTATCGCGGGAATTAGTGATGTGTGGACCCCCGCAAACTATGCACGTTGGGTTGCATTCGTTGGGCGGGGGGGTCATCCCCTCAGGACCAGCGCCCACGTTTTGGCCACAAAAGCTGCATTTTTTCTTGACCGGGTTGGGACAGATATCCGCCCGGTGCCACAGTGCGCCACAGCGGTAGCACGCTGGCGCTTTCGTTTTGTACTCCCTCTTGGAGTCAGTTCTGCGTGATAGTGGACGAAACGCGGAATGTTCCTTCCCGCGAAAGTCAACACAGCTACAAATGAGTTGCCCAGCTTGCGCGCAGAGGCTAGTTCACCACCATGCCATTGCACACTATGTTTCAAGGACGCACTGGTTTCGAGGTTGTGCACAGAAAGCACGCCGCGACACACATCACCGGTGAGCTTGAGGTGACCGCGAAGCGGCAGCGGTTCTTTGCTGGCGTTGATTTGAAAGTCCGACAACAGTTTCTGAACCATCTCGTTATTCTGCGTGCCACAGATGATGATATTTTGCTCCCAATTGGGAGAAACGGTGATGTCGTTCATGTGCTACCTCTTGATGAGTTGGGAAATGGCAGCGTGGAGCTCATCTTGTTGAAGCGCTGTCTTGAGGGCTACTGTGATGCGTGGTTTGAGCACGATCACGTAGTCGCCGTGATTCATCCTTTCCGTTGGTTTCAGCGTCCACTAGGAGACTGGTGAAGTCTTTTGTGGAGTTTTAGGAGAAGGAGCGCGAGCGTCTCCTGTGGTTAGATTGTTGAGAGGATTTTTCAGTGCAGACGCTCCTTCCGCGTTTCTTCAGTGGCGACGCCGTCCCTCTACGAGTTGAAAAATGTCGGCTTGCGCCGCCGAAACGAGGGAGAGGCCGTCGTCTGATTGATTTGCCGGGATATATGACCACGACAGAGTCGTAGTGTCGTAGCTCAGTTGTTCAGGCAGCGTTATGTTGAGGAGTTGACCGAGGGGCGTTTCCGCATCCAGCAGCGGCGGAGCCGCAGCCGTGAGGCTTAGCTCGTTCGCTACGTCAAGATGCGAAGTTGCTCGAAGTGGCCGAAAATTGGCGCACCTGGGTAAGATCGGTGTCTCCAGAATCTTGCTGACTTTGCAGATGCAGTCGCACAAGTTTTAGAGCAGCCACATTGAAAAAAGCACGGTTCCAGTAGAAAATCGACGGAGCCGATGAGCGTCACGTCCGATCACTTCGCGAAGCGCCTTGTTCTTCTCTTTCCCAATCGGGAAACTGCGGTCATTTTCTGTTGATTCCACGGCAACAAGGAGGAGCTTGAAACATATTTTCGTGGCTTTCCTCTGAGGCACTCGGCTGTGTGACATTTAGTTTCGCACTGCTACAATTAAGGAGATGCTCAGGCGAAACAATTGCCGGATATTTAGGCCAGGCTAATCCCACCTGTATAAAAACCACCACAACCATCGAAAGCAACGCTTTCCGTTCTTCGCGTCTGTTTCCATCGCTTCAGTATACCTACCTGATCAGGTTGCTTGCTCAGTCTGCAATGCGCGTGCTGGAGACTTCCCGGACTGAAGAGGAAGGTGTTATCGATATTTCACTCGAAAAGAGCGCTAAATTTCAAGAGAAAAAAAGCGTGGAAGATGTTTACGGCCTGACCCGGGTCGTTAAGTTTCGATTTTAGGGGCGAAGCTTCTGAGGGCGTTGGCTGTGCGTCCCCTGTATGTAGCCACCTCTAGTCTAGTTCTTGCAGTGTTCACTAGATGGCAGTACCGTCCCCTGTATGTAGCCACCTCTAGTTTAGTTCTTGCAGTGTTCACTAGATGGCGGTACCGTCTCCTGTATGTAGCCACCTCTCGTTTAGTTCTTGTAGTGTTTACTAGATGGTGGTGCTTGTAGCTGATGATGAAAGGTGCAAGATGTTATAAACTAGAAAGCGGTACTTGTAGTTGATGAAAGACGCGAGATCCTATAAAATAGGAATGATGTCACATATGGCGCGTGTCATTGGTTGAAGGCAATCGTTCGATTTAGTGCGGCGACGTACGCTAGGGGGAGCGATGTAATAAAATCGAGTGGGCAAAATGTACAGAGAATTCATGGTTTACCAGGTTTACCTCCGGAGCTTCGCCCACTCATCATCATTCACTTCGTGGATATGGCGGAATTTCTTTTTATTTACGAAGCATCTGCTCGCGTAACGCTTCTGGGTGCTGCTTCACTATGCTTGCAACAGATGGCGCACGCGAAATCCAAACATAGCATCTCGCGCACTAAGCTCGCTCTATTCTGGTGCATAGGCTGGTGCACAAGAGGATGTGTCTGTTATCGTGATCTATAGTTCTGTCGGCCTTCAGCGATGTGAGCAAATGACTGCTGCTTCGTTTGCTGCTAAAGCACATACTAAAACAAAATTCGACAGGAGCACACTTTTACAAGCTTCCGGTGCTCTTTCATGAGCAAGAGCGACTGCGGTGGTGGATTGTGGCTGTCCGACACAGAATGTAAGCAATCGCGTTTGGTTTATGGCTATTTTAGAACAATTACCAAGTTATGAGTTCTCTTTTCTGCCGCAAGGTTTTCAGCGATTGATACTACGTTTACACTTGGTCACCTCACCTGCATGAAGTGCGCTATGACATTACGGGTGGAACGCGATGCTTCTCTTGAAAAACTAATGGCGCGCAGGGCAAAAGCAGAAATATGTAGCAGCTAGCTGACGGCTCTCACATAAGTGCGGTGCTCAATGACCACACGTGTGCTGCACGAAATCGGCTGCATTCTACCTATGCTCTCATCTATGGAAAGCAATCGTCGGTGCAGCAAGTTTGTTTCCTACTCCTCCCAAGCGTTTGTTAAACAACATAGCTTCTGTGAACCACTGGATTCTTTTGACAGGACATTTACCTTCTCTTGAATTTCTCGTAACATGACTTCATGCGAAACACCCAAACTCTGAGTCATCGTGCCTCCCGCTTATCCTCATTTAACGCAAGCTGTGTATCAGTTGGGCCATAGGCGACTGCACGGGGGTGGGGGGAGGGGTTTGTCTGTTCTTTTGTTTGCCTGAGAAGGAGGGCGATGCGATGAACGTTCGTCTCCCCCTTGATGTAAGCCCTTTCGCAAGCCAATAAGTGGGCCGAATATGATAATTTCGTGCTTTATTTCTTTTAATTTTGCTGTTGTGCAGTTATTTAATCTACAGTTTTGCTAACGCGGACCCTCCGCATGGCCACACCTGTGAAATTGATGCGTCGGTGCGAAAGCACTCCCTCAAAATATATTACATAAACACATACCATGCAAACGAAGCTAGTGTGTGTACCGAAAAAGAACGTTTGTCGGTAATCCAGCTCAGGCGGGCTTTAGTAACCACTTAGCAAACACTTGGTTATGACGTCGTCTCACATAGCTGCGACATTGGAAACATGCCCACCATTACACGTGGCGGCTTCTTGGTCCACTAGGAGCCGCAGTTCAAAGAATTGCCACTCCAGAACTGGAATCACTCCGGAAGCATTCCTCATTTTGGCAACCTCGGCATGGGAAGAGAATGAAGACAACGTATGGATGAATGAAATGAGAAGAAAGTTAAGTGTCTAGCGCACAACATGAACAGAGAATGGAATAACGCCTTTTTTCGCAAATAGAGCGCGTTTTCGTCTACGCGAAGTTTTTCACATTTCAACCACAAGAAAGTCAACGCCCCGACTTAACAGTAAAGCACTACTTTTAGTATGAGTTGGCGAAGTACAAGCACGGTACGCTTATAAGCAACGCGCCAACTACAACGTTTCTTCAAAGTTTCTCTGTATTCTTCACGTAAGTGCGATTCTATACCTTTGGTAGCCTTCCTGTGAAAGTACAATGGTGGCAAACCCACCTCCCTTCCTTCACCCTTTAATGTTTGTTTTCCTCGTCAGCTCCCAAGCCACCTTCTGTGTACTGTTGTGCCAGAGGCATCGTCCTCATGCGGGAGCCCTTATTTCCACAGGAATAAAAGTACCGTTTTGGCGAGAACTTCATCCTCCCAGCGCCACTTCCCACAGAAACGGAGGAATGTCGCTTACAGTTTCAGCATTGTTCGAGACGCGCCATAGAGGTCACCAGACGTGGCCGCGTTTCGCAAGTGCTCCTGCAAAACTTCTGTTTCTGACTGTTTAAGTCCTTGGATGGCAACTTTAACAAATCTGAAGCTTTCTATGCAATCGACCACATCATCTGAAGTAATTTCAAGTTAGTGCTTCGAATTTCACGTTTCCGAAGATCGACTTTTTGGCCACGTTCGACTACCTCGATGAGCCTACCGGCTTGGCCTACCAACATGGTCATCCACGTAGCAGAGGGAGAGGAGCTTTTTTCGCCGAAGCTCTCGACGATGATGAAGGCAGCTGGCGTCAAGTGTATTCCAGGGTCAGAAAGCACGCTTAATCCCCGAATAAATAAACGCCTGCCATCAACACTTCGCAAAAAGAGTCACAGAAAGCTCTCCCATAGACTCGTCGCAAAGCCCCCAGACCCGCTACACATCCAGCGGACGACTACAAAATAGTCCTGCGAATACGTTGATGCCTCAGTAGTGCTGAAACTGCACTTCCGAAGCTCATACATGCCGTCCTAAAAGCAGCAGCACTCACAAGCTCCCTAAATGATCAATACCACGTCAACGCTGTAAGCAACAATCTGCTCATAAGCACACAAGACTCGGAACGCACCGAAGCATACCACCGTATCAAATCCATCAAGATGGAAGAACACAGCTTTGAAGTTGTCGCCGCATTACTGATCCATCGGATACCTGCCGAGGGGTAATTTGCAATAATCCTATAGAACACACACCTGAAACCATCTTGTCAAGTCCATTGGACCATGAGAGACTAGGCCTCATCCGCACCGGACGTCGCATGGGTAACACAACGTCCATCTTGGTCACCTTAAGACGTACGCGCGCGCCTTTCTACATAAGCTATCAGGGTATAAGGCTGGCATCCTATCGTCATATGAAGAAAGCCTGTAATCTCTGCCGCAACCTTGGCCACAGACCAGACGTATGCCCAGGCGTTGATTGATTGATATTTGGGGTTGAACGTCACAAAACCACCATACGATTATGATCGACGCTGTAGTGAAGGGCTCCGGAAATTTTGACCACCTGGGGTTCTTTAACGTGCATCCAAACCCAAGCACACGGCCTACAACATTGCCGCCTTCATCGGAAATGCAGCCGCCACAGTCGGGATTCAAACCGGCGACCTGCGGGTCAGCAGCGAAGTACCTTAGCCACTACACCACCGCGGCAGGGCAACCAAGGCGTCCCTCAGTCTTTATGTCCAATGTGTGGCATTCCGAACCCACTCTTTCTTCAAGAATGTGAACCAAAGTGTGGTGTGTGACAGTGACCACACCACCAGCTAACCCCAGTGCCCACAGCTCTATAAGCCCAAACCAAGGCACGCACCCTCAACTTTCGAGCAAGATGCAGCTCTATTCCTCGACTCAAGCACTTATTTCAAGAATGCCCCAAGAGAACGCTCAACCAGTTTCACAAAACAACAAAGCCGAAAAAAGCCGTAACCACAACAAAAGCATTCATCGAGACCCCAGCCCCCATACTGGCCCTAGACAAGAGGTGTGCTGGGCTGATGTAGCCTCCCCTGAAAGCTCTAATCAAAAGCAGCTGAAACTACTGCAGGATGAAATGGCTAAATTGAGGGCAGATAATGCAAAACTATGCCTAGAGCTCCAGTCCTTCAAACAACCATCTACCTGCCCACACCACCCCGCCTCATCTCTCACCCCTACAACTATATCACCATCACCAGCTAAAGGCTCGACTGCCACATTGTAATTCGAAGAGCGAGTAGACCAAGTCAAAGCGAAACTAGTGAAGGTTGACAAAGTTAAAGAAAACGTAACCAAACTCGAACTCGAAGAAAAACGGCACAATTTTATTACCTTCTCCGCAGCTTCCTTGCAGAAACTACATGAATCCGTGGCCTCGATACAACAAGCCATGTTACCGATGCAACAAACTTTAGATAGAGTCAGGCAATGGATCGACACGGTCCACCCAAGCAATCCAGAGCTTGCCCGAACTTAGCCAAATCAACGTAGCAAAAATCGCTCCTCGTAACCACACTGAATGTTGCGTATGGCAATAGAACTGCAGGGGGTTGCGCCAAACAAAGACAAACCTCCTGCAGCACATCAAATCACAAACTATCCTCCCCCAATCATTGCGTTGCAAGAAACAAATAATGTAGTGCAGCTGCCAGTTTGTTGAATGCATAAAAACCCGGCTGATACCCAACCAAACTCTGCTGTCTTAACTCAAAAGCATCTTACAGTTCCCTATTAAAAATTTGCGGACATTGATATCGAGCACGACTTTCTTCAAATACTACCTGATAAACTTAAGTCCCCATTCTCATACATCCTCAACCTATATAGTAGACCACAAGAAAAAAACCACCGCTTCGATTCCCTATTTGCCCGATCTATTTCCTCGGCAGGCAAACACATCCTCCTCATAGTGAGGGATTTCAATGCCCCCCACCCAGCGTGGGGTTACACCGCATTTACACCGAAGGGTAGGGCCCTGTAGTCCCATATTCAGGCACATCGTTTTACACTGCACAACGCACCGGAGGAGCCTACTCGTTTGGGGAACAGAGTTTGAGAACAAAGATACATCCCCCAATCTCAGCCTCACTCACAATGCTCCCACAATCGTTTGGACTAACACCCAAACTAATCTTGGCAGTTGTCACAGGTACCGTTTATTAGGGAGGCGATCGCCGGGCTAATTCCAAAAGCCGATGTATCGGCCCCCCGAATTGCACCACGAAAGCGTGGACAATTTAGAAGTGGTCCTTTTTGGCGCGCCAGCGGACGCCGGCTGTGGCCCAAAGAACAAGTCAGAGCCGAGAGTTGATAAACAAACAAAATTATATTCTCAATAATGGCAGATCGAAAACAATACACAAGAATGCACACTCCAAAATAGTTGCATACAATATGTCACCAATCTAACAACGTACTACACAGTACAATCAGCCACACTCGAAACCACGGACACAGACAACAATACGCACTAAAATGCAGTCGCATGCATTGAACAACCAAGACACTTAAAGACTAAAGAGATAGAAAACCTATTCAGTCCAAAGTTCTTGGAAAAAAAAGTCTGGATGATACTCTTCCGAGAATCACTCACTCAAAGTCCAGTGTTGTTGTCGTTCCGCTGCCCCTGAAGTTTCTCTTCCAGGAAACCTTGCGTCTTCAACTGGCCTCTCTCCAAGCTTCAAACTTCTTCGCCGGAAACACGTCGGCTTCACACACGCAGCTGTTGCCTCGCGTCTTCGCTCGATAGCGGTAGACCACGCTCTTGCCTGTAGCTCGAGCCTTCACCCCTCAGGTGGAAATCCTCTTCTTCCCCTGCTTTGTCGCTACGGATAAAACCTTCGCCGACTACACGGCGGAATCCCTATGCACTCTGGCGCTAACTTCCGTCTTCTCCTGATCTCTCATCTCGGCTGCTCGATTAAATACCTTCCGCGCGAGATTCCAGAAAATTCTCATCATTTCGTCGGCGCGATGCGCAGCGAAGGCTGGGGGAAAGGTCAAGACGATACGAGGGCCATCCGCGACGGATGACTCAACCCGGCATCACCATGCCTCTTTCCATCGAGAAATTTCGAGTGCTTGCTCGGTCGCCGACGAACCGAGGAGGTTCGTCGGCAAAGCCACGCTTCCGAGGGGAGAGTCGCGCGCCCGGGGAGGAGTCTTTAGATGTTTGTTTCTTTTTTTTTAGCGTCGACCTCGCGGCGTCACTCCGGCGGTTCGTCGCGAGAATTTGGCGGCGCGCTCTTTTTGAGCACTCGTTCTGTGACAGCAGTGATCATTACATTATTACCAACACTTTACAACTGAAACACAGACTCATTCCACCCAAACCACTGATACTCACAGAATGGGACAAATTTAGAGATACCCGCAAAAGCACCGCTCCCTCATGTATATGAGACTTTACTGAGTGGACTCAACAGCTTCAAAAGAATTTGAAATTCACACGAAAACTATACCCCCCGACACCCCGATAACTGCTTTCGACTTCAAGCTTCTCCCTATGTAGGGTGAAAAAGAGTTACATTTGCGACGATGGAAACACCAGTGCCACAACAGGAAACTCCGCATTAGGATAGCGAAGCTAGACCAACAAGTCAAGCGATACACGACACCATAGGCGGCAGAGCAATGGAGTCAACTTTGTGAAGGAATGCATGACAACCTCAGTAATAAAGGAACGTGGCAACTTGTTCGACATCTGCTAGACCCCAGTACTTCTCGCACACGACACTGCAACGTTCTCACTAAACTGTTACACGCACACAGTGACCATTTAGGACAGCCCTTAGATAACCTCCAAACGTTGCATTTACCTCAATTACAAAATAATTCTATACCATCTTACACAGGAAAATTTAATGAGTCATTAGATGCGCCTTTAATGGAGGTGGAAGTTAGGCACGCCCTCGCAACAATCCGTACCATGTCGGCTTCAGGCCCCGACCGTGTTAACAGCAAATTACTTAGAAATCTTGACCCTATTTCTATTAAAGCTGGGACTGAGTTTTTAACGACTGTTTAAACATGAACACCCTTCCACCTTCTTGGAAAAGTGTCCGAGGTAAATTTATACCTAAACCGAACAAAGCTTCCTTAGTAGAAAAACTTAGGCCCATTTTCTTAACATCGTGTCTCGCATTGACTATGGAGCATGTTGTGCTTGCACGCCTCCAGAAATAATTCCCTTTAAGGCCTCACTTTCAGCACAAGATGTCATGCTTCGCCTTCAACACGACAAACTCCTAACTAGAGCGAGGATACTCAAGCGATCCTTAGTCTGGACATACACAGAGCATCCAGTAACGTAGCCCACTCAGCTATATATGCTGGCCTCAATCGCATCTTTTGTGGCCCTAAAATGCACTCTTACATCAGAAGCTTCCTCACAGACCGCAGAGCTACATTAACATTAGGTCCAGAACATTCCTCACCATATACACTAGGCAGCTTCAAAACGCCTCAAGGGTCAGTGCTTTCTCCAATCCTTTATTACCTGGCTATGCTACCTAAACCCAACGCTCTTCAACGTATCTCTGACTTGAACTTCTCCGTCTATGTTTACGATATCACCTTATGGGTCAAAGAAGGCTCAGATGGACACATTCAAGCCACCCTACAAACAGCTGTGGATATAATAGCAGTGTTATGGCGTTTATTAGCAGGCACACAGCGAGTATACACAATGCCAACAGTAACAGCCAAGCACGGACTCTCAGCGCGAGCGGTGTCCTTTTTGGGTAGACCCACTAGAGAACACTTGAGAGTTTGACCCACTTCAGTGTTCGGCGGCTTCTCTACAATTACCCTGGGGTCGAAGAGGGAGCCGCCTGGCGACCTAACAGCTTGTCACTACGAGCGGGTCATAGTAAGCCTTCAGGTGCTCCACGTTGACTTTGTCGCGCCCGCGACGGCGCATGTCCGAAGATTGTTCAATTGGCTCGACAAGATAGTTGACTGGAGATGTGCGCTCGATCACATGGTAGGTACCTTAATATTTCGGGAGTAGTTTGGAAGAAAGGCCAGCTACAGAGTTCGAGATTGAGAGTCACACAACGGAACCAAGGAAGGAACGTGGGTTCAGAAGTGGCGGAGCCATCACGAATACTCTTCTGCTGCTCTTGCTCATGCATCGTAAATATCTTGGCCAGCTCGCGGCACTCTTCAGCAAGCCTGGCTGTCTCGTAAATAGGTGCACACTCAGATGGATCCGGCATGTACGGGAGTATCGTGTCGATGGTGTGTGACGGGTGCCTTCCATTCAGCAAGAAGAAAGGTCAAAAACCGGTCGTGCTCTGACGGGCGGTGTTGTAGGCGTAGGTGACGAAGTATAGTATCCCAATTCGTGTGGTTGGCGGCGACGTACATCGAAAGCATGTCGCCGAGGGTGCGGTTAAACCGTTCAGTCAGACCATTCGTCGGCGGGTGGTAAGCAGTTGTTTTGCGGTGGACAGAATGGCACTCCGTGAGAATGGCTTCGACGACTTCTGACAAGAAGATATGGCCTCGATCGCTGAGAAGCTCCTGAGGTGGACCGTGGCGCAGTATGAATCGATGCAGTAGGAAGGACGCAACATCACGCGCAGTAGCCGCAGGGATAGTGGCGGTTTCGGCATATCACGTTAAATGATCTACGGCGACGATGGCCCAGCGGTTACCAGCGGACGTCCGAGGAAGTGGTCCATACAAATCGCTGCCTACACAGTAAAAATTTTTACACCCAGAGAGGTGTAAATGAGCTTGTCCCGTGAACGACACCCTAAGGGTGTTAATTCAGCACCTTCCAAAAAGGGTGCTTTTTCATGCACCCTTAGAATAGGGTGTACATGTAAAAAAAACTGTAGGGTGTTACAAAAACACCCTTAAGGAAGGGTGCCTTCGATGTCCATCACTTTTTAGCACCCTCTGAGGAGGGTGCGAGAAGGGTGCACAAGGGTGTTGAGTGCCCATGGCAGGGGTGCCAGTATTCTTTTAGACTGCACTAATAGATGTCAGCATGCACTGATTACACACTACTTGAAGAAAAAGGTCCTGATTATCAATAGTTCGCCACCTGTCGAATCTCCATTCATTGCGTCTGGGCAAAAATATAAACGCGTACTATCGTGTATGAACTTGTGCTGGATCTATATATACTTCACAGTATATGCATGATGCGCGTTACAGAAAATGAAGTCTTGCTGCCCTTGCATATTGCGTTTATTTAAAAGGACAATAAAACATAAACTTTTCTTCTGCCACACAACTTTTTCACCAGATATACGTTCACGTATACGTACACTACGGATGCAACACCTCAAATGTTTATTATATTCATTCAGTTTCACTTCATTGACAATTCTTTGCAACATACAATTACACTGGTTTCAGTTTAGTATACTGATTCAAGTACATAGAGACTACAAATGAAATATACGTTAATATATCCCTATAATTCTTTCAAGTATCTACAATCCCAGTGCTTTCCAGTTTAATACTCCTCCATGTACACAATCGGTTAATAGGAATGAAATACAGGCAAATATATACTTATGATTCTTTCAAATATATACAATCACCATAATTTCACTATATACGCCTTCATGTACACAATCGTTCCCAAGAAGTGATGCACACAAAAATATATATGGATAGTGTTTTCAAATGTATACAATCACAGTGGATTAAGCTTTGTATTCCTGAATGTATAACAATTGGTTATCAGAAATGATGTACATGCAAACATATACAGGTTTTCGCACATATAACTTTAGCGAATACTTAAGAAACCAATACAAGGATCAGAAACACAATAAGCTAAAAACAAACAAAAATTGAGTCAAAACACACAAAAAACAAAAGAGGTAATGCATAATTATGGCTAATGACAGAGCTGGGTCACTTCATGCCAAATGTCCCAGCCATTTTGGCAACCATCTCAAATGTATTCGAAAAACTTGTGCTGCATTGAAAATAGTGAACTTCTGGAATATTTAGGAGAGGAAAAATATTTGGTCACGTGGCTGCCTTCTGAACTTCCTGGAATGCCATCTAGGTGTTGTATGTGAAAAATGTTATTTTAAAAGCACCGCTCCTTCTTTCCATACGAAACTCGGTCTACATGTTACGTAACAAGAGCTTAATTTGGGAGAGTTGGTTCATCGGGGTTGTGTGCTAGTCACAGCGCCACAACTTTAGGAAGAGACAGAAAGGACAGGAAAGAGCACCGACTGTCAACTGAATTTAATGAATGGGCTACGAGCGCTTTTATACGGAGTACAAAAACCATGTTCATGCGCGACGACACGTGTGAGCACTACAAAAGAATCTTAACTGTGAAAAGAATACACCCTCTTTGAAAGGATAAGTGAACGTGTAGTGATGCACTGATTATTGGTTTACCTGATGAAAAATACTTCTACAAACGTTAAATTTGCATTAAGTAAACCTATTCTCGTGACGAATGGGGCAAGATTGATTATTCCTGTTGCTGTTTAGTACACACACTTTTGAAAGCTTGCAAGGGGTGGAAAACAACACGCTAATATCATATCTGCCGGCTATTTTTTTAATTGTGAGACACATGATGTGGTATAACATGCAAAGGTTTTGGTCATTGTTTTTTGTTGGTCTTGCCTTCTTTAACTTTACTTTCTGCAGGAGGGTTTTACAAACGGGTGTGATGATTCTGTTGGGATATGATACCCAGCATCTTTTAGTCTTTTAATCTGGTTTTTAAACCTGACCTCATCCTTGTGCTAACATGACTTCTGAAGGGTGGCCTGAGTACATGTGGTATCAATTCCTCTTCATACAAATTTTGAATGCCCACTATCAAAAGGCAGAACATTCTTAGCACTCCTGGGCTGATAGCACCAGCCAATACACCAACAGCATCATCACACTTGTTTGCGAAACCCTCCTGCAGAAAGTAAAATTAAAGGAAACAGGACCAAAAGAAAAAGAGAATGACCAATCACCTTTGCATGTCACACGGTACTACGTACATAAGGTGTCTCACAATTTTAGGAAAAGAGCCAGCAGATATGACATTGTTGTTTTCCACCCCTTGCAAGCTTTCAAAAGTGCATGTACTTAAAGCAACAGGAATAGTCAATCTTGCACCATTTGTCACTGGAATAGGTTTACTGAATGCCAATCTAATGTGTATAAGATACCGCTAACATGTGGAACAGTAAACATAGGACAAACTGGGCAATGCTTCAATGATCAAGCAAGACAGTATGCCTTAAATGTTAAGAAGGGCTATAATAGTCTCATGGCCGGACACCATAAAGAATGTAAGTGTAGTCCTAGGTTTCATAAAACACGGTTTTTCAAAAAAAGCATGCAGAAAAATGAGAGACTTTAGAACTCTTTATCAGGAAGGCCAAGGATCAATGCATCAGTACACCTTCACTTATCTTTTCCGAAAAAGAGTACTCTTTTCTCGGTTAAAATTATTTTGTCATGGTCACATATCTGTTGTTGCAGATGAGCCCTGGTCTTGTGCTCAGTATAAAAACGTTCGTAGCACCTTCAATAAAATTCAGTTGACAGCGCTCTTTCCTGTCCTTTTTGCGATAAGATTTTTATTACAGAAAAAATTTCATTTTCTTACAATTTAGGTATAACGATGAGTTTTCATTGTATCACAACATGGAGCAAATTGCATCTCAATATGGACGAAAATCACAATTTTGTGAAATTCGTGATATTTTCTCGTATATTTCAGCAGCTTGAGAGGTCTAATGATATTTTTTCCTCAAAACATACCTTCTGCGAAGTAAGTATTCGCTGCTCAGATATTCATACAAAGTGCAATATTGCAATAAAAAAAGCAAACACAACACATTTTGGCTTTATTCTTGGAAGCAAATGTGGCAAAAAAATTGCACTAATATTATTGAGCTTCAAATACCTTACAAAAGCGCACTTACTTAACAGGTAGACCGAATTTGCTTTGGAAAAAATAAGCGGTAGTTTTAAAACGAAATTTTCCACAAACAGCACACAGACGGCATTATGCCAGGAAGTTATAAGCCAGCCACAAGAACAAAACTTTTTTTCTCGCTGAAATATTCTAGCAGTTCACTGTTTTCAACGCAGTAAGTCCGCAATTTTTTTTCAAATACAATTCAGATGGTCGCCAAAGTGGCTGGGACGTTTGGCATGAAATGGTCCAGCTATATTTCGGCAAAATAACTTACACAAATAACAATGTTTGTTCATCTACTATGACCACACTAGAAAAAATTGTTCAGGCATTGTGACACTAAAATTTTCAGCGTCGTACTGCCTGAACAACTTCTTTGATAAACTCCAAACTGACGCCGAAAAAAAGCCGCTCAATCACGGTGGTTGTTAAAGGCCTTGCGGCCGTAGACAATGTTGAAAATAAAAAAATCAACTCATCAGTTCTGTCACTCCTTCTTCGTCATTACTGACACGGAAGATTTTTCGGTTATCCATGTTGAGGTTCAGGAAGTAGGCTTGATCTAGGCTGGGGCCGGGTACTAGCGAAGAGGTCTGCAAAAAAAGTAAAAGATTTACTGACTTTAATCACGCCTCTAACAATCTGAGGAATTGTTACAAGTCACCAATCAGTGCAATTCTGACTGCCTCTATAAGGGCATCAAAAATGAACAATTTTCTCGTTCTTTCTACCCTCACAAGACGCTCCGTCAATGGAATATAATCCAAATTTGACGCTGTGCTTCCTATTTGCATCCTTTCTAGACCTAGGGCTGCGAACATGTGTTTTGATCACCTAATCTAGCACAGAAATTCGTCATCTATAATTCAATCATCTCAATTCATTGTAATTTGATAAAAGATGTGATAGCTCGTCCAGTTTTTAAAGAGTTGCGGGCCTGCAATAGGCACTGCCTTGCACGTATGAAAGTACTTCTTTTTAAAAAAAATTTCAAAGCTTGCTTTCAGAAAAAGCGTCTGGCATATTTCGAACACAAGCCCATCCTTTGATGGCAATCAGGGGCACGCTATTAGAGATAATTGACTACGGGATTTACAAACGTAACCCGTGTCTAAATACTCAGTTAAACAAAATCACGCAAGTAAGAGCGCTCGAACGACACCAACGCGCGCGGACGCCGACTACGTTGCAGCAGCCATGGCTTATGCTAGAGCAACCGCACATAGCTCCTACAGTCACGTATACTCTCTCGATTCTCTTATAACGCCGAACATTATCGCAGATAAAAGCGAAGTACGAAAACAGCAAACAGAAACGAGGGAAAACAACGCACGGCGATGGCCACAACAATGCGCCTTTGGAAGTCTGCTAGATCTTTCCCTGTTGCTGGTGGAACTTGTCCTAAGTAGCTTAAAAGACCGAGGCACACGTGCTGGGAGCATCGCGGCATATCAGCACCTCCAACTATACCATCTTTAAGCAAAAAAAGCCGCCTCTGTACATACTCTGTACAGCGCGCCTCTGTACATAATTTTTGCTTTTTCTTTCTTTTTTTACGCATACACCTACAGAAGCACGTTGCACATTTGAGTATTAATAGAAATGTTATTACGATGTAGTCCAAAGCACATCCTAAAACAATATCAATCACTTTGTACATTGTAGAGACAATATGCGATCAGCAACTAATCCCGCACTTGCTAAGTGATCACATCACTCACTGTATGAGTGATGCAGGCACTTATACAACCTCGCGCATAGCAGTGTGAACTCGTTAAGTCACACGTTTAATCGGGCATCTGCAACAGGCCCGCGAACGCATGCTGTTGTAAATGGCTGGCAGCCTACTTCGGCAGAGCTGCTGCAGGCGCCCAGCTAGCGCTGTATGATTACTACCTACGAAAACAGTACACTCACCGTTAACAGGCCCACGTTGTCCGTGTCCGCCACTCCATGAATATTCCTTAATCCCATCGTCACTTCGAACACGGTGTCATGCGTGACCACCATTGAATATGCGCCTGTTCGCTAGAACACACAGCGACCAAGACCCCAGAACAACGCAACGCATTTGAAAGACGATGAGACAGAGAGAGCGACGTTCAGAGAGAGAAGGAGGAGGCACTGGCGGCGGTGCCGCAGCTGTCGACGCAGGTGTTCGGTGACGCAACTATTCGCTTATCTACGCCGCCGTTGTGGGAGCAACGCTGGCCCGGATGAGCGGGGGGGGGGGGAGGCGCGGGAAACCCGCCAGGACGGCGCCGAAAGGCAAACGCTATGGCGCATACGGCGGACGACCGTTCGACGCGGAATGACTCCTTGTAAATGGCAACTCTCCTTCCAGCCAGTCGCACAGCGACGCAGGGTATTTACCAGCCTCGGGGTCTTTGAGTATTTTGACGAAATGCGATTGCAGTGGGCGAAAAATAATGAAGCAAAATTTGCGGAAAACAAAGTGCACCATGGAATGGCCAGAAACAGTAATTATTTTGTCATTGGTGGCATTAAAGGGAGAGCATCGCTACACCTTTTTTCCAGAGGAATTTCTTTTCGCATTGTCTGTGTCTGGCACTTCCGCGTATGGTGCCGCAAACACTGAATGCGTAGTCGAAGCTGGAACAAATTAATCCACAGTCGCGGATGTTTAGAAGGCTTGTCACGCACCACGAAACGTGCCGAGGTTGTTATAACAAAGTTTTTGCTGACCACATGATCAGCACATAATTCCATATGGTTACCCAATGAGCTAGCTAAGCACCTGTAGCAAAGGCAGGGCACGTTCTTGTTAAACGTTGTTGATATAAACGATGGTTGTGCATAAGTGCAGTGACAGCTTTCCGTGGGAATTGGTCATAACCCACGTTTTCGAGCGTAGAAGCACCTCAGCGGACCTAATAAGCTACCACAGCAAGTTCGTAAGCAACCATCAGGTACGAAAATGTGCAGCTGTTTTCCATGTACTGAATAGACCGTGTACAGTGCGTTGACCACCGCCATTCCTTAAGCCACCTCCCATATAGACTCCCAGTCTCAACAGGTGTGGGACCTTAAACAATAAAAAGCAGTGCCTACCCCCCGCACACACACACACACGAAATTCGAGGGCGCACGGGCTGATACACACGCATACTTATTCACAGGCGCACACACATACACGTATATACACATACGGCCACACACACACGCGACCGTAAACGCACGCATGCATGGGCGTACACATGTGCACAGGCACGCTTAACACAAGCACGAACTCGCACATACACGCGCACGCACACATGCACGGGTGTACACACAATCGCGCTTACACGCACACACACCCATACTTGGGCGAACATTATTTGTGTGTATATAATCCATAGCAAACATGCAGCTTATAACCAACGCTAAGGAAAGCTTTCGTAACATGGATTGCAGTTAATTGCCATTATAGATGAAACGCGATTTGCTTCTGCTGACATTCTGCTGTATTCGGAGACAACCTTCACACGTTCTAAGTCAATTAGGCCGTCGATTTACGCAAGGTCCACATACTCGTGCAGTAGCTGCGCTGCTCGGCCGCCAATCCGAAGGTCGCGGGTTCGATGCCGGCCATGGCAGCCGAATTAAGGCGGAGGCGAAAAGGTAGAAGCCTTTGCACTGTGCGATATAAGCGCTCAATAAAGAACACCAAATGGTGAAAATCTCTGCAGCTTTCCACTACGACGACCCTCATAATCATATCGAGGTTTTTGCGACGTAAAATCCCAAATATTATAATTATGTGTTCTTCTTATGCTGCATCGCCCCGCCGTGGTGGTCTAGTGGCTAAGGTACTCGGCTGCTGACCCGCAGGTCGCGGGTTCGATTCCCGGCTGCGGCGGCTGCATTTCCGATGGAGGCGGAAATGTTGTAGGCCCGTGTACTCAGATTTGGGTGCACGTTAAAGAACCTCAGGTGGTCAAAATTTCCGGAGCCCTCCACTACGGCGTCTCTCATAATCAAATGATGGTTTTGGGACGTTAAACCACACAAATCAATCAATAAATCAATCAATCTTATGCTGCATATTCCATCTGATGAATCGGCATCTACACCCTTCTCAGGCACAAAAGCACCCTTAGAGCCTATTTTAGGGTGCTATCGAGGCAAGCACCCAAACAAAGGGGTGCTTTTTTAATCGACCATTTATGGGTGTTAAAGGGTGTTGCAAAGGGTGCTTTCTCGTAAAAGGACCCTTTTTACACCCTTTTGGGTGCAAAAATTTTTACTGTGTATGCGCCCAAACGGACACTCAGAGCAAGGTAACGGTTGCAGACTGGCTGGCGACATGTGTGCTGACGGTTTGCGGCGTTGGTAAGCGAGGCAGGAGCAAACAAACTGCTGCACGTAGCGGTACATCCCGCGCCAGAATTAGCGTTGCCGAATGCGATGGTAGGTTTTGAATACCCCAAAGTGCGCGCATTGCGGATCAGAATGGAAGGATTCACATATCTCTAACCGCAGAATGCGGGGTATCACGAGTAACCACTGCCGGCCATCGGCGTCGCAGTTGCATCGGTGTAGAAGGCCGTCACAGATGGCGAAATGGCGAGCTTGACGACGCAAGGCACGCGTGGATGGCCTTGCGGATGGATCAGAGAGCAAGTCGATGAGCGGGCCGATCCAATTATCTTTTCGCTGTTCCGTAGCGATGATGTCAACATCAATGGCAGAAACAGCAGCCGAGGATACTGAGCAGAGCACATCACCTTCAGGTAGAGGGGAGCGCGAGAGGGCGTCGGCGTCAGCATGCTGGCATCCGTTGCGCTACAGCACGCGGATGACGTAGTCTTGTAAGCGAAGAGTCCAACGGGTGAGAAGGCCTGAGGGATCCTTCAATGATGAAAGCCAGCATAGTGCATGATGGTCGGTGACGACATCGAATGGGTGACCATACAAATAAGGTCGAAACTTTGTGAGGGCCCAGACGATCGCCAGGCACTCTTTCTCCGTGACGGTGTAGTTTGTCTCGGCTCTCGTGAGCGTACGGCTTGCACATGCTACGACATAATCAGGGAATACGGGTTTGCGCTGCGCCAGGACAGCGCCGAGGCCTACATCGTTGCCGTCTGTGTGCACCTCCGTCGACGCCGTAGGGTCGTAGTGGCGTAGAATGGGAGGAGACGTCAGCAAATGGCGGAGCTTCGTGAACGCGTCGTCGCACTCAGACGACCACGAATTGAGGGGCCCTTTACTTCCAAGGAGCTTCGTCAGCGGTGATATAATTGTAGCAAAGTTTCGTTTGAAGCATCGGAAGTATGAGCACAGGCCCACGAACCTAGTTCTTTGACGGACGCAGGTTTGGGGAATTCAGCCACGGCCCGAAGCTTGGCTGGGTCAGGAAGAATGCCATCTTTAGACACGACGTACCCTAAGATGATGAGTTGCCGTGCTGCAAAGCGGCACTTCTTCAGATTTAGTTGCAAGCCGGCATTGCTCACACGTGCGAAAACTTCTTTCAGACGTTGGAGATGCGTGGAGAAATCTGGGGCGAACACAACAACGTCATCGAGGTAACACAAGCACGTGTGCCATTTCAAGTTGCGCAGAACGGTGTCCATCATGCGCTCAAAGGTCGCAGGTGCATTACATAGACCAGACGGCATGACGTTGGATTCGTACAAGCCGTCGGGTGTGATGAACGAAGTCTTCGGTCAAGCGTCATCAGCCACGGGTACTTGCCTGTACCACGAGTGCAGATCGAGAGAAGAAAAAAATTCAGCTCCGTGAAGGCTGTCAATTGCGTCATCGATGCGCGGCAGTGGGTAAACATCCTTGCAAGTGATCTTATTGAGCCGTCTGTAGTCCACACAGAACCGCACAGAACCATCTTTCTTCGCAGCAAGAACAACAGGAGACGCCCATGGACTGTCCGAGGGCCGAATAAGGTCGCGTCTGAGCATATCATCAACCTGCTCGTTAATTTCTCGACGTTCAGCAGGCGAAACGCGGTAGGGACGTTGCCGTAATGATGGATGGGCACCAGTGTCGATACGATGTCTAACAGCGGACGCGCGACCGAGAGAACTTCGCCCGACATCGAAAGAAGAATGATATTCTCGCAGCAGGTCCAGAAGGTGGGAACGCTGTACCGACGTAAGATTGTCATCAATATAGGGGCCAAATACATCAGGAGATGATGAATCATAAGTGAAAGCAGCACTGACGGTGCAAGAATTGGGACAACGCGAGTCATCAGGTACGTCCAGGACTTGTACGTTATCCACTGGTTCCACTCTGCCGAGACATTCTCCTCGAACCAAGGTAACAGGGTACGGGGATGGGTTGGTCACAAAAATAGCGGCGTTGCTCTGGGTGATTTGTACGGTCGCGAAAGGTGCTAGCAACCCTTTCTTTCGGCAAGCACGGTCGGATGGCGAAACGAGTGCAATTGTGTCGGAGAGTCCAGCGCAGTAGACAGATACACCCATCGCCGAGCTTGGAGGCATTAGGCACGGTCGGATGGCGAAACGAGTGCAATTGTGTCGGAGAGTCCAGCGCAGTAGACAGATACACCCATCGCCGAGCTTGGAGGCATTATGGTATCGTCTTTCACGAGAACCTTGCTCAGTTTCGAGGGACTGTCTTCCGGCGTCAAATGCGAGAAGGGTGAGAGTTCAATTTCGGGAGCGGCACAATGGATGACGGCGTCGTTGCGGGAGAGAAAATCCCACCGCAGGATGACGTCATGAGAGCATGCAGGAATGATGATGAATTAGCCGACATACAGAACGTCCTGAGCGACAACGCGAGCTGTGCACTCTGCTGAAGGATGGATAGGATGCGAACCGGCAGTACGAAGGGACAACCCAGAAATTGGCGTCGTCACTTTTCGTAGCAAGCGGCAAAAGGTTTCGTCCATAACGGATACTGCAGCTCCAGTGTCAATACGAGCAGATGCACGAACACCGTCCGTAAGCACGTCTATGACATTAGATGGACGGCTCTGAGGGCTTTCACATTGCAATAGCATCGCAGTCCTTGCCTCGGGGACTGCACCGACTAGTTTTCCCGCTCATGAGTAGACGAACTTGGCCTCATGGGGGACAGGGAACGACGTCGTGGAGATGGCGATCTTCGAGGAGATGGACCTAGTCGAGACGGCGGTGGCATAGAAGGTGGTTCGCCGTGATAGGGTCGGCTGAGGTGGCCAGCAACAGGCGAAGAAGTTGGAGCCGGCTGTACGCAATGGCAATAACGGGCTACGTGATTGGCGTAACCGCAGGCAAAGCAGATGGGCCAGTTGTCGGGTGTGCGCCATTGGTTCGCTGGGGTAGGCTTCTCTACAGCAGCACTAAAACCTCAAACAAATCTCTATTGCACACCGAGCCAATCAGTTACTCCTTCTACCAACTCATCGTCGGAACAAACACGTTCCAATGATCGAAGTTCACATAAGTGGGTAACTAATTCATAGAGTATCACGCATTCGTGTGCTAGGTTCATTTATGAAAAACAACCGACTTAACACGCACACGCTCGAAGCTTTACGCAATACCGTTGAAAACACCATAAAGTGATAAGAAGAATCTCAGGGAAAAATGGAGGTGTCCGGGAGTCAGAGCTAGTTCGTGTAACACAAGCTTTTGTAATTAGTAAAATCACATATACTGACCTTACCTTCACCTTAAATTAGCAGAGGAGGAATCGATCAACACTCTCCTTCGCAGAGTTTACAAATACGCGCTAGGCATTGCAATCAATACCTCTAACGCACGACTTCACCAGACAGGAGTCATAAATACCCTATGTGAAATCTGTGAGGCCCATTTGACAGCTCAATACGCAAGTCTCGCGACCACTCGCGCAGGTCGCCACATTTTATCGTCCACCCGAATTAATAGCACCTCACTCACCAATGCTAAATACAATATTCCCCATCATATACACCAAGATTACTCATACCACCCCTTTCTAAAAACACGCATCCAACATATAATACTAAGCATCGAATCCAAAAAGCACAAGCTCATCAGAAAAATTGCATGGAGCCAATGACGTGCTCTATGTCGATGCGGCAAAATACCCATTCTCCTCATCTTATGCTCTCTCTGCTGTTTATTATAACGGCAAGGTGTTCACAAAGGTATCCATCATTGTCAACGCTTCGGAGAAGGCATAGAAGGCTGCCATCGCTTTAGGTATATCCATCCCCAATATTACTATGATTGTGACTCCAAAACTGCCATATTCAACTTTAGTGCAGGTGGCATCTCATCAACTGCCCTATCAATTTTTAAGAAATATCCTCCCACATAAGACGTTGCTCTCATATGAACGCCAGCGCACGCAGAGTTCAGTGCTCGAGGAATGACCTGTGCTCGAGGAATGACCGGCCGAGCGCAGGCCTCCTCTGATGGCGCCTTAAACTACGCAGCTTTTTTCAGCGCGAGAGATTGTCTTTTGACCTTCCACGATATAACAACTCACTACCGCCTACAGCGCACTATATACCCCCCTTACACCATGGAGCTTCGCGCTACCATGAAATACTATGGCGCTAGTTACAGACGCGTACGTTTCCTACCCCATCTTTTTGCCATCTTATACACCCTGCGATATACCCCTGCCCTTCATGCATTTTCTTTCAACAAAGAGCTAACCTAGACCATATCATGTAGGCGTGTACTCGAAACCCTCCACCCAATTCTGTACACATTATTGTAAGCAGCAGTAGAAGGCTGCTATGTGCAGCTCGGCGCCCGAGGTCGAGGACCAGATCTTGGATTGGGCCAATAGGGTAGCGGAACCTACGCTCGGTAGACTCCTCTGACACTCCACCACCGCACCTTTCCCTCTAGGAATAAATGAAGTTTTTCTCCTTCTTCAGTGAAATCTTCACCTCCTCCGTCAAGCGCCGGGAGCTGGTCTCGGAGGAAGAACAAAACGTTATTTAAGGCCGTGCTCGAACGATGTTTGAGGAATTTTGCCCCAGCCAACGTCGTCATGCTGTTCGACTCTCTGAAAACAATAAGCTGCTGTATTAAAGGCCTGTTAACACTGGAATTACACGACACCGATTGTAGTCTGCGGGCTGTCTTTAGGAGTATATTTTCTTTGTCGTCAGCCTATGTACACTGGAAAGACAAAAACTGTCCACCGGTGGTTTCTCGAAGACCCCGCACGTGCCTTTTCGTGCTCACAATCTTTCATTGGCCAGTCCTGTAGTCACATTTGAGGCACACGCCGTGACACCAACTAAATTTGATCACCTGCACTTTATTTTCAGCCATGCATTCTGCTCTGCCATTGTCCCTCTCCCGCTGCGCGGTGCAGCCCCACGATAACCCATGGTGACGAGCGAGAGGGGTGGTAGCCTCCACAGCGAAGGGAAGAAAGACTTCAGTTGGGTGCTCGAGCTGCTTAGTCAGACACCGTGGAAACCTCATAGAGGGTTATGTTAACTCCCCTAAAATTGCTGGCTTTGTGGTCGTTTGAAGCAAAGTCGCGGGCAAATTTCGTTTAGTCGCATATCTCTCGAAGACACGCTGACGACAGATCTGCGGAAACGTTTTGCTGGTGTTTTCAGTCTGCCACTATGTTACACTACGAAAAAATGCTGTGTTCTGAGGAGTCGTCGTCATCGTCAGCCTAGTGTGACCATAGGGTGTAGTGACAGTCGGTGGCCGACTCATCAGCTGATGGTTTGTGTCTGCCTCGTGTCTTCGTCGGGGTCATGTCAGTGTTGTGTATCTCTAATGTAAGTGCCCCTGAAACGTTCCTGTTTTGCAAGTCGACTGCCTCCTTACTCCGCCTCTGAGCGAAGGCTTCAGCGACGTCCGTTTGGCTGCTCACCGCTCATGCCTTTCGCTATCATCGCGACACAGTGACTTCATAACAGTGCTTGGCAGCTTTGGGATACGCTACTCTTGTCCTCAACGTTTCACTGCTGTGGGACACACTTCCCCAATCTCAACGGAAGAAAAGTTGGATCAGATCCCTCCAAGCCTGAGGACGAACGCCCCGATATCAGCATTTGCATACGCTGGGATAAGCCAGCCCTGTCCTCAAAGTTTCGCTGTTGTGGGACCCGCTACCCCAATCTCAACGGCTCGATAGTTGGAGTGGATTCTTGCAGGCCCGTGGACACCCACAACACTGTTCCACGACCGCTACAAGTAGGGCCATCGTCGGCTACTTTGTATATGTGTGTGCTTAACGTTTAGTGTTAGTTTTCCCAGACCTCTATGGCACAGGCAGATGTTAGGAGTGTTTGGTGTTTTTGTTTGTTGGCTATAATAAAAAAATGTTCACCTGCCTTAACCCGTGTGATTACTTTTAGAGTATGGTGAATATCAGTAGTGGAGCAGCACGAGGGACAAGATTGCGATGAAGAGGTACCTTGTGCAGGACTTCTTGGAGTTTTTGGACCCATGGGAAATTCCGCCAGGTCCACTAAAACAA
Organism: Rhipicephalus annulatus; assembly: GCA_013436015.1. NCBI lineage: Eukaryota > Metazoa > Arthropoda > Arachnida > Ixodida > Ixodidae > Rhipicephalus > Rhipicephalus annulatus. Next base: position 189,262 of record WOVY01011108.1, on the reverse strand, counting down.
AAGAAACAATTCTCAAGCTGATGCGGGCCGAGAATGTGACTGCCGAGAAAGCTGACAAGTTTTGGGAGCTAATTCGTGAGGAAAAACAGAAGGCCAAAGAACTAGAGGCCGAAAAACGTCGCGAAGAGAGAGGCTAGAAAACGCAAACAGTGCGAGGCCGAGGAGAGTCGCGAAGAGCGCAACGCCCAGAAAAGTGAAGAGCTCGATGCTCAAATGCGCGAAAAGGGAAGATGCCGAGGAGAGTCGTAAAGGGAGACAGAATACTCTCAATATGAAATAGCTTGATCGCGAACTTCAAGTGCTGAAGTTAAAGCAAATGAAACACCAGCTCCGCAACTTTGATATGGGCGAGAACATGGCAGGTTTTTTTTGTTCTTGAAGATGTCTGCAGTAAGGTTGGTGTGAGCCGTGATTTTCGGGTGGAGAAGCTCGTCACGTTGTTGCCACGCAAGATCGTGCATATTTTGAATTGCTTATCCACCGAGGAAGCAGGAGACTTTAGTCATGCTAGATATGCTTTCATAATTTTTCTTCTTTGAAGTCCTGCTGACTGGGAAAGTCAAAGCGATATAAATAGTGCTTAACCACATCATAAGGTTGTAGATGTAGACGTCCGCTGAAAAGAGCGAGAGGACGAGCGGCGCCATAAAGCGATGGAGGCCCGTCGCGTAGCGTTTCAGGATGAGGCTCGTCAAAAAGTGTTCAAAGAAAATTAGAGGCGAGAAGCACAAGACGTTGAAGCAACTTGTAGTGAAAATGAGGCCGACTACGAAGGCCTGGGAACAACGGCTATCTTGGATAGTTAGAGACGCTTACGAACTCAAGAAGAACCTTCAGGCGAGATGGTTACCTCCAAATGCATGAGGATAGTGGCGGTGGTTGTGATGTTGCAAAGGCGAGGTCAGCCTGGCCTGGAAGGCCGGCAATCAGTTCGTTTGATGCATCAGGAGTCCTGTTCTGTTAAAGACAGCGAGAGCTAGCAACGGGTCCGAGGAAGAACTAGTTAACTAGTCTAGAGCTTTGACTCCACAAAGTAAAAGCAGTGTGCTTGCGAAAATAAATGCAAGAGCTCTCAGCACGCCAATCAGTTCCGTTAGGAAGAGGCGTTGGCGAAAAGATTAGGCGAAGTCGAGTAACTCTAAGCAGGAAAGTGGCTAGACGGCGATTTGATCAGCATTTGGAGGGCGCCTGCTTTTCCCAGAGTGGTTTGGCTTTGTGCTCGACTCCGTCGTTCCTGTGATCCTCTGCAGGGCTGTGCAAGTCACCACGGGCGGAGAAAATGAAACGGCCACAGTTCTGAACGAATAACCAGCATCCCTTCTTCTCAGCCGGGGTAGACGGCTGAAAACTCCGGATTCATCGTCTGGAGGTGGGGGTGCTGTTGTGCCAGAGGCATGGTCCTCACGCGGGAGCCGTTATTCCCACGGGAATGCAAGCACAGTTCCGGCTAAAGCTGCCTCCCCCGAAGGCCACTTTCCACTTAAACAGAGGAACCAAGGAATGCCGCTTAGAGTTAAATTCATCCCTTCCTTCGCCAAGCACCGGAAACTGGTCTCAGAGAAGAAATCAAAACGTTATTTAAGGCTACGCCAGCCCGATGTTTGAGTTAGTCTGCCCCGGCCAACGTCTTCATGCTGGCTGGCTCTGTAAAAACGTTAAAACGCTGCAGTTCCTGTTTTGCGAAATGACTGCCTCCCTACTTCACCTCTGGGTGACGGCTTCAGCGACGTCCGTTCGGCTGCTCGCCACTCACAGCTACTGCTACCATCGCGACACAGTGAATGTGTAAGAGCACCCAACACGGTGTAAAAATAATCCAGATGCTCAGACTCGCCGCTCCGCGGAAGGAGAGGGCGCAGGCTGATTGGGTTCGCCAATGACCTTGAGCTACAAGTAGATTACGTGGCTCGGGTTCTCTAAGTGCTCATGATAAGAAGAAGAGGAGAAAATGGGCCGCCCGTGGCTGTATATTTTTTTATTACACCTCAACAGGTCAGCAATGTAATGGCGGGGTGGAAATAACAACAAGTATTTAAGTAAAAAGCAAAAAAGAAGACACAATTGACCCCATATCTACATGTTTCACTGCAAACTTCGTGGAATGACGATAGTCTTGCGTGTGGAGGCAGCGAACAAAATGTTTAATCGTTTAAAAAGAAAATCGGTTAATTGTATTCTGGAAGCGCTGGGTTGGAGAGTCTTCATGCGTGCAGCGAAGGCAATTGAGCAATTGGAGGCACGTTAGACACAAGTGCCATTTGGCAGTTAGCTTCAAACACGAAGGAAAGCGTGCGCGCCAACGGAGCAAGATGCGCGCCAGTCTCGGAGGCGAGAAGGTGTAGAACGCAAAGCAACAGGCAGATGCCACCACCGTGTCATCACAACAAAACGTTGGGAACACTTGTCTTTTTGAGCATCGTGTTGCACTGTCAGCGTAGCATAATAAACGCTACGGCACTTAGACTTACTGATTTGTGCTTTCAGTATTATAAAGCCACACATACAAAATATTGACGTGCGGTTATGGTGCCTCGGATGTGCGCAATATTTGCTTTTAAATTGACAATCGCACAAGTATGAACGCTGAATTTTGAGCAGTATTGGTGGGTGCTGCGGGTGAGGTTGTCAGTTTGGGGTATCGCTTGGTGCCGTTCGAGTATTGTTATAGCGGACAGACAAATGTGCAGACAGACAGACAGGCGTGCAGAAAGACAGACAGACAGACAGACAGACAGACAGACAGACAGACAGACAGACAGACCAAAATTGTTGCTTCGAAGTACCCCAAGAAAGGCTATATTTAAAAGTCACATTCAGTTCACCCCAGATACCAGCGCAAGAACACTAGTGTGCAACACTAAGTAAACCGAAAAAACTGCCGAGGTAGGCGGGAGTACAGCGATGCGCACTATTTAACGTGGGTGAGAAGAGTGGGTACCTCCAAACTCACTGAGTAAGTATAGTTGTCCCCGATGGTCGCACTGCTTCAGGGGGCTAATCCTAATGCTGCAGCAGAAAATTTTCGCTCCGGAGAGGCCATTAGGGGCATCGGGAGCACAGCATGAATTGCCACCAGTAGCGGGTTTATCATGGTGGTCGACGAGGAGTAGGCAGGGGCTGGTGGCGCCGAGAAAGTGCGTGGGGTCGTCGTCGCTATCTTGAGGAAGGCGGCAGAAACCAGTGGTTGCTAAAACGCTCGCGGTGTCTAAGTCGCCCTCCAGTGCGTGTTGACGACCGCAGAGGCCAGCTGGGTTGTGGATGACGGCGAAGCCGTCGTCGTTTGCGTTGGCAACGACAGGCGCACTGACTGTAGGACGAGGGGTGGCCTGCAAGGTCGTACCACCAGTACCGGCGAGCGCATTTCTGAAAGAGAGTCCGATGATGATAATCGTGCTGCTTCTAAGGTTTCTAGCGTGTTCCAGGGCTTGGTGGCGAGTCAGTGCCGTCAGTTGAGGCCATGATGACCGCGGTTTTGTACTGGAGCTCCCAGGACGGGCAGAGTAGCTCGGTTGCGGAATGTTTGCTGCGACAGTTTATACAGCGAAGTTTTTGAGTTGCTCATGATCCTGGGCCGTGCTTGGTGCCGCAGCGCAGGCACTGTTCGTCTCGCCAGCAGATCATGGTTGCGTGCCGGAAGCGGCCAAAACGAGAGCACTGCAGGGGCCTGGACTTGCGAGGGCGAACCATGCGCCTTTGCTTGTAAAGCAGTATATCCGGGGAGACGGTAGCCCGTACCAAGATGATGGTGAGGCAGTCGGATCTGCGTATGGACACCAGACACAAGTGGCACTGGTGACGCAATGTTATCGGCGAGGCCCTTGTAGGGGATCATCTTGTAGGGGAGCCACACAGCAGAATTGTTTAAAAAACACTACATCATTCAGGTTGCATCAATATATGATTATAAACTAAGCCGTTTATATAAGTTCGGTTTATTGAAAAATAATGATACGATTGCCAGAATAGCCAGGTTAGAGAAAAATTTTCCTGCTTATAATGTACGTCAACCTGAAGTGTGGCACATATCAAAATGTAGAACGAAATACGGAAATCAAATGTTAAAGTTTCAACTGCCTACACTTCTAAACCGCATAATTAGGGAACATAACATTGATATATCTAGCATATCACCAAAAAAATTGCGATTAGTGTTTATATAATAATGTGATCTGGCGACTACCTCGGTGATCTTTCATTGTAATCTTTCATTGTTTCTTTTTTTAATGCACATTGTGAAACACTTTTATTTTGGTTGTCCTTAGCCGCACGTCTTTCTGTGCTACCCTGTGTACTAGGGGGTCAGGGCTTCTCAAGCTGTTCTCACAGCTTTACCTGCCCTCCTCGTAACATGTATTTGTTGTTGCGGAATAAATTTCAATTTCAATTTCAATTTCAATCTGTTCCACTCTTAAATCACGCCAGCACAGATGTTCAGGTCTAGTTGCTTGGCCCGAACCTGGTTCTTGCAGATAGTCCTGACCTGGAGTAGGGTGGTCAGATCGGTGCTGGGATGCGTGTCCACCACAACCAGGTTGCACCCGAGGTTTACCAGTACACGCTGGGTGGCTGGGAACAACGAGAGTAAGGCGGCAATCCCCTCCTTCCACGCAGACAGGAGGTTGGCCTTCTTCCCGACGACGGGCCCATAGATAATTGGGGCCGCACGGTCACTCGAAGATAAGCCGCCATCGAAGTGGGAACCTTGAGGGCGCGAAGATGTGCTTGGAGGCATGCCTGCACAGGGGCGGGCACCATTTGCTCAGCATCTACAGTGGTAGAGAGGCGAAAGGAGTTGATGTTGCTGCGAGGAGGCTATCCCTTGCAGAAAGCCGCGGCCGTGGCCGAAGAGGAGGAAGTTCCAGTTTGCACTTTTCCTTCGCTCGAAGCCGGGAAGAGGGTAACAGTGGGATGGCTGCTGTTCTCTTGGGACTGGGGTTTCTTTTAGAGCATGCAGGCTTGAATTGGCTTGCTTCTGCTGGGTTGGCAGCGATGTCGATCTCGAGCTTGCTACAATGGCGTCCTGCTGCAGCGTGTTCTGGATGCGTCTCTGTGGCACTATTTGCATCCCTTAAAAGGACTGCGCGCGAAAAGTGCAGAGCAAGGATAGACGCAAAGACGGGAGCACAAAAACACATGCCCTGCTCGGTTGCAATCTCACTCGGCTTTCCGTGGCGTGCGTTGATATGCTGCTACTGGAGCATGCTAGATATTCATGCGGCACATGGTCTGAAATTCGCGCTCACAAGAAGGTATTCCTGAAACATTTGTGTACATAAAATCTCTTGATTTAGAAACGCTTTATCTTGTGCCTGTCACCATTGTCAGCGCATTTGTTTTGCTGATTCAAACTTTGCGATTCAGTGCACGCATACCTCGACGCCACATATGACTCCAAGAACGCGCGAGCAGCCTTGTCGATATTTGAGCCTCGAAATGGACAAGTGGTGTTTGGCCCCAAATTGCAAGTCGGGGTAGAACCGACTTATACAGAGCAGTGTGCCACTCTTCGAGGCTCCGCCTGTACCAGAATGCATGGATAAGTGGTGACGGGCAATTTAGAGAGCTGACAGAGCCTTGCAGCCTACTGACCATGTGTTTGCGAAGCATTTCTCCGAAGAAGCGATCTCTGCAACATATTGTCGCAGAGATTGCTGCAGATACTATGCAAAATAAAGGTAAACGACCTGTTATATGCGTAAAAAAACCTGCGCTGACATCACACACTGTGCCTGCTATTTTACCGGGGCAGCCCAAAATACCTCATAGCGCAGCAAAACACCAGAAGAGCTCTGCGAAAACGACTGGCTTTACTGCAAACTTCTGGGAAGCGACGGGTGCTAAAAAGTTCAGCTGCGTCGGAAGGACTTTATGCGGCCGCTGAATGTACGCCAACTCTATTCGGCGCTGAGCCAGCGACTCACTGCACGGCGATGATGAAGGAACGGGCACGTCTGAATATGGCAGCGCTTCGACTTCAGCAGTGAAGGGCTTCCGATGCTTCTCAACCCGATACTGATTGTGTGGGCCTATGCGCTACCGACTTAGTTCCTAATCACGCTGGCAAAGTAGTCTTTTGTTTTAGATTCAGATGCCATTTTTTGAGCTGCCTTATCTTCACCCATTCAAATCAAGAAAAATAAATGTTCAACAGAAATCATTGTATATACTAATTCTGTGATGCCGCTGTGTTTTTTACGTTCACTATATTCACGTATTTATTATTATCTTGCCGTGCTTGATGCCACCAGGCCAGATTTTCTCGTCCTTGAATGTCTCTAACACTTCATCGTCACCGTATTTCAACACTGCAAGAATATCCCGCAAGTTGCTGGATTGTATCCCGGCTGCGGTGGCTGCATTTTTTCTGAACACGACAATGCGGCCTATGTGCTCAGATTTGGGTGCACGTTAAATAAACCCAGGCGGTCGAAATTTCCGCTGCTCTCCACCCCGGCATCTCCCATACTCATATCGTGTTTTAGGACGTTAAACGCTACATTCATAACAGTAACTTCCGAACATGGTATACTTGTGAGAAAACTGAGTTTGTTAAGGTGAAAGCCTTAGATGTTTCATGAAACGCGAAATGTGATTGTCGGCGTCCCGCGTCAGCGGCGCAATAGACTAGCTGCCCGAAACATACTGCTTTAGGTAGAGCGCTCACTTCCAATCAGATAAGCACTTCAGTAAGGTGACGTCCACGTGGGTAAATAAAATAGCTCAGATCATGGCTGATCCTTCTGGCCCACCAATCTTGACATGTCTGCGGTACGATTAACACAGAGTGACCTTTGGAACCCTATAAAGTTCTTCCCTCCATACAATGCTCCTTGCACTGCCAGAGGCCGAAATAGATTCGTTGACTGATATGTTGGGTTTTACGTCCCAATGGGCCAAAATTGAGTCATCTGCGAAAAGCTAACAGCAAGACTGGCAAGGGTAGCGTGTCGATTTAGATTCTTAATAGAACGCGTGTAAAGATTAACCTTCTTGTTCGTCAGGCGCAATCGGCAGCATAAGACAAACACACACACGGATGGACAGATGAAAGCACGGATGAACGTACGGATGGAAGCACGGATGGATGCACGGACAGACGAATGGATGGACAGACAGACATGGAGACGCTTCGGCTCACTCATCATCATTCAGTGCGTGTATATGCTGTGATTTTTCCGTTCATTTTGCTAAGAAAACACAACATAAAGGCGATATCTGTGCATGGAAAAACACACACACACACGCACACACACACAAGCACGCACAGACACACACGCATACACACAAATGAACTCCCATACGCGCAAAAACGCACGCAGGCTATCGCTTTCCTAATAGCTAGCGTGCCTTTTCCCTCGACTTCCTATCTTCATTGCAAACACTTCAAATTTTTTGTCGCGTAAAAAGCTGCGTTTTTGTTCCGAACAAAAGTTGCCGACGCCGACAACATAATTTCAGTGAAAGACGCTTTTTGGTCCTGCTGCGTCGAAATGCCACCGCTCTACAGGCCAACGCTTGCTCCCGTTGAAGCATATATACGAAGGAATCATTGTTAACAAATAAGTTGTATATACAAGTAGGAAATCAATTTCGGTACAGCAGAGTCCCAGAGTGTTAATTTATTGACTTCCGTTTACATACGTACCAGTATCTTGAGTGGAGTAAACAAGCGTGGCTCCACAGCAATAACCTCCTACACGCGAATTAAAGTCACTCCAAGTTATCGCCATGACCCATGCTCCGCGAATGCCATCTGTCGCATCAAGCGGGAACAGCGCAGGCTGTGAACATTATCTGGACGCGCCGCCCAGCGCTGTGTCATCATATAACTTACTGTACCCAACCTTCAATGTTATGGCTTTTGTCATCAACCGCGACTTGAACGCACATTAGAGAAAGCACTTCTCCAATGTGGGATGCGTATTCACGCCAGCGCGATGCCATGGTCTCTGCAAGATTTTCGTAACTAGAGTTGTTGACAGACAGACAGACGGGAAGACAGACAGACACAACTTTATTCAGGTCCTGAGGGGCACTTTGCAAAGTTGTCTAATGATAGAGGAGACGCCACGGGAGGTCGCACATCGGAATGGGTAGGTGGTGCCTGAGCACCGCGTCGTGGGCCCTCTGGACAGCCCGTAACTTAGCGGCGAGGTCGGGGCTTTTCAGTGCCTTCTCGCACTTTCCTTCTGAGGTGAGAAAATTATAGTGCCGTGAAGAGTGACACCGCCAGAGCACATTTTATAAAGTGCAGAAGGGATCTCTGTAATCTCGAAAATCGGGCTCGTAGGAGTAAGTGTAAGTACCTGCTACCCTGGCTAAGCTGGGAGGACCCATTATGTAACATGCGAAGCATGGAAAGCTGAAACCTGAAAAGCTTGGCGTGAGGGGGAGGGGGATCAACCTTCCTGCTGTGTCTAAAGTGTTTCATCACCTCACTGAAAGTCTTGAGGGAGTCCTTGTGGAGTCGCTCGTCCGCACCTGTGAGCACCAATTGATCGGCGTGGTGGGTAGGTTCGTGCGCGCAGGCGTGGACCAGTTCGTTGGCGTTGGGAACGATGGATGATACCGTAGTCCCCATATGGGCAGGAACCAAGTGATGACGTGGAGGCTGACACTCCTTCCGCAAAACAAGAAGGCAGCCAATGGCGAGAGCGAACCCGTAAAAGGCTGGACCACCGCCCTGCAATCCGTATAGATGTATGGTTTGCTTTCGTCTTGCAGGGCAAGAGCAAACATGACCTGCACTACCAGCAGAGAAGACGAGCCCCGCACAGAAGCAGCATTAATAAGAAGGTTGTCCCTGCATAATCTACCACGGCCACCACGAACTGGTCGGACAAACCGTATTGGGTGGCGTCAACGAACGAAACGAACTGAAGATCGCCGGCGACGGATTCGAGACGCGCAGCCGGCGGCCGACGTGGCCTTTTGTCGGCCAACGTTGTGCTGTGGGTGCACAATGTGCGTGTTCGGTGAGACCTTGTTGCATGCCTCTCACGTCGGCATGTCCAGCCTGCACCGCCTCTCCTTGATCGCGCGGGTATTGCAGCCGAGGGCCTCAAGGACCCTTCGCCCTACAGGCGAGCAAGAGAGCCTGACGACCTGGTTCGTGTGCTGTGCCTCGATAACCTGGTGGAGGCTATTGTGGATGCCTAAGTGCATAAGCTCATCTGTGCTGGCTCCTACGGGAATGTCGAGCACCTTTTTATTAATCTCACACATCAGCGCTTCGAGTTTTTCCTTCTCGTGCCCATGCCAAAGATGCGCAGCGGCCTTATACGGGGCATGGCTCATTAGGAAGGCGTGGTACAACCTGAGAAAGTTAACCTTCCCAGCCCTCCGCAGCTGTTGGAGACCCTACTTATGAGCCTGACCATTTTATTCGTCTTGGTGGTGATACCAGCCATCGTTTGTCCGTTATTGCGACCATTCGACTTCATCAGAGCATTGATAACACAGATCACTCTAACTGCTTGAATGACCTGCCTGACAACCGTGCGAACACAGATGTCCACCTTCTCGAGAGATACCTGTTATTTGGTAATGTGCTCCTTCTGGTATGGGGATGCGAAAGCAGTTCGTACTTGGACGGGGAGAGCCGAAGTTCTGTGCCCTTCAAGATGTCCTCTGTACAGCTCAGGGCCACCTGCATAAATTCCTCGACTCTCCTTTTCTGGGGACCAGGGGGCCAGGGAGTTCGGATGTGCCTCGCATCAGCTCCGCGGAAAGTTGTTTGGTCTGGTGGAAATTGTGCAGTTACAGCAAACAACTTCTATAATTGCCTGCCTGAAGTTTTAGGGATCATCTAGACCACGACTTCAGGACTGTGAGTACGTTTACGGACATTTTATGGTTATTTTGGTGTCGACTGCGTCTCCGCCCAGCAAAGCCTACGCTAGCGGTGAACAAACGTGGCGGCTCGGCGGTGGCCGACGCCCTCGGCGTTCGCTTCAGAGCCCTGTTGTGGAGACGCGATGGCAATGAAGGTGACCGTGGAGGGTACTGAAATTACCCCTGAAGAATTTAGAACCGCTGACTGGATCACGAAAGTTGGAAAACATGTTAAAGAGCTTCGTGACTCCGCTAGAGGTGACAGACAGGGACACCAAGATGGCAACACCCGGCCAGAAAGTGGAGCCGAGCCCGCCAAAGACAGGAAGAAGACGGCGGCTGTGAACGCAGCATACAAAAAGCTGGGGCACAAGATCGCGGAGGGTTCGATTGCGTTGTACCTACCGTGGTTGCCGGCGAACGACTACAAGATAACCATTCGTCCGAAGTGCGGGCTGGCGCTCACAAAAATTCCGAACACCAGGCTGAGTGTGGCGGCGCGCATGGCAGCGCCAATTCCGTGGATTAGGGGCAAGAAAAGGAAGTGTTCATTGTTAACGACAAGCAAGGCACCCTGATTTTCAGCACTCCAGACATAGACACTGTCTGGAAGGTGACCAGGATTAAGTCTATCGAGATTCAAGGCAAGAACTACGCCGACACGGGGTACCTCGCGCAGCACAAGGATAACGGGCGGGGTGTGGTGCGTGGCATTTACCCGAGATTGTCAGTATAGGAACTGACAGAGGCTTTCGGCAACTCAAGGAACCCGCCGATACTTGGTGTTAGGAAGCTGGGGAACTCAAGTTCAGTGGTCTTCATCTTCATAAATGAGACAGTGCCCAGGTGGATGTACTGTTACGGCGTTCCGCTGAAGTGCGTGCTTTATAAGAAACGATACGAGGTGTGCTACCGATGTGGCCAGCTAGGACACAGATCGGACGTGTGTATCAGCGACCATATTCGCTGCCGGGGATGCGGAATGACAGTTCCACCCGAGGACCATGCATGTGAGCCCAAGTGTAAGCTGTGCGGCAAAGGTCATCTGACAGCAGATCGGAAATGCAAGGAAGCTTTCAGGACCCCTTATACAATAAATAAGAGACAGTGGGAGGCCTGGCGGCGAATGGTAGGGGAACAGCGGAAGGCGAAAGACGTCGATCCACAAACGTGCAGAATGGAAGAGATCAAAGAACGGTCCAGGAGCCAGTCGAAGCATCGGAGAGGGTCAAGAGGAAGAACAGGTTCCTTCCCAAGACTACTGGAAAGACAACAAGGAAAGCTGCCACCAAAGACTGGTCCAGTAAACGAGGGAACTTCAGGCAGTGCTGTCCTCAACAGTGGGAGACCCACGTCGCCGAACCGCAAGGTGGGTTGGGGAGATAGGGCCTCCCAGGATAAACACAATGAAGAAATGTTAACCATTAAGGAAGAGAATCGCATGTTTAAAGAGCAGCTAGGGATGATGAGTCGGCAAATAGAGGAGCTTCAAATAGCTATTAAGTCGTCTAACACAACACCGGTTTCCCTACCACGAATGCCACAGAATCAAAATATAAAAAGGCCGGAGGAGCAGAGCGCTACACCGCCTCAAGCAAAAAAGAGGGCAAAAGAAGCGGAAAAGCCCGTAATAGATGAGAACGTAGAGACAGTGATAGACATGAAAATAGCGCAACTGGAGGCAAACATTGAAGCCAAATCTACCCAGGACGATGAATGGCGTAAGGCCTTCGAGAAACGAATGTTCGAGATGTTTCAAAATCTGACACAGCAGTTGCATCAGCAGGATAATAAACTTACCGAGGAACTCAAAACAGAATTCGCGAAAAGAGATTGGGCGTATTAACAGCTCGCCCAAGAAGTATTAGGCAGGCCGATGAATCACCTTAGTGGCAATCATGGCTCACAGATTCAGTAAGAACACCGTTTGGCAATGGAACAGCAGAGGCTTCACGCGCAAGCGTGCGGTTCTGCAGGAATTCCTGAGGAAAGGGGATCGACCGGACGTTATAGCTTTACAGGAATGTGGGAGAAAGGCGACATTGTCGAGTTTTAAATCCTATGTAAGCGAAGGCACGAGTACGCTGGTGGCCACCCTGGTCAGGCGAAACGTTATGGCGGTACAACATGACATTGGTAATGCACACATCGACCATGTTCTCATAGAACTAATACGTCAAAAAAAGAAAAACGCTAGCTTGTTCGTAATAAATATATACAGCTCTCCCAGACAAAGGCGATGTGACTTTGGGGATCTCTTCGCTTCTACGCGACGTAAGAGTAAGAACAACCCATTGCTGATCGTCGGTGACATTAACACTCACCACACGGCATGGGGATATAAGCTGGTTTCAATTAAGGGCAGAAAATTGTGAGATGACATGCAAACTCATAATCTGGATTTATTAACCGACCCGTTGCAGCCAACGAGGAAGGGAAATATACCTGATAATCCAACTCGTGAAGTGGCCGACAACTTTAACGATTACTTTACTAATATTGGTCTCAGCCTTGCGAGGAAGTTCCCTACTCATATGCAGAATTTAAATGCACCCTGTACTGTTACCAATAATTTTGATTTATGTGATGTAACTGAGGATGACATCCGACAAGTAATTAATAAGTTACCAGAGACAAGGCAGCTGGTCATGACGCCATATCATCAAGGATTTTAAAGGAGAATATTGATGTATTGTGTGGTCCCTTATGCCATATATTTAATCATGCATTTTCCTCTAAAACTTATCCTAGTATACTTAAGACCGCCAAAGTAATACCAGTGTACAAATCTGGTGATCTGAATCTTCAGGACAGCTACAGACCAATATCTGTTCTGAGTAGTATTAACACTACGCTTGAAAAACTAATTTCGTCGCAATTAAGGCGCTTCCTGGGTGAACAGAATGTACTTTGTCCCCAGCAACACGGCTTTGTTGCAAGCAGGTCCACTTCAACTGCTGTTTCGATGCTTACGCAATATATTAATTCCGCGCTACATGAAAACAACATAGCAATAGCAGTATTTTTAGACATACGAAAGGCATTTGGTGCTATTAGTCATTCCAATTTACTGGAAAAAATGCATTCTTATGGGATAAAAGGTAACTCGCTTGATTTTTTTTCTAGTTATCTATCGGCATGCAAACAAAAGGTAGTCATTGGTGACATCAAATCATCCTACGGTTATATTAAATGCGGGGTGCCACAGGGTTCAGTTTTGGGCCCTATATTGTTCTCTCTTTATATTAATGATGTCCCGCGATCCCTACAGAGGTCAAGGGCACTGATGTACGCGGACGACACTATTTTAGTTTTCACAGGACACTCCTTAGCAGATTTACAAAATGACGCGATGACCGATTTATCGAACATTTCGGAATGGTTTGCCAGGAATCAGCTGACTGTTAACTGTACTAAAACAAAGTATATGGTGTTTCACTCTCGTAGGAAACATATTGACGCTGAATCTCTTAACCTAACAATAAACAACACTCCTATTCAACAAGTTCCTTGTTTTAAATATTTAGGCGTCACTTTTGATGAACACTTACACTGGCATGAGCAAGTACAAAGTGTGTGCGCAAAGCTAGCCTATGGCTGCTATTCTCTAATAAAAGCTCGCCAATATTTTCCACAAGCTATACTCCGCACACTCTACTTTTCATTGTGTCATTGTCACATAGGTTACTGTCTGGAATCGTGGGGTGTGACGTACAACAGTTATCTAAAAACTCTTGAACGACTTCAAAAGCGTACACTGAAAATCATAAGCCAAGGTGAATCAGTAAGTAATATTTTCCAATCACAACGCATTCTCTCGGTTCCGATGTTGCGTGACTACAAAATTGCTGTTTCAGTAAATAACATAATTAATAGAAATTCACCTTTGCCTGCTGATCTTTTTTCAATTCCTAAACGCAATACGCGACATGCTTCGAATGGTAATTTCAATATGCCCAAATGTTTTAATGTTTACGGAGAAAGACTGATACAGTTTAGTGGAACAAAAATATGGAACACGGTCCCCCTAGAGATTAAAACGGCACGTAATTTCAGCATGGCATGTAAATCATTTTTTCTGTGGAGTCAAGACATGTAAGCATGTGTGTGTGATTCGATTTTCATTGTATTTTTTAATAGGTGCCTATGTATAGAAACTAGCTGCAAGCTAATAAGTATGCATATCTGCAAGTAAAAATGTATTACCGTGTTATCTGTATCACATGATTGTTTTTTTTTATGTTGTTACCTCAGAGCTGACCTGTACACTTTTTTATGTTGCACATTGTATTGGACCGTCCACTAGCCACTTTAGGCTATCGGTCCAAATAATTCCTGTAATTGCATATATCTATTTATGAAAATAAAGCTTCATTGATTGATTGAAATAGTGTCGCGGTTGACACCACACACGACCTTACTCTGACGGGGAGCGGCACTAGTGCCACGTGGTGCAACACAAACGAGGACCTAAGCAGTGATCACATGATCATAGAAATAGTGGTAGAGGGAGGCCTCGCAACACCTCAAAAACGAAGGGTAGAGGCCGTAAATTGGGACTCTTTCAGGGACCTCAGGGGTGACCCGACTTCCAATTTCGACATTGCCAAGTGGTGCGATGGGGTGTTAGGTACTGTTAAGGAAGCCACTGAAGTGGTGGAAACCGAGGAGGACAACGAAGTGGTAGACACGAGATTAGTAAATCTTTGGAAGAAAAAGAAAGCTTTGGAAAACCGACTCCAATAGAGGAGTTGGGATCGGAGTATCAGGAAACAAATAGCGGCTTTAAACAGGCAAATTGAAAAACATGCCATCACGCTCACGAAGCAAAGGTGGGGGAACGTCTGTCAGGAGATGTATGGGAATATAAGTACGTCCGGGATGTGGCGACTTCTTCGTCACCTTTTAGATCCGGAGAGAACGAAGACAGCGTCTAAACAGCAATTGGAACGAATGACACACCAGTTTGAAGGCACTAGGAAGGACCTCCTTGAAGAAGTTCGGAGCAGATACATTAATCCCGCCGGATCCGAACCTCTCCCAGATTATGGAGGACGGAAAAATGCAGCCTTGACGCCCCTATCTCCCTGGCTGAGATGCAAGTGGAGATTATTCGGCTAAGGACTAGATCAGTGGCAGGGCCAGACAGATTGACTAACAAAATGCTCCGTAATTCAGACGATAGGTCCATCGCTAACCTAGCAATGTACATGCAGGAGGGTTGGGAAAAGGGGACGATACCGCAGGAGTGAAAACTCGCAAATGTAATTTTCATTCCTAAACCGGGTAAAAAACTCCGTTTCGAGAATCTTAGGTCGATATCGTTAACGTCTTGCGTAGGTAAGCTCATGGAGCATGTCGTTCAGACGCGGCTCAACGGGTACATGGAAAACATTGGTATGTATCCGGACAACATGATCGGTTTTCGACCCCGACTATCAGCGTGCAACGTGATACTACAGCTCAAGGACCAAATTATAGACAAGCCAACGTGAGACACAAAAGTTATCGTGGGGTTAGATGTGGCAAAAGCATTTGACAACGTGAGGCACGTATCGATTTTGGAGAATCTGAGCTCCCTGAACGTCGGAAATCGAGTTTATGACTACGTCAAGGACTTCCTTCCGAACAGGACAGCCACTTTAAAAATCGGGGAAGAATCCATCGAGGGCATTAAATTAGGCAACAGGGGGACACCTCAGGGCTCGGTGTTATCACCCACCCTTTTCAACATTGTGATGTTGAAACTGCCTGAACATTTAAAGGATATTGAGAATTTAAATCACACCATTTACGCGGATGACATAACATTATGGATGAACAACGGCAGTGACGGCCAAATTGAAGGCTCTCTGCAAACCGTCATTGATAAATTCGTGGAGTACCTGAAGCCCAAAGGACTTAATTGCTCGGCCGAAAAGTTGGAAGCACTCTTCCTCATGCCCGCCGGAAAACGGCGGCTCCACAACAGGCCTGAAGTGGACATCCACTTGTATGTTAACGGCGCAGAGATCTCCCCGGTCGACAGTATCCGTGTCCTTGGACTAAGGATTCAGGCGTACCGTAAGAATTCTGAAACTCTTGCTAGGTTGGAAGCCAGTTCTAATCAGACATGTCGTCTCATCATACGAATAGCAAACAGGCATGCTGGAATGAAGGAGACGAACCTTCTTAGATTAGTGCAGACCTTCATAATAAGTACGATAGTGTACGTGGCACCTTATTTAAAATTAAACCAAGCGGAGCTGGGCAAACTCGACACCATTATCAGGAAAAGTGTGAAAGTCGCGCTCGGACTTCCCCCAAACACGTCAACTGACAGACTTATGAAGTTGGGGGTATCTAACACACTCGATGAGCTGATTGAGGCCACTGTGACTGCACAACATCAAATACTACTCGGATCTAAAACGGGAAGAGCAATATTAAAGAGATTGGGCTATGAGCCCACGCGTGAGCAGGCGCGTTCTAAAAACATACCGATACAGATCAGGGACAGGATAAAGATACCTCCGCTACCCAGAAATATCAACCCTACCTTTCACGAAGGCAGGCTTAAAGTCAGGGCGGAGGCATTACAATCCAGGTACACCGGTCGACAGGACGTCGCGTATAGAGACGCTGCGGAATATGAAAGCTAAGCGGCACACACGGCAGTGGCGGTCAGGGAAGATGGTGGCCTGATTGCGTGCTGCACAGTCCTTGGTGTCAAGACTGTAGAGGCCGAGGAAGTGGCCATAGCTTTGGCCATCAGCCAAAAGGGGATCAGGGTGGTCATCAGCGACTCCAAAAACGCTGTGAGAAATTATAAATCGGGAAGGGTGGCGGAGAATGCCGTCCGTATATTAAACATGGTTCGTATATTAAACATGATTTTGACAGCAGGTTCTGCTTGTCTGGGCTCGAGCTCACCAAGGACTTAGAGGGAACGAGGAGGCTCATTCCGTCGCCCGAGGTCTCACCTACCGGTCGACCCCTGGAACCTCCCAAGTTACCGAACAAAGAAGCAAGTATATGCGCACATACCATGAAATCGTCGCACACTACAGGCTGAATCGGCAAGTATACCCGAGAGCGGACAACTCACTAAGTAAGATAAAATGAGGTTGTGTGGCGGAAGTTACAGACCGGGGTTTTTCCAAACCCTGCACTTTGCAGCAAGTGGCACCCCGCAGTTTTCCAGTCCCAGTGTAAATTTTGTGATGAGGTAGCGAATTTGGTCCACATGGTGTGGACATGTCCAAGTCAGAACGATGGTTCTCACACTGTAGAATCCTGGGAGGCCCTGCTCTGCAGCCCACCTCCCAACGTCCAGCGCGACATTATCAGTCAAGCCCTTGCTGCTGCCGCGTCCCAAGGGATTCCGGCCGACAGCTAGGGGCGACGGGCCATGCCTGAACAATTGACTGACTTTTTAATAAAGTTTTCTCTCTCTCTCTCCTTCTTTGGGGAGGAGACGCTGCTCTAGTCGGAGTGAGCGGACGCACGTCGTGTCGGCTCCAGTTTCAACGAATGTTTTGCAGTGGAAGTCACCTAGAAGCCCACAAGACTTTGGTACCCGCGTATTCAGCTTGTCATGCGGAATCGCCCGGCACCAAGTTGCAGGTGGGGACTTGAATTCGGACACCTATACCGACGCATTTTTGTCAACAACGCTGGCGGGAGAGCTACGCCTAACGCCTGCCAAGCCACCGGCAGCACAGCTGCCAGAGACGCTGCTGCCTAGGCCGGCCTAACTCTGCGGGAACCAAGAAACGCAGGTCGGCGCGTTTGACGCGTCCGACTTTCTGAGAAAAAATGGAGGTCACTGTGGAGGGAGAACCCATTTCCCGTGAAAAATGCGAAGAAAGTACAGGATGGAGCACCGTAGGATCAAAAAAGTCGACCCGCGGGCAATCACTAGAACCCGGTGTGGATTCTCAACGAGGGAATAACAGCAGGAAACGGCGTGAGCAATGCCTGAGTCAAATAACAAGATTAAGCCGGATGTCTCCACTGCCCCGAGGTGACTACAAGATCATGATCCGACCTAGAGGCGGCCTTCAACTCACCAATCATGGAGCCGCCCGACTGGCGACTAGCCTTTACCATGCCGTTGAAATTCCGAGAGACGCCCAAGATGATGACACAATATGCCCAAATTTCCAGCAAAATATCACCGTTGTGAGCACACCCATCGAGGCGCATGCTGATAGATACCAGAAAATCTATCACATTGTGGTCGGCGACAAGAGGTACGATACCAGCGTATATGAAGCAGCACCAGTCGGTACGTCAAAATGCGTGATACGTGAAATCCCGTTGGAAGATACTGCCCGAGATATTAAGGCTAATGTTATTACAACAAAGAACCCTACAGCCATCGCTGCAAAACGCCTCAGCAACACAACGACGGTGGTCGTACTGTTCGCTGGTCTTCGCGTGCCAACATACGTTCGATACAGTGGGGCAATGTTGAAGTGCTCCCTTTACCGCAAGCAGATAGAGACGTGTTAACAATGCGGTCGCCTGGGGCACCGCGCAGATGTATGCCCACACCCGAAAGACCACGTGTGCCATGGCCGTGGTACGACCAACCTCCCGCAAGATGACCAATGCCAGCCCACTTGTCAACTATGCGGCGGCGACCACCAGACGGCCGAGAAGGTGTGCAAGGCACGTTACGAGACGCCGTACCTGGTAAAACGCCGGCGATGGGAGCCACAACAACAATATGAAGACTACCCGACGAAGCCAATGCCTTTCGACAACAGCCTCGAGCAGCGGAACACTACCCCTACCCGGAAGCCCGGAAAGAAAGCCTGGTCGAGATCTCGGTCTCGGTCATGGTCTTGTCGCCGGCCCCGCTCACGGCCCCGCTCCCGGCCCCGCTCCCGGCCCCACTCCCGGCGCAGCACCCGGTCGCAGTCAACATCTTGGAGCCGTACAACTGGACCTGGCGCAACCTTCATGGTTGGCTGGGTAGACGTAGTCAAGGGGGCGCGCTCGGGGTCTGAGGAGGCCGCTTATCAAGGCAAACTTGATAAATTAGAGGCTGAAATAGCACAGCTAAAGCAGATGTTAGCACAATGTAACCAGAAAATGACAGCCTTAGGAGAGGAAAACAGGACCCTCAGGGAGGAGTTACACCACTATAAAAAAACAAAACATGCTCCACCAGTAGTACCACCACTGTCAGCTGTTACACCCAGTGAATAAATGTAGAAAGGTACAACACCACCATCTCCCAAGCGCAGAGCCGAAACCCAGGCCAACGAAGACAAACCCGCACGCGTGACGCCCGAGAGTAAAGTGCTGAAGGAAGTTCAGCAATCAGTCAAAGAATTGAATGAGTGGATGAGGAACGCATCCCGACTGATCTCAGCCCTTACTGAGCGCATAGAGATTATAGCTAAAATTACCCAGCAACAAAAAGAACACCTACAACAGCGACTCATTGCTGTGGAGGCTAGAATCACCCCTCTGCCACCTAGCGAACTGGACGCGTCGGCATTCAGTGTGATACAACCGGCGACATTCCTACCCCCTGCGTCTCATCATAGCTAGAAATGACGCCTACACAATTTGGCAGTGGCATTGTAGAAGCTACGCGAATAAGCAAGCAAATATTCACCAATACCTCAAGGGGAAAGTTAAGCCCAATATTATTTTATTGCAGGAGACACATTGTCTCGCTAAATTGGCAGGCTACCACTCGATCGGACATGCTGACGGGGAGACGACTGTCCTTACCACTCTAGTTAGACGAAACCTTCCGTTCACGCAACACTACACGGAAATTACCAATATAGACAATATATTCATTGAACTCGTTCCGCAACGCAATACACAGGAAATCCTTTTTATACTAAATATATACAACAACCCTAAACAAAAGAAGCACAGATTTCTCACATTCTTTAAACGCGCCCTCAACATCGCTGGTCAAAATCCCACCCTAATAGCGGTGCACTTCAACGCACCAAACACTGGCTGGGGATACTCTTATGTGTTTCCTAAAGGTAGGGCCCTCTGGTTGGACTCGCAGCAAGAGGGATTAACTCTCATCACCAACCCTCGCACACCCACACGTGCGGGCACTAGCTCCAGTAAAGACACAACGCCTGATCTGACGTTCACGAGAAACACATCAGCAGCCACATGGAAAAATACCCTAGAGGACCTGGGTAGCGACCACTACATCATCGAGGTACATGTTCAAGGTGGCCCACGTAAAGCTACGGAAAAACAGCTAATGTTGGTAGACTGGACCCAGTTCTGCAAATAACGTGAGAACCAGGTCCAACCCATCAGCGACATAGAGGACTGGATACACACGCTTAAACAGGATATTAATGATGCCACCCGATTCGTATCTCCCAAGACACACCTCGAAGAGATCAATAGCCGGCTGCTCCACATGTGGGAGGCAAAGGAATCGCTCCAAAAGAGGTGGAAGACACAGAAGCACAACAGAAACCTCAGGAAACGCACAGCACTCCTCAACACAGAGATAGAGATGTATGCAACACAGCTAAGCCGGCAACACTGGGATGAAACCTGCGATGCGAAGGACAGGCAGCTAAGTCTTAGTAAAACATGGCATTTTCTAAGGTTCTTGTTCGATCCAAAAGACAGCAAAACCACCCAACGACAAACCATCAACAAACTATTACATGCTTACAAGGGCACCGACGAGGAGTTTCTTAGGGAGGTAGAGCTCAAATATATCTCTCAGGCTCCTACTCAGCAGCATCCAGATTATACGGGCCAGGTCAACACCACTCTAGACGAAGAATTCACCGAAGCGGATATCCGTGCCGCCCTACAAAAACTTAACACCAAATCTGCATCAGGTCCGGATAACATCACGAATAAGATGATACGCAATTTGAATGATGAGTCGATCACGCATATCAAAGACTATATTAATAACTGCTGGAACACCGGAATCTTGCCTACGCATTGGAAAACGGACAAGGTAATTCTGATTCCGAAACCAGGCAAACCACTGAATACTGACAATCTTAGGCCTATCGCCTTAACACTTTGCTTAGGCAAATTGATGGAACACGCTTTCCTGGCTAGACGGGCAAATTACATCGAAGACAATGATTTTTCCCACACACCATGATTGGCTTCCGCAGGAATCCTTCAACGCAGGATGCCATGTTGCAACTTAAGCATCACATCATAGACAGTACCGGACGCTCCACTAAGGGCATACTTGGTCTTGATGTCAAGAAGGCTTTTGACACTGTCACGCATAGCACCATTCTAAATCAGGTCAATACCCTAAACATGGGGCTTTGCACGAACAACTATATAAGGGCATTTTTTGCCGGCAGAATGGCCACGATCACTGTGGGAGCACTCAGGTCGTCGGAAATAACCATAGGAAGTTCGAGCACCCCGCAGGGTCCCGTGATCTCTCCCTGGTTGTTTAACCTCGCCCTCATTGGTCTTCCTTCAAAACTTCAAACCATCCAAGGACTTCATCACACCACTTACACCGACGACATCACCCTCTGGGTGTGCGACGGCAGTGATGGTTCCATTGAACAGAGATTACAGGAGGGGATTGACACAGTCGAACGGTACATACAAGTAACTGGACTATCCTGCTCGGCGGAGAAATCTGAGCCATTGCTATATCGCCCTACACTTAGAGGTCGGTCATCCAAACAACATCCCCAAGCGCAGGCACACACTGATATAAAACTCACTACAGGCGATGGTCACGCCATACCCACCGTGGACAAAATCCGAGTGCTAGGTTTGATCATAGAAAGTAAGGGTACCAATGGAAAGACAGTTCGCAACATTGATGCCAGAGTGTCTAACACAATGCGCCTCATTAGACGCATTACCAATAAACACAAAAGCATGAAAGAGGCTAGCATCATCCGTTTGATCCAATCATTTGTTCTAAACACATCACCTATACGGCGGCGTACCACCGATGGTTCACCGCGGAAAAGTCAAAACTCAACAGTTTGATTGATTGATATGTGGGGTTTAACGTCCCAAAACCACTATATGATTATGAGGGACGCCATAGTGGAGGGCTCCGGAAATTTAGACCACCTGGGACTCAACAGTTTAATTAGGAAAATTTACAAACAAGCGCTAGGTTTGCTTCAAAACACCAGCACCGAACTACTCCTTACACTTGGTTTACACAATACCCTTGAGGAATTTATTGAGGCGCAACAAATCTCCCAATTCGAGCGATTAGCCTAGACTAAGCCAGGCCGCCAGATATTATGTAATCTCAGTATTTCTTACCACACTCAACACGGAGACAAACACGACATACCACGCACTATCGGTGCTAAGCTAACAGTACCACCCATATCAAGATACATGCACCCTGAACACAACAAGGGCAGACGTGTCAGTAGAGCCAGGGCCTTGTCATAAATGTTTGGGCGCAACCGCGAGGCAGTCTTTGTCGACGCAGCACGCTACCAGGAACGTCACCGCTTCGTGACTGCTGTTGTAGACCACACACAACAATGCAAAAGCAGCGGGTCAATCTTCACACGGAACGTAGAAACGGCAGAGGAAGTGGCTATCGCGATGGCCATAGCCCACACTAACGCCTCATGCGTAATCAGTGACTCGCAGACAGCCGTTCGAAACTACGCCAGCGGCAGAATCTCCCCAGAGACATTGCGGAATCTTAGTACAGGCAAAATTCACGAGGCGGACAAATATGTACACATCTTGTGGTTCCCTGCCCACACACCACTAGGTCACGCGGAGGCCAGTCCGAATGAAGTGGCGCACAACGTGGCTCGAGGTCTAACGTTCCGAGTCACGTCAGACGAAGCGGCCA
The DNA here is from genome assembly GCA_013436015.1 of Rhipicephalus annulatus. Taxonomy (NCBI): domain Eukaryota; kingdom Metazoa; phylum Arthropoda; class Arachnida; order Ixodida; family Ixodidae; genus Rhipicephalus; species Rhipicephalus annulatus. The sequence goes on along the minus strand of WOVY01011108.1, from coordinate 166,608 downwards.
CCCAAATGAACCTTTCTGCGCCGGTGTGGGAATGGGACAATCGGCTCACTAAATTTAATGGCATACTTCAAAACTATCGACTGCAAAGGCGGGAGTGCCCTCCTCCTCACTCCAAGCTAAATCGGGCCCAATCCGTTCAGTGGCGGCGGCTACAAACACGCACATACACGAACCCTGTCATCATGCACCACATATATCCCGACGTCTATAGCTTTAATCTATGCCAGTACTGTACCACCAGAGCCACTCTTGACCATATCCTATGGGAATGTCCAGCATTAGTCAGAAATTCTGGGGTCACGCCCTCCAATGAAGACCTTCGGGCGCGTTGGCGGACTGCGCTGCTCAGTTTGGGCCTGGACAAACAACTTTGGGCGATCCAGCAGGCCAAGGAAGCTGCCAGGAGACACGGTCTCTCCGTTGGCCCCTAGGTAGGAGCCCATCCCAGCAATCTGCCGCAAATTATTAAATTCTATATACCTCTCTCTCCTTCTCTGGCGCCATCACACCACACCGTGATGTCATTGACGTAGAAGCGTGATTAACGGCGTCTACTCTACACTCTAAGGCAAAATTACCGAAAAAGGAGTAATGGAGCCCAATAGGCGCGCGTGATGAACGAATAGACCGTTGAGGAGCAACCACAGACGGAAGCGTGCCATAGACGGAACCACAGTCTCCAAAAGGGATGAGCCACCCGCGGATTGCAGGCAGCGCAAGAAACGTTGCCAAGGTGACCAGCCCTCCTTCTCCTTCCTTCTTCTCCTGTGCTGACTCAGTCTTTCCCGTATTTTGCCGGTGACGGTTTGCGTTGTATCGCGCGTGGAGTGCTCGACCACAGCCGCCTGGATTCGACGATCTAAGAATTACGACGTGGTGGTTGTTTTTACGCTTGAATGAGCATGGGCTGCTGCTGTTGCGTTTCGCTTCACCCATGAAGTCTGGAGCAAGTCTCGACACGTCACCACGCCGTGCTGTATATCTCTGGCTTCAATATAGTCTCGACCAACACACTACCGCAATAGTTGGGAAAGCCAATATATCGGCAGAGAAGACAACAGGCCTATCTGATATATATTTCAGTCCGACTCAGGGCAGAAAACAGCACTGCATTCTAAGACAAGTAGGTTATCATTCTTTATTTTACTCTGGTTGTCGCGTGTGCAATACGGATCGCGCTTGCCGGCAACGAGCTCAGTCGTGTTGTATATCGCACGCATGAAATGCATCGCGAAGGTAAGCTTCGGCGTCTGCAGTTCGTCTGCGCTTTGCGACCGCCTGGAAATTGGCCGCCATTGCCGTCGGCCTCCCGTGTGCTCGCTCACCGAGTGCTCGCCTGTCTTCGCCGTGGCTATGAGCTCTGGGCTGACGATATTGGGCTGAGACCTCGTCGCTGTGTTGGGAGTCATCGAAAGCACGTTGCGTGTTCTCGTAAAGAGCTTGGTTGTAGTACGACGCACGCTGTGTGTGCTCCAGCACGGGCTGCCGGAGCTTTGGCTAGCGTCGGAACTCATTGAAAATTGGTCGCCATTACAGTTGGCTTTCCCGTCAGTCGGTCGCAAACAGCTCGGCGCCATCTGTTGGCCGTGGCGAAGGACTCGTGTTTCCACGCTGCACTTGCTCAAGTTTGTGGAAAAGGGCCGCATTACCGTCGATTTCTTCGGCGCTAGCTCCAAACCAGCTTGGCGCTGTTCTTGACGGCGGCCAAGCATACACTCACTCTCCTGTTCGAAGTTCGCTGGTCGCAGACACTCCGTGTGCAGCGCCGTGTTTGGTCTCACGTTCGCTTGCTCGAGCTGAACGACGTCGCTTGCTCAGGACTCGCCAACTTGTTAGCGGCACGGTGGTTCGCGGATTAGTGACTGTATCCACCGCTCATAAGCTGTTGCACTACGGGGATCGAAATAAGTCTTTGACGATGTGTGACATCACGATGAAATTATTAGCATGTCATATCTCACGTATGTTTTCATTTAACCTTGCACGTATTTCTCATATGCATTTGTGTTCATCCTCTGTCACGTGTGACTCACTACTTTAAATACTTATTGTGCAGCCGTGGGCACACACCGTGCTGAAGACTGAGTGCGCTGGCGTCTGCGAAGCCTGTCATCCATCTCTTTCGCAAGAGTAGCTTCAGAAGGACTCCGCGACATGTGAACGTAAAGTTAATTGTGGGTCATATTTAACGCTTGTTTTTATACTAACGTGCACGTACTTGACATAAGCGTGCATCTTCATCTGCTGTCACGTGTGTCTTACTATTTTGCTATATTATTGTACGTACAGCCATGGGAACACAACAGGCAGAAGGCTGCGTGCGCTGGCGTTGGCAATGTCTGTAGTTACTTTCCTGCTCCTCGACTAGTTTCAACACTAGCTAAGGAGGGAAGATGTATGAGGTTCGAAATGGGTCCCCTTGATGACTTGAGTGGACGGTGGCAGCGCGAAGGAAGAGCCGCAGTCCGTTGAAAAGACGCTTTATTGTATCCTCAGGCGACTGCACGAGTCCAAGCCCGCACCTCCGCTCTCCTACATCAGACTCAAACGTTCTCTTTTCAACCCTCGGTTGAACAAAAAGTCGGTTGAACAAAGAGTGAACAACTCTCGAATTGAACAAACCGATAACATGTTTGGGCTCGCATCATCACAACCAATTGCAGAAACACCTTCATAACAGGCACTACATTGGTTAAAACCACGTTACCAAATAAAACACGCAAATAGATAGGTTCTGCGCGTGTGACACTCCTTCCCATGCCTAGCCGTGCTGCCTCCGTCGGCCGACTTTCGTCGGCAGCCGTTCTCACGCTCGAGCCCCGTCAGCTCTCTCATTAAATGTTGCTTCGTAGAAGCCTCCCTAAGAGCGGTGAGTACACCGTCGGGCTCTGTGCGCTTACCTGGTGTGCATGCGACAGCCAGGTGCCCCGACATCCTAACAAGTCTCCGTAATGACGTACTGCGTGGGAGGTTATGCTTGTCTTCCTGCCGCCACTATGTCTCGGTCTGCCAAGAGGTTGCGTCCCCGCGTCATTCTCAATGGTACGCGTGCATGCCAGCAATAGCTTAAACTCAGATGGTGGCGCCTGACCTGCCTTTTGCCAGATGCTCTTCCAAGTAAGCCTTCCCCTTCTAGTCCCGAACGGGGGTGACCTTGACAGCTTTTGCATTCGCGTAACCGATCAGCTCCTTTGGTTTACGGAATGGGAGCTGGCTACGTGCTTTGCATCAGCCGCAATAATTGCGCTACACCCAACACACCGGTAATTGGTGCTTTCATACTAACTCCTCCCCCCTCAAGAGTGTTATTGGTATTCGATGTCCAGTAACGCGATACAAAAACAAACACAAAATCGCTCAAAAAAAACTCACTCTCAGTGCGCGCACATGCGTTCAATTTCAACAGGAGAACTTTGGCGTCCTTCTGCGAAGTAGATACAGCTACACATATACATAATGCTCACAAATGGTCTTCCGAAAGAAAACCCTCTCGTAACGCACAACGCTGAATAACGCACTCAAAATGTAGTCCACGCGCCAGTAAGTTCGCATTAGCTTGGCACAGGGCACACGCACCTTGAATAGTCCAGTGGCTCTTCACTTTAAAATTCACCACACCGCACGGTCTTTGCCCCAACACGTGAGACCCACTCCATGCGCCCTCCAGGCCCCACATAACACACTCAAAGAAAGTGACGGACCTAGCGGTATCGGTACACCTAAGTCTAATTGGATCACACCAAGAAAGAAATTGATAATGAATTTACTTCACTAACGCTACCCTATTTTATCTACCAAAATTATTCCTACACAACACGTAAACTACACCTAAAGGCAGTTCTACCACTTAGATGCAAGCTTGCATCTCAACAAAAACCACACAACAAAAGATGCCTGGTAAAACAAACAAAATATTTTAGCATCACGCTGGAACTACTGGTCTGTTCGACCCACCTAAACATCACGCATAACACTTTTACGTGTGATGCAAACTCCTGTAAAGTCATTCCATTTACCGAGACTACTTGAGTTGCACTACAAAAACAAAAAAAAACTCAGCCGTATGAGAAAAACGTCCCCTTGCCACAAAGAGTTACAATCACGCAACCCAGTTATCATCAGAGACGCGAAATGGCACAAGCAGCCTCGTTCAGCGCGCCTTCATTACGAAGAATTATTTTTTCTCATGCAAGTGTGGACGCCTCCCGTTACGACTGTTTCAGTCTATTACTGATGAATGCGACTGATCATTGCTGTTCCCCTATCGTTTGGGAGGGGCAACCTCTCATTGCCCTTTCCAATGCGTTCGTAGCCAAACAGAAAGCTTCGCTGGGCAGGTTGCTGTCAACTCACAAATCAACGCGAAGGCCTCTAACTCAATCAAACGCTGCCTGTGCCTTTACGTTTCATGGCAGCGTGTTCAAAACTCTCGAACTGCCGTTACCACTAAATAGCCGACTTTTCACTAAAACCCTTTAACCATGCCACCACTCTTCGGTAACACGTGATACCTAAACACTAAAAAAAACCCAAAAATAGTTACTCAAATAACTTTTCTCCGCGGCAATTACATAAAATCTGTTTCAAACCTTAAAAAAACCAAACTAAAATTATTTCCAACTAATCCGGTTGATCGATTCTACGAACTTACTGCTCCATTTCACACTTCAGTTGCGCACGCGATGGTCCTACTCGGAGCGTTTTTTTCTTGAACAGGCAACACGCAAGACGTAGAACCCCCTCGTTCTACCGCCGAAACCGAATGCTAGCCGCTTGTTAACGCGCTTTGTCGTTTTTTTTTCTGGGCAATTACCACCGCAAGAGTTGTCGTGCGCTGACCCTTCATATCGGCTCGACTCTGACACCACAGACTGTTGGGGCTCTTTCCCGTGTAATTTCTCCATGTGATACAGTAACCGTCCATGAGTTCCTTTGACATGCAATTCCTCTTTCACCTGACGCCGCGCCTCAGCAAGTGAGTCATCACGTTACTCTTCCCCGTCGCAATAATTTCCACAAAATGGACCCAGCTGCTCGCTGTCAACTATACATTCCGCAGCAGAATTACAACTTTTCAAAGGCGCCTGCTCTACAAGTGACGCGGACTTTGTCGTTTGCAGCTCTCTTGCTCGGCCGTCCGGTCTCTTTACTGCACACTGCATGACGATAGCGCTAGGGCTAAAATGTCGAGACAAATGCTTTGGCTTCCTCATTAATGAATACTGCTGTGGTCTAACCTCCCCTCTTAAACAGCTGATCTCCCTCGCATTACCCACCTTTAGATCATTCATTGGCTTTTGCCAGTAACGACGAAGAGATTTGTAGTCTGCGGGAGTAAGCAAGACGGAAATACTGGTATTCAACTGATCGGTCACTGCGCATCGCAATTTCACCGGCTGAACAGTGCTCCCTGACGAGGTTGGGAGACTGAGAGGTACATGCAGCAGGCGTGCTGTAACACCATGCCCAAAAGCGTCAGTTACTTTTATTGTGCCACTGCTCTCACGCAAAATCTCAGCGGATACCTCATTCACCCGTATCACCGTTATATCCGCACATGAATCAGCTCGCGCGAAACAGGGTTTGTCCTCCACGAAAATGTCCAGACGCGGGTCTCTCATGAGTGAGTTTTTCAGGACAGCAGGGTGTCGCGATGATGGTGCTCGGCTCTCAAATGACCGTTCATTCTGGGCAGCTACACAAGAAACTTCTGCTTTAATAGCAGCTGTGTAACGTGACAGCTCGCAATCTCTTTGGAAGGGACCCTGCCGTCCGCATCGAAAGGATACTTCATATTTAGGGCTGAAATTAGCACTAGCCAATAATTTGGCTGGCAACCTATATTTAGAATTTCCTGGCCCGTCATTGCGGTAGCTGCCCTCTATGCCGCTGCCGAAGCTTTTTTCGAAATTGGTGGCTACTTCCGCAATATCCCTGGGCCTCATAAACCCTTTACCTCCTGCTGAGTGACAAGTGAGCGGAGATCACTTGACATTAACTGCTTTAGCCTGTCCACTATAAGCAACTCCTGAAGACCTTCAAATATCTCCACCTCTCAACTTCTCACGTATTACGCAAATATAATCTCTAGGTTCGCCGTCACTTGGCTCCAAGTCTCGCCTGCCTCTCTTTTGATTTCCACGAACATTCGCCGGTACTCGCTCGGAGTCATCCTCAGCTCCTTCAGCACCCTCGACTTTATATCTAAATACGGCATTACCCGAGCTTCTGCCTTATTGGCAACGAGCGTAACCATCTTATCGGTTAAGAATGACAACAGAATCGTGCCCTGAATTTCTTCAGGAATGCTCAATGTCACAAAAAGAGCGTCCACATTCTTGAACCAAGCCGGAATCATCGGCTTCCTACTGGGCATGGGCGCTAGGACTGCTTTCAGTTCTATCGCGTACCATGCGATACTAGCATGCCGGTTTCGACCCGACGATCTCATCTTTTCGAGCTCAAGCTTGAGCTTCAGCGCTTCAATTTCAAGCTTCAGTTCTCGGGTGCGATCCGATTCACCAGTGGCGTCCCCTTCTATTACATTTCTATCTGAGTCCGCCATCTCCCGGAGAGTGCCTGAACGCAAGTGCATTCAGTGAAAACAAATTTGGGGGGCCCTGAGAGTGCACAAAGCAGGCCTCACCTTGCAGTGATGCGTCACCCGATGAACTCGACAGTAGGTACTGCGTCCGTCTCGTCACCAACGCTATGTGCGACGACCTCTTCTAAAGCAGCAGGTCTCCGCCTAATCACTTCTGTCGCTGACTCAGTCTGTCACATTGACTGCCCTGCTGCTCTGCTCCTGAAGCAACACCCTGCAGTGCCTCTCCGATAAATCTGTCGCTCAACGACAACCTTTGGCTCCACTCTCGTTCAGTGACACGCAGTGCTTTCGCGCTGCCCAACTCAAGGCTGCAATGTTGACCGGCAAGCTCGTACCGAATGTCAATGCTGCTTCTCGCAACGCACCAGCGGTTCCCGAAGCAGCATGCATCTTGTCAGCTTCCTGGACATCAACACCTTCCTCGCAGCGGGATCTCTACATCCTGCTGACTGCGCCAGTTAATTTCCTCCTCCTCGACTAGCTTCAACACTAGCTGAGGAGGGAAGATGTTTGAAGTTCGGAATGGGTCCCCTCGATGACTCGAGTGCACGGTGGCAGCGCGAAGAAAGAGCCGTAGTCTGGTGAAGAGACGCTTTATTGCAGCCTTAGGCGACTGCCCCAGTCCAAGCCCGAACCTCCGCTTTCCGATTTTAGATTCAAACATCCTCTTTTCTACTTTCGGTTGAACGAAGAGTCATCACACAAACCAATCACATGTTGGGACTCGCATCGTCACAACCAATTGCAGAAACACCTTCACAACATGCACTACATTGCTTAAAACCAAGTTACCAAATAAAACACGCAAGTTGATAGGTTCTGCCCGTGTGACGCTCTCTCCCATGCCAGGCCGTGCTGCCTCCATTGGTTGACTTCCGTCGGCAGCCGTTCTCACGCTCGAGCCCCGTCAGCCCTCTCATTAAATGTTGCTTCGTAGAAGCCTCCCTAAGAGCGGTGAGTACGCCGTTGGTCTCTGTGCGCTTACCAGGTGTACATGCGAAAGCGAGGCACCCCGACATCCTAACAAGACTCCGTAATGACGTACAGCGGGGGAGGTTATGCTTGGCTTCCTACCGCCACTATGTCTCGGTCTGGCAAGTGTTCGCGTCCCCGCGTCATTCTCAATGACACGCGTGCATGCCAACCATGACTTAAACTTGAATGGTGGCGCCTGACATGTCTCTTGCCAGACGCTCTTCCGAGTAAGCCTTCCCTTTCTAGTCACGAATGAAAGCGACCTTGACTGCTCTACTCGTGAACCGTGCGAACGAAGAAGTCTCCTTTCTTTCCCGAGCAAGGGTCTTTCACGTTTGCCTTCGCGGAACCGATCAGCTTCTTTAGTTGACGGGACGGGAGCTGGCTACGCGCTCTGCATCAGCCGCAATAATTTCGCTACACACAACACGCCGGTAATTGGTGCCTTATACTAACTCTTGTCATGTATCGTTTCCGTTGGAGGAGCTCCCCAAGGACTGAACGAGATTTGACAACGAGACTGGACTAGTACACTGCACCATGAATTCACGTAAAAGAATGGGGAAACTCCATGTGTATGTAGAAAAATAAAAGATTGCGATGTCTCACTTTTGTCTTTCGTTGTTGCCGCGACAGCAAAAGCAGTTACACATATGTGGCTAATTTATCGCGTGTTCTTTTCTGCGCAATTTGTTGCTCACTGTGCAGAAAAATAAGTGAAAAAGTATTAGGCCTGCTTAAAAATAAACAAAAAAAACAATGTTTGAACCGGGGACAAAAAGTTCATCCGATTGGAGTATTTGAGTGGATCAACCATTCGTCCGGCAAGGTGACACTGTGAGGACTAACGGTTGTCTGGTAAGGTAAATGTGGGGATTAACAGTAGCGCTAGGGTGAAAATGTGAGGACTAAATGTTAGTCCTTTGAGGTGGATTGTGGAACTAACGGTTAATCACTAAGGTGTAATTGTGAGGAATAAATGTTAGTCCCTTGAGCTCATTTCTGAGGGCTAACTGTTAGACCCAGCGACGTTAGTCCTTAATGGGGTTAATGGTTGTGGCAGCCCCATTCCTCCCCAAAAGGACAAACCACACACCATTTTAACACCCTTTTGCCTTAGAGTGTAGAGAGACGGGCGGAGAGGCCCCGCATGGCGACGTTGAAAAGAAGCGGCGAGAATACAGATCTCTGAGGAGTACCCATCGCCCCCGGTTCGAAGTAATCAGACGTAACCCCGCCAACCTTCATGTTGGCGCGTCTTCCCCGATTGAACAAAGCGATGAGCCTTTGAAACTTGCACCTGAGGTCTATATCTGAAATAAAATTGAGGACGTGCCTATGCGAAATATTCTCGAAGGCTTTTCCAAGATCCAGCACCTGGATACCTCGAACGTCTATTATGTTCCTATTGATGATCTGGTGCTTTATGAGCTTCATGACACCTTGAGAAGACATGCATGGGCAAAAGTTCATCATGTTGTGGGGAAAACCTTCGCTTTCTTATATATACTTAGATATCCACTGCTGAATGACGTGTGCCACAGCTTTTCTCACGCACGAAGTAAGTGAAATTGACCACATGTTGTTCACACCGGAGGGTATGACCTGACTTGGGCATGACAATCACGGACGCTGCCGTCCAGTCGGCTTGTACTTCACCCGTTTCTCACACGCCATTCTTCTCGCCTGTCAAGGTGGCAACAAACTTTCGTCTGGATTGCGGAGCAGCCAGTTCCAAATGCCGTCTGGTCCCGAGGTCAAGAGGTCACTCAGACGGAGAAGCGCTTCCCACACATCGGTTTTCGAAAAACAAAAGCAGCGTCAAAATCCTCCTTTAGAAGGTCTCGGTATTGTTGGTAGTCCACATCACTTGAGGGACCCATCAGTAGGTATCTGTCGGCCTACGACCGCGCAGAATGTCGTCTGCTGTAGAGCCCTTCCGGTTGGCTTCAAACAAGACCCTATCCACAGCTAGTCTCTGGTTGGACTTGGAGGCCGACTCTCCTACTAGATGCTTCAAGAGGTTCCACTTGCCTCCCGTGTGCATTTGCCCATTTACTGAATTGCAAAGATCGTCCCACTGCTGTTTAGCAAGCACATTGGAGTGTTCCTAAATGGTGCGAATGAGTTCAGCTATCCTCTCGCGGAGCCTACGAATGAGCCGTTGCACCTACCACCTGGCTAAGAGAGCAGGTCTGGCCTCAAGAAAGTCGGCAAGACGACAGTTCATCCTGTTTACCTTCAGGTTCGTGTGGACTTTTTTGGTGGCGGACTTTATAGTCTTTAGCATTCGCGGTCTTCCCTCCCTGATTTCGCAAAACAGGTCCCTATCCGTCACCCGAAATTCGTGACATGGCCTGGTCGACACCTCGAAGGAGATAGCTCGGACGGAGTGGTCACTACCCAAGTTTTCGTGCAGAATAGGCCACAATGCCAGCCGCACCCACTTCACGAAGGTAACAATCGGCGCGGAGCCCCATATGATCGAAGAGCCCATTCGAGTGGGAAATTGGGAAGTTATGGTTCCGTCAAGAGTAAAAGCGCGTGATCGAAGGCCACTTGGTAAAGGTCGCTGCCCTTCGCGGCGAAGGCTGTGTAGTCCCATTAAGAATGGGGGACGTTGATTTCGCCCGCGACCACAGGAGGGGCACCCACAGCCATCCCAGGGGCTTTCTCCACGAGGAACGCAAAGTGGTGTCTGTGGCTCCTAGGGGAACTGCGTATGTTTAAAATAAAGATGCTAGAATTGAGGCAGGCGTCAAGAATGATTTCATTTAGCAAAAGCTCGACCTTGTAGTGGTGCATGCCTATAGATTTTACAAGAAAAGAACATTTCGTTGACACGAGGAAGCAAATGCCTCTCCTACCGTCGCCAAAACTGAGTGAGACCTGTAACCCTGCAGCGAAGTGTCGTATTGTATTTGATGGTAATCAATACCTTTGCTTTGTACCTGGCGTTAATACATCGTGAATTGAGGAGCAATAACCATTGTATCGAGGAAAAGTGGGTACACATCTGGCTTGCTAAGAAGCGACCCTCGGCATGCGTCGGCGGCAGAGCAGGTGAAACGTTGCCGTGACATCACTTCGCGGGGACTTCAGCGACGCCAGTGTTTGTTCTCAGGGATAAATGAGGCCTTTGACTGAAAAGGTGACACCGTGTTGTTTCTGCGTGACCTCTGCAACGCTGTGTGGCTTCACTTGCCTTATTCCTGCCACCCCTGCTTTGGTCGCAGTAGCATCAGTCGTAGTTCTTCCTTTTATTAAATAAACATAGCCTAACCCGTACATAAGCGGTGCACCACAATTGGAACAAACTGATCGCGGGTTTCAACTGTATACAAAGAAAGCGGCCTCTGCGTGCATTGGCTGTTTATACCGTGCCTCGTGGTCTTAGCATAAATTCATAAAGATTGAGTGCTGCAGTCGCCCTGGTTTCATTGCTCGATATTGGCTCCTAGATCGGGCTACAGGTGGCAGCAGCATTGCTGCTCAAATGTAGATAGGCGGCCTGTGGCGCGCCTAGAAATGCACTTCGCAGCGCTTTCTTGTGAACCGCGCGAGCCGATTGTCGAAAAATAAAATATGTTTACCGAGATCTGAGCGTAAAATAGAGAATAATTTTCATCACTTGCAAGGAGGCAGCCATCTCTGCTGAGCTGGGCAGCTGCTGGTTGCGTAGAACGCAGGACTACTTCCGCATTCAGCCTGCTCTTATCACATCAAGACCGCCAGTTCTCACTCGCCATCAGCTTTGACGTAACAATTGTGCAGCCCTACGCTGCCTTTGCTGGCAGATCACGACTGGGGTCAAGATGCGCAATGTGCCTTGGAAAAGGATGTTCGCGCTTGGCGACAGTTTACGTTTTCACACATGTCACTTTTCTGCTTTTTTGTAGTTCTTCAGCTGGAATCCTGCCTACTGCACACTGTTGTAGGGCGGTTTATTACGTTCTTTGCTTCATTCACGCTGGTATTTGATAATGGCAAACATTTGCATTGACTTTACTCTGCTATGCCAAGATATACGCAGCGTGAGCTAAGGTAGAGCTAATTATTCTTAGCTTTTTCACTTGTCTAGCATTTAGCGTACTATCAGGTTATTCTATAATGTTGGACAGACAGACAGACAGACAGACAGACAGACAGACAGACAGACAGACAGACAGACAGACAGACAGACAGACAGACAGACAGACAGACAGACAGACAGACGGACGGACGGACGGATGAATGGATGGATGGATGGATGGATGGATGGATGGATGGATGGATGGATGGATGGATGGATGGATGAACGTACCGATAGACAGAGAGACAGATAGACAGACATATAGAGGGAAAGACAGACAGAAAAATAGACGTTTATCTCTGTCCAGCCGTACGGATGGCTGAACAGAGTGACGGCTGGACGACCATGCTGACTAACGGACGGATGTCTGGGTAGACCGACAGAGAGACAAATAGGTGGACTGGCGGACTGATTGACTTGTGGACGGACAGACAGACATACCGACGGACGAAGATACAAGTGGACTGGCGGACCGACTGACTGAAGGACGAACAAACTGACGGATGGATAAACAGGTGAACCGACTGACGGACAGACACAAATGCGGACTTGCGAGTGGGATCACGTCAGGTAAGCTGCAGCTTACTAGTGACACGTCAGTCCACGAGCTTCTAGGCCTTGTCTGGGGCGCCAGCTGTGCTGTGTGTGGCGTCCCTGATCAAAATGGTTTGGCATAACGATGTCTTTGTATACCGTAAGCGAAATTGTGAAGCATTTTCGGCCGTATTGAGATTATGCTGTTTTCTAATAGTATTCACAGACTTGCAACAGCTAGTGTGGTTCATTTCGCTGAGATACTCGTCAATAATTTTATTTAGGCAATGAACGACGAGTAAAAACAAAAATACCCCCACCTCTCTTAAGGGAACCGTGAGGAAATGCGAATGCGTTGGGTAGCGCACATAACGGCGTTTTGCACGTGAGAACCCAGCGTTAAAAAAATGATGTTTTCTTTTTGTTAACACGATAGTGGTAAAGAGCTCCTTTCGCAGACATTCCTATGTCAGAGTAAGCATCGCTGTCGTCGGTTGTGAGCGAAAAAGTGTCATCTTTCTACGTGACTAAGAAGTCAAGAACGATGTAAATAAAATAAATAAAATGGTAAAACCCACTGGAACAGAGTGGAGACTGAACGCTGTCTTGTTGGGGTCCATGAGATGATCAAACCCGGAAAGGTGCGTGGCGAATGCATGTTCTACAACACGACCATGCCTCTGCTTCTGAAAACAACGAATAAAAAATTTTCTCTGCTTGGAAATGTAGTGAAAGTAGCTTCTATGTTTCACAAACACCCGCGTTCCGTATATATGCTTCACAATGCAACATGAAATATTGCAGTAATAGTGCGTGGTCAAGCGTTCATTGCCCACGGGCGTCAGAGTATGTGATTATAACGATGGCTCCGTGGTTGAAAGCCCGTGCCCCACTACAAAAGGCGCTTACACTACTGTGTCTACGGCCACGTTGTGCGTGCACAGAAATTCAAAGAGGTTTAACACACTAAGTTTTTGAAGTACGCACTACGAAGAAGTCCGTAAATTAGAACACCCAAAAGCTCCACCTTTAAAGGTTGAACGCGATAGCGGCATGCCGCAATCGCGTTATCAATATGTCGCTAAGAAGTGCAATCGCATTGAAAACCGAAACAGGCAGCTTCTCTTTTCATGGCGTGTATGTGGTGACGTCTCTAAATCCGTATCTGATGACGTCCAGAAATCCTTACGCACCTCCATGGCTGGTGAAGGTGCAAATACAGTAACATGGCACTTCTTATGCGCAAAATGCAAGTTGTCAAACTCATGCCACGCGGAATGAAGCTCTGCCAGGTCTTCCAAAAGTCTGACTTACCGGTGACAAGTTCAGCGATGATTTCAGCTACTACCCGAGTGCGGAAGCGCCGCCTTTTGATCACAACCAGGCGGTGTGTGAAGCATATGGCCAAATCGATCGCCTCGTTTCTCAATATTGTGCATATAAGACAGGACTTCAGCGACGACTAACACACCGCATACAGCTGACACAACCCAACTGTCTTGAGTTATCATCACTTTGTAGCGCGCGCTGCATCCTTCTGCTGGCCAAGGTGGGCTTTTGAGAAAGAGTAGGCACTCACGTCACAGGGTGACCCGCATTTCCAACTGAATCCGAAATTGGCTTCAAAATTTTAAAATTTCTTTTTAAAAAGCTAAATGGCTTACGGCTTTATAATTGGGTACATATTACCACGGTACTGGCAAAAACATATGTTCGATGTTTTATTGGAACTGAATGCAGGAACAGCGCAACCTACAAGTAGTTACTTCGTAACTACGGAAGCGAAAAAACACAAGGACAGAAAAGAGCGCTGATAATTTTATTTAGGCAATGAGCAGCGCTCTTTTCTGTCCTTGTGTTTTTTCGCTTCCGTAGTTACGAAGTAACTACTTGTAGGTTGCGCTGTTCCTGCATTCAGTTATGTCCTACCAACTTGCCCAAGCTTCCACGCTTCATAGTTTTATTGGAAGTTGGTTAACATCAAAAACTCACCGGTGTTTCTCTTCAAGCTATCCAGACTACAATAGTCAACATTTCCGTTCATGCCACCAGCAGACACATAATTGTTTACTCTTTTATGTGGTTTCACCTTTGCAGTTTTGAATATACACTCTAAGCCGATTGATTGATTGATTGATATGTGGGGTTTAATGTCCCAAAACCACCATATGATTATGAGAGACGCCGTACTGGAGGGCTCCGGAACTTTCGACCACCTGGGGTTCTTTAACGTGCACCCAAATGTGAGCACACGGGCCTACAACATTTCCGCCTCCATCGGAAATGCAGCCGCTGCAGCCTGGATTCGAACCCGCGACATGCGGGTCAGCAGCCGAGTACCTTAGCCACTAGACCACCGCGGCGGGGCTACACTCTAAGCCGCAAAGGACGAAAAGAGGTTTCTGGTTCATCCTTTTGGGGGGGGGGGGGTGCATTACCACAACCATTATTCCGAAAGGATGAACGATTTGTCCTTTCGGGAGTAACTGTCAGGGGACTAAATGTTAGTCTTCAGTAGTTTTAAGTGACGAAATGTGAAGGAGTAAAACTTACCACTCTAAAGGAGGAAGTGAATGCATAGGGATGAACTGTTAGTAGCATCGGTTGCTCCGTCTAAAAAATGAATTTAATAAATTTCTGCTTGAAAATTACCGACAACTTTGAGGATGGTGAATGCATTTCACAACATATACAATCAATACACAAGAGAGAAATTAAGAAATAAACTACTCAAAATTCGCGACAAGTACTCTAGATTTGAACTCATTATCAATGGATCAGCAGTCACGTGCCCTAACAATTATACCACGCCCCAGTTGTTTTTTTCTTTAATGCATGAAATAACCAGTGAACCAGTGAAGTACGCACAACATACTTAATCAGAAGTCAGGCAAACACACACAAGCGTCAAGAAGGGGAGGCCACTCCGGAATGGGGTCAAAAATCTCAACAACACTGCGCACTTGAGCAGCAGCTTCTGGGAAAACGGATCTCGTCGGCCATCGTGGCTTGGCGTGTCTATCAATCATGCGACTTTTCCATAGTGAATAAAGTCCCAAACCCATGAACAGGTCATACGGAGTATTATCAGTCAGACTTTTTTTGAATGGGAGGAACCTAATATCATGAGCTGTGCTTGGAAGCTCTTTTCGTATTGTTCTTTTTAGAATGTCCCAAAAATAAAAGGCGTCACCACAATGAATAAAGCAATGCTCTATAGCCTCAAGTTCGTTGCAGAGTCTACTTTTCACTGTCTGGGGTACGTATATTGATTTTCCATTCAGTCACGTTTTCACTGGCAGCATGGAAGTGTGCAGTTTAAAGAAAAAATATTTTTGCTGAAGGAGATATCCACATTCTACGTACACTAAATAATACATCGTGACCGGACAAAAGCGAATATGGTTTTCGATAAACGAGCTCAGTGAAAAGGTTATTTACAATTGCAGTGGTCATATTTGTTCTATCAATAGTATACAAATACTCTAAGCTAAACCTGGCTTTCAGGAAATTGGCAGTCTGAACAATTTCGTTTAGGAATACCCGCATGGCAATTCCTTAGCAACGCTTGTTGTGACATCAATAAAAGGAAGGTGATAACATAGACGGTTGCGAAGAACCGCTAAAAGAAAGAGGTGGTACACCTCCCTAAGGTAAAAAAAAACGCAACACCATCTGTCGCACTGACAAATGCACAAGGCCAAGGACACCCTTTTCAAGCGGAAGAAAAAGATTGTCTCTTCTCACGGGTTCCCAGGAAGAGCTACAAATAAAGCAGGCCCCGCCGCAGTTGTCTAGTGGCTAAGGTACTCGGCTGCTGACACGAAGGTCGTGGGTTCTAATCCTGGCTGCGGCGGCTGCATTTTCGATGGAGGCGGAAATGTTGTAGGCCCATGTGCTCAGATTTGGGTGCACACTAAACAACTCTAGGTGGTAGAAATTTCCGGAGCCCTCTACTACGGCGTCTCTCATAATCATATGGTAGTTTTGGGACGTTAAACCCCACATATCATATCAAATAAAGCAGGCAAATATCCTATAAGAGACTGTGTGCACACCAGAGCAGTGCAAGACCTGCAGACTATAAATAAGATTTACTGCAAGGAATATATTGCACGCTTTCGCTCATGCAAATATGGAAAGCTCCCGTCCGTGCCATGTTGACACCTTTCGGCGGATCATAGTTATCGCAGCGGTGCAGCGTGGGCCGCTGTTACAATAGGTATCAGGAGGCACACCCAGGTACTTCATAAAAGTTGCAATCCAATGGATATTTGCGAAGACCGAAGGAGTTTGGGCCCACATGCCTAGCCAGAATTCACTACTTTTATCAAAATTTTTGCTGGCGCCAGCGACTTCACAGAAACGTAAAGTAGTGTTGACTGCTTCTTGAACGCTGGGTTTATCAGCGCAAAAGAAGGCAATGTCATCTGCATAAGCTTGAGCTTGAACAGCATCATATCGGTAGCCTCTCACGCTACACTTTATAAGCATACTTAAACATAATAGATCCAGATATATTGCAAAAAGCAAAGGCGAGAGCGGACATCCCTGATGTACAGATGAATTTAACTCTGTTATATTAGAAAGTGTGCAATTTACAAGCAGCCTGGCTGTGCACCTCTCATAACAAAGTGAAATACCATTGTACAGTACATTCCCTAATTGCAGGTGTCTTAGGAACCGGAACGAAAAAGCATGCTGTACCTTAGCGAATGCTTTTGCAAGGTCTATATGAAGGAGGGCTACTTGACCCATGGTACCATCAATACACTAAAGAACTGAACGTGAAATATGAATATTTGTCTGTATAGAGTGACCACGAATTTCACACTTTTGGTGGTCACCTACACATTTAGTAATCACAGTCTGTAGCCAATTTGTCAAAAATTTAGCAAATATTTTGTAGTCAACGTTACATAACGATATGGGCCTATATTCGTTAACTCTTTTAAATGCGTCAGGATCAGCACTTTTGGGGATTAATGTTGTATGGCCTTGATAGAAAGAAGAAGAAAGTTCACCACGTTCATAAGCCTCTTTAAAAGTTGCTCAAGAAAAGTTATCAGAAGTTCCTGAAAGCTATGTCAAATTCGCCACGAAGGCCACCTGGGCCAGGAGTTTTGTTCTTCTGCAACGTTGATGTTGCAAATATAATTTCCTCGCTGGTTATGGGCCCATCTACAGTGCGTCTATCATCTTGCAAATGAGGCACAATGGCAATGAAGTGGTCAGCTTCTTCCTTAAAATTCTCCTGAAGCTCAGCCACGGTAAACAAACTTTTGCAATAACCTTCAAATGCGGCTCTTATTTCAAATGTCTCCGCGTTAAGGGAACCCCGCGACTCAATTTACATTATCTGATTAGAAAGTGCATATCTTTTTTCATTCGCGAGGAATTTTTAGTGGGTTCCTATTCAGTGAATCGGGTAACACGGGAACAAATCTTTGCTACTCTGTATAAATCTGTATCGTGTTTTTGCAATTGTGCTCGAATCACGTTTATCTCGTCCATGTACAATCCCGGATGTTGCCTTTAAAAAGTGTGGGGCCTATGAAGTAAACCATAAAGATAGCGTTTTCCAGCTTTTTTCTTTGCACTATTTCACATGATATACTGATTGTGTGATACTTAACCCTTTCTTTGATCCTTTACCATTGAGCTAAAGTTGGCAGCTGTCGATACTGTGTTATCGCTCGTACCAATTCACTTACTATTTTAACAAAACAATCTTCGTGCAACAAATGTACGCTAAGCTTCCATAGATCCCAGTTTAGAGGGGCTTTACGAAAATTTTCGGGACCCAAAGAAACGGTGACCAAGCAATGGTTTGTAAAAAATATGGGCTTTTCCGCATAATTATGAACGTGAGATCATAGGCTTAGAGATAGATACACATGGTCAAGCCGAGCCTGAGAGATGCCTTAAAAGTTCGTGAACCTCACCGAAGAAGCTGCATGGGCTCCCACATCTAATAAATTTTGGTAATTCAATCATTTCTGCAGTAAAGTTGCACTTGTGTCATAAGGATTTGTTATATATAATTATTCTTTCACGTCACAAACACAAAAAAGTCTCTAAAACCATCAAAGTTCTGTCAGTGTTTAGCAACGAAGTTAAAGAGAGGAAAAAAGCATTACTGTCATTAACTTTGGAGGAAGCATAGACGCAGATATACCTCAAACTATGGGAATGAAAAAAATGTCACAAGGTGTCTTTCCCCATCACTATGTAGCGACGTCTAAGTATGATTGCACGTGGTGCGGATGCACCACGTGCTAGGCTGATGTATAAATTGTATTCTCGGAAAACTTCCAGTGCAAGATCGGTGTCACAAGCAGCCGAAATCTTAGTCTCTTGCACTGCAACTACATCAATGTTGTACTGCTCAAGCACGTGGCGCAACTGCCACTGAAGCCTTACATTGCTCAAGCCACGTATGTTGAGTGTCGCTACACACATGGGAAACGTTAGCGCGGTAGGCATTTTGCTATCGTCAAACTTTTGCAGGTCACCTTTAGCCACAGGGCAACCTGTGCCTTAACATCTTTCGCACTTTTTAGGAGCACGTTCCTGAGGACACTGGCATAGGTGGCGCGTCCCTCAATCGCAAAAGGAGGTGACACGTGGACCACATGAAGACACTTGCTCTGTCATGTGTAGCGCTTCGTTGTTGCTTCATCGGTGACAGGTGCCTGATGCTTCCTTGTCTGACCGCTATCCATTGCTTCTTGTTCCTCTTTGTCAGGATGATTGTCTTTAAAGTCTTACAACTGGTGTTCTTCTACAGCATTGCATTCATTTCTGCTTTCACTGGTGTTGTTAGCGTTGTTATTTAGCGTGCTGAGGGCATCCATGGACCACTGTTAGGTTTCCTTTAGGACAATTTCTGCTTCTCCGGCTGCATTTCCTGTGGCATCAACTACCTCAGTGACATCCATAAGATGATCCAGATGTTGCTCTTCTGTGCCTTGGCCAGAACGGAGTTTGTTGGCATAAGTCGACACGCACGCATCCGACGAGCGACCAAATCGATGGCACAGCAAGAACCTCAGTGTTTTGCACTATCGATGGACATGCCCCACTCGCTTGCACCGAAGACACAGTGGAGGCCTACTGGAAATAAGTACAAGGCATTCACTGGTAGCCATAGATTGACATTAGATGTGGAATTGAGCTCACAGTAATGGTGTCCTTGATCTCCAAAGCAACGTCCCTATTTGTCGTCATCCATTGTTTCGTTCCTGAACATGTACATGCCTCTCTCTTAACGGAATTCACAACGCCGTAAGCTTGGAACGCCTCTTCAACAGATCTTTTTCAAGGTGAGGTGGAAGCCAAAGAAGTTTCAGCCTAACATTCTTGGTCTCCGGATCTATCACCATGCACTTCAGCCCCTTTACACGGAGCTCACCATAAGTGAAGAGTTTCTGTTTCGCCATGCTGCTTGCACACGTAACCATCCACGCATGGCTCATTTGATACTGGCCAACTACTATGATGTCGCTATACGCACCACTTTAAGCAGCGCGTCACGGATGTCTGGGGCATGTTACGGCCCCAGACTTTCGGAATGAAGTCGGCACTCAAGTCGGCATGAAGGAAAACGGAATTCAAAGCGGCGTTACCAGTTGGAAGACGTGGCAGGACGTTTTTATAGCTTGAGTCTTCATCGCGAAACAAAATCGATGATCCTCGGCCATTGGCGGATACGCTGTTCTCAGTAGAGAGCATTTCCGAACACAGCCGATCAGTGCGGCTTCTTCTTCCCCAGTTCATAGCGGAATGAATACTACTGGGACATATGTAGGCACCATCTGGACCCTGCGTGTTGTGCCATGTAATTGAAGCCAGGAAAATTCCTTATATTGGGCTTAAGCCTTCAGTGTTTGGCAAGCAACCTTTCGGTGGCCACATTTGTGAAAATGTAAAATGCGTTGAATAGGTGTTTCTGCGCGCATGGTTGGAGCGCGTTCGTGTGATTGATGAGTGCACAGAAATGTTCCCGTGTATGTTCCTGTCGCTCTGTCAAGCTTGCTCTCTCCTTAGAGTACAGAGCGTGGTGGGTAATGCCATTCAGCGGAAATATATATTTGATGATAAAGAAAAAACGAAACCGTTCAAAGAAACAGCCACGTTTATTCAGAGACTCGTGCAAATTATACACCATCGTAAGCACACACCAATTCAGCAACTTTTATGATTACAAAATATATGATTGCTTACCTGTGCTCTAGGAGAGACAATAAAACAAAAAATGCTTCATTGGAATGGGCGCTGTCTACCCGAATTCAGCAAGTGCACGTGCACAATCGTTAGCTGCTCAGAGGGTCTTCGTAGCTGCAAGATGTTGACTTTCCTTGGAAGGCACAACTCTTTGAGTCATCGCTTTCCAGAAAAAGTAGTTGCAGAAGCATTGATTATTTCAGACAAAACTGTTCGTGCACTTGTAGCAACATACAATTGCGTAAAAATGAGAGCAAAATTGCCTTTTCAGAGAACCCGTCATGATGCAATAGAACAGTTCAAAACGTGTTATAAACTCATGAAAACCCGTTCTCGAGTTTAATGCTTTAAGCTTTCACTGCAATACACTTGTGGGCCCACTAACTTGCCAGTGAAGCTTGCGCTTTATTTTAGAGATAGAAAATCAAAACATACCCTGCATCACTACAAACGAGTCAAATCGCCGACGTGGTCACCGAATGTCTGTGCCAGCGGTGCCACGCCTAGGTAGACATGCAATGATAACAGGCGACCTTCCTAAATTAGTTGTCTATCTTGTAAAACATCACAATGTGCAGCGTTTAAGTGAATTCTCTTTTTAAAAGATGTGGAAATCTCTGATGAACTTTGTTTATTTGTGCTTAACTGAAAGCAAAACAATTTTTAAACAGCTGTACTGGCTACAGCTAATGGCTACCACGTTTCGATGTCCCAGCCATCACATTTGTATTTCTATAGCAGACGGAGCAGCACTCGCAATGCTGAGTAGTGCAAGCTCAATAACCATGCGGGCTGTGTGCGCGAACAACGTGAGTGTTGAACAAGCGGTGTTTGTCACGTATCAACAGCACATAGATAAATCTCGCGGATTGCAATATTTCAATCGGCGCGTAATATTTCAATAGCGTAGCACTTCATTCCACTAGCAGAACACGTTTCCTACAGTACATAGATAATTCAGTGCACGGCAAGAGGCAGAAATCACAACCACGTAACAATAACACAACCACAACACACCACTACGCCAACAATGGCTAGTTTGCGGAGAACACCACTTCACGCATTGATGCAGCTTGAGCGCGAGCACTTTTTTTAGTTTAGAGAAAGGGGGCTTATCCGTTTGCTTATATTTATGCCCTATATTCAATATTACAATGGTTCTGCTGTAGTTGCCGTAGTTTTCACTACCATTTACACTAACTCAAACTGTTAACAGCTCATTTCTTTAGGAAACTATTTACTTATGCGCATGCTGTTCATTTGAGGCCACCTGTGCGCCGCCGGCAAGTTCCACTGGAATAAACTTTGCTCCGCATATTCTAACAGCTCCTCAAATGTTTGCACACGGCACTCTCGTCTGGCAGTTAATCCCTCCACGGACTAACTGTTGGTTGCAGGGACGAAATGCAGCACTTACTCCCATTTCGCTCCTTTTTCGCTTCTTTGCGGCTTAGAGTGTAAGAAAGCGTTATGAACTAAAAACAAATCGCCAGATCCTGCGTACCTCGCAATCGACGTTATGCGAAGCATGCGGAGGGAAGAATACCATGTTGCAATTTTTTTTTGAGCAACACGTCATGAAATGACCGTAAGTACGTGTACAAATGCTGCACGTATAGACCCATGTTGAAAACGTTCATATGTTTATATGAGTAGTTGTTCGCAATTACGCAACGATGCCAACTGGAACATGCACATTAGCAACACCATAAGCTGGTATGAAGCGATGATGATCGCAAGGATGCTGCCCTGGACGCTGCTACATAAAACTACTTCAGCGCATAGAAACTAAGCACAATCGAGGTTAACCCAACGTGACGGTAGTATAAAATGAAAATATAAGTAATGTTTATAAAAATGGCTAGGCCACAATGCAAGTACTATTGACGTTTTACGAAGATTAGCGTCGGTTTGAAAAGTTGTTCCGAGATCTGGCGTAGCTGGGGGTGAAATGCTGGATTTCCACGAAGAATACTTGGGTTCGATTCCAGGTGGTTGATTGATATGTGGGGTTTAACGTCCCAAAACCACCATACAATTATGAGAGGCGCCGTAGTGGAGGGCTCCGGAAATTTCGACGACCTGATGTTCTTTAACGTGCACCCAAATCTGAGCACACAGGCCTGTAACATTTACGCTTTCATAGGAAATGCAGCCGCCGCAGCCGGGATTTGAACCCGCGACCTGCAGGTCAGCAGCCGAGTACCTTAGCCACTAGACCGCCACGGCGGGGCGATTTCTGCTGGGAACCTGGCATTTATTCTTTGCATTCGTCGCATCGACGGTACCAATGTCGTGTATTTCCTAATGCTCGCGCGTTAAAATTGTTCATGTGTGTTCTCGTCTTTCCTGGGTAGATAATAAGTGTTAATCACCTGTGGCGCATACCCGCACACCAGCGACACGTACCCGCCCGTGGGTATGTGCCAGTGTCTGACAGGAAGTGTTCGACGAAGTACGTGACAGGATTGTGACATTATTGTTGTTTTGACCAGCGTATCATTTTAATCAAACATCTTACCCTCCCATGATAATTTTGCTTCATGCCAACGTATGGGGGGTGACCACGAGAGTGCTAAACGTAAGCGGCTAGATAGATAGATACGCTCCAAGTCGCTGAAGTTTTCTAAGAAATGCTTTGCATTTAAAAGCTAGTAATTTAAGCTGAATGTTTAGATGGCGGCAGCTCGCCGTGTGTATACGTAGGATTCATGCTGATGGGCGATGCGTGTGGATGCTCATAGCGCGGCTTTCCGAAAAAAAAAACAAATTACTGCAGGCTCTGCAATCTGCCCACGCTATTTTTAATCGCATTGTCCAGCCAATGAATCATTCTCGATTACCATGAGCCGAATCCTTCACAGCTAATAATTTACGAGGTACGCTGTGCCTATCGTAATGTTTTCTTTCATGCTCGTCTCCCAAGCTGACCCATTCGATGCGATAGCCACCACGGCACGAGGTTTTTTTCCAGTGGCATCAGTTGCGTGTCCCGAGGCATTGGCAGTCTGCGGGCCATACGCTGGTTCACCGCCTGAGTCGTCGTCTCTAGTAACGTAGTGTGGAACCCGGCCCTCCAGGGACTCCGTCACGATAACAATAATCACTACCAGAGCAAACGCCGTCACGGCCATGTAAGCCAGCATGAAAATGATGGTCCAGGTGCTCCCGCGTTGCAGGCGGCGTTCTAGTGCGTCAGGCGGTAGTCTATTGTTTCCAGCAGCTATGTTGTCAGGCGCTTGCCGAACAGAAGGTGCTGCGGTGACACGGGAGACAGAAAGCAAGCGCTGCGTGGCCGCTAAGCCGGTAGCTGCCGTCACGAAATGCTCGTGCGTCGCTGATCATCGGCCTTGACTGGGGAAGTAAGTGCGTGGTGCCGAAGGCCATTTTCTGAAGACATACCCAGTCTGTCCAGTAGAGAAACGTGGGCCTTCTGGCTCCTTGAAGTCGGCATTGATTGCTCGAGGTGTTGGAAGCCGGCGAGTCACCATGTTTCACTTCTTTCTTCTCACTGTTCCACTAATTATTATGACCCACTTTAAGGTGGTTTAATGAGATTTCGGTGATGAGTGTGACGTGTGATGAGTGTGACATCTTTGCGATGACGCTCACCCACAAAAGGATATGAACTGGTAGCAGGGCTGCAGGTTGCTGATGGTGAAGAGCCATGAAGTTAAAGTAGACTATACATCTGAAGCTTGGAGAGTGGCACGCACCCACGATGTTGGATTAACCAAGAGCCACGTAGTTTTCAGAATAAATTCCTAATTATTTGAATAAACATTGTCCAGGTAAATATGAAAGAAGTAGTATTGTAACAAAATTGCAAATACTACCAATAGATCAGTACAAATGTAGATAGTGATTCTGAGCTGCGTAATTCTAAAATAACGTCCCTATTGCAAAAACCAGCGCCACTGGGCACCAGCGTCCAGCGCCATGCCTGAATATGGGCCCAGCATGACGCTGGTACCAGCGCCTCCTAGCGAAGGTACTGGGACGCTGGAGCGGCAGCGTCCCAATACTCGGCGCAAAATGGATTTACGGGGTTAAAACAATGGTGCACATTCACCCTAAAAATTAAATATATAAGTAAAATAGCGCGCATTCACATTGAAAATTACAAAAACATTAAAAAACGAAACTTCGTTTGAAGGGATTTGTTTTTTTCAGACTTCGTTTTCACTTCGTTTTCAATCTTCACTTTCTTCAAACTTCGTTTGAAGAAAGTGGCACTCGCCACTTTCTGATTTTGAACTGAGCACGCTACCCACTATGCCACGCCAGAACGTACGTATAGGGTTGTAAAAGGACTATTTATTCGAAGAGTGCGCCGTTCAACTTCATGTTGACAAGTCGCACAGTTACGACTGACACGACATTCCTTTCCAAATGATGATTGCGTCTTTATTAGACAGTGACAAACAGCTGTCGGGCACCAAATGGCGTGCGGATATTAGCAAGAGAACAAAGTTTTTTGAAGCATCTACATCTGAATTCTGAAAAGTCTCAAATTGACTGAAGGAGCAGCCACAGATTGTCGGCTGTTGCTGCCGATAGTTTTTTTTTTCCTGTGATAGCCGGTTCTCGCACTTTCTACTGGTCAACATGTACAGATGATTTGAATGCCTTGTGCGGCAGATATCCACGCACACGAGTGAATTTCGAGCATTTTGTTGCGCAAGTGACATAAGTAGCAGTTATATCGATACCTGCAACTAAGAACCCACCGAAAAAATGACTAATTCAATCCGCTGAAAAAGTATACCAGTATGTTAGTTCACTAACGCGTACCAAATTACCTACTCAAAATTGCGTGTTCTTGCATACGAGTGAGAGAAGTACCGGCTCTTGCGCTCAGAAGGAAGTTTTCGGTGACAGCCTACGTTGCTGAAAGCACGACACATCGATTGTCGACGCTCCTTGTGTTGGAACCGCACAAGAAAATAAATGATCAATTCAGACTCAGGGATGTCCAAACTGTACTTTACAGTCATTTTTACACTTTAGAATTGTACCTAGTTCAAGTGAAAAGCGCCGGCAGATAGTACTCCGACGTGGCCGGCACGAAAGACCTCGCTGGAACGGGGCACGGGGTAAGGCTGCTCTCGAAGCAGCTGAGTAGCGATGCTTGAAGTTTCTGCATTTGAGCTTTGAAACAATTATGACTGTTACCTAAGCTGTACCTGAATTAAGTGGAAGGTCAATCAATGCCAGAAATGCATTTACGGAAATGCGACGCCGAGCGACAGCCCTTTTTTGGCCTCCGCTGACAGTATACAGTTGTCGTGCCAGTGTACAGATATGTGCAGTTATATCAATACCAACAATTAACAAATCACCCAGAAATATTAATGCAATCCGCTGAAAACGTATGCCAGGGAGTCAGTTCACGAAGTCGTACCAAGTTACCCACTGATAATTGCTTGTTGTTATATCAGTCAGAGAAGTACCAACTAAGTGCGGCCAGCAGCTTTCGTTGACAGCCTGCGTAGCTGAAAGTGCGACGTACGTTCGATCATCAGCGCTCCTTGTGAGAACATTGACACAAGACAAAATAGTTGATTTAGGTTCATGGATTTAGGTTCATGGATTTAAACTATACTTTACTTGATTTATTCTTACACTTTAGAGTTTTGTGTACACGAAGCAAGAAGCGCCGGTAACATATACACCAACGAGGCCGGCACGACAGGTTTAATGCTCGCTGGGCCGGGCTCTGGGTAAACCGCTTTCAACGCGGTGAGTTGAGATGATTGAACAATCTGCATTTGAGCTTCGGAACATTTCTAACTGTTACCTGAAGTAAGTAGAAGGATAAGCATTGCCATGCATACATTTATGCGGTGTGGTGCAATCGAACGACAGCTTTTTTTCAAACCTCCGCTGGGAAGCCTTGCGAAGCGATAGACAGAGCTCATTTACGTTTCGTCAACTTGGCGGCAAAAAGCATTTTCCTATTTTTGTTAGGAGTGGAATGCAGCTCCATACTTGCGAACACTGCAACTTGGAATCGTTACAGCAATACACGGATGATGCGAATATGGCCAGTATACGCGGGGCCACATGCGAAAAGGTGCATTATATTACTGCGATACGTACGTGCGCCGGAAAAATTACGTATGCTCGGTATCTGCTAGGGTAGCATCTCTCCATGCCGTCGAATCAAGCGTTTTATATTAAACGACACCGGAACATACCACGGCAGACTCTAATATAACGTGCACGCTGCGCTGGTAAAAACAGTGCGTGCTTCAGTATTCACCAGCGCTTGCCAGTGAAAATTCCAGAGCTGCCAGCACGTCGCAGTGCGCACCAGCATCACAGCGGTAGCCAGTGCCGCTACCAGCGCGACAGAGCTTTTTCCTTGTGCGCTCAGCGAAGTGCCAGTGATTTCAAGCGTGTACCACTGTCTCCAGCGTGTACCAGTGCCAAAAAACGTACTGGCATCACACTGTTTTCGCAATGCTGGTATAGAACGCAATTTGAAAAATATGAGTGCGAATTTGCTCTACGATCTAAATCTCCGCCAAGAAATCAGAAACATTCCTGTCACAGTGACCCTGGGACAAAGCCCCGAACGAATGCACAATAGGTACATGTAGATCTAGTCTAAGGAGTCCGCAAACGGTACCTAATTAATATTAAATATCATGGACTATCTGTTGT
Organism: Rhipicephalus annulatus; assembly: GCA_013436015.1. Lineage (NCBI taxonomy): Eukaryota > Metazoa > Arthropoda > Arachnida > Ixodida > Ixodidae > Rhipicephalus > Rhipicephalus annulatus. The sequence goes on along the minus strand of WOVY01011108.1, from coordinate 139,525 downwards.
AGGAAAGGAGATAATGTTCAGTTTTCTCAAGTACTTCACAAAAAGAACAGTTAGGAGAAACTGCCAGAGCAGCTTTGCGTAAATAAATTTAGGATATGAAGTCTGACAACGTAGTATTGTGATTGAAGCTTCAACTTCTCTTTTTTGACGTAGTTTATTGTTCCAGTGGTGTATGAAAGGCTGATATTCTAATGTGGCCGTTAATAATGAAGCAGAAAGTTCTCCTAACAACATGTTTCTCCTTACTGTAGCACATCTTATGAATTCGGACGCCGGCAATACATGAGTGCGATTCAAAGATGTCTTCACAAGCGCATCTGCGATTTTATGAAGAAATGGGCCCTTATGTGCTGGAAGCCAAACTAACGTAATCAAATAATATCAGGAGGAAATAAGGATTTCAGTGCACTCAAAACATCTGATTCCTCATTTCCTGTGAGGGAAGAACACACCAAAAGGAAATCGGTTGAAAGTACCGCAGCACTTGTTGATTGTGTAAATCTACGGAGCGCTGTAATGATCACTAAAAGTTCTGCTACAAAAATGGGCTCAGAATCTTGAAGGCAAAGGCAAAAACACCAAAGTAGAGTAGGAGAGAAAGTACCAATTCTACACCTTTCCCCACTTTGAAAAACATTAGTTGCAATGACTGTCTTTATTGGCGTGGGTACCAAGTACTCACCTAAAATGCTGTTTAAAAATAATATTACATGAGCTCAGCATTTCTTGAAAATATGTGATCGTACTGTTGATTAACAAAGTTGCAGTTATTACTGACTGAAGTCACATCATCAATATGTGCATTTAATGTGTTAAGAATGCGCTGTAAAGCGAGTAATTGAGGCGTAAAATATCTCGGCCTGTACAAAACACAGAATAAGTCCGGACGAGAAATAAAAATTGTTTCCGAACGTCTTACGGTAAATTCATACGGACTTAGTATTGCTCGCACCACTAACATTTTGAACCTGGTAGCAAGTGAGGGTACCCGAGCTTCTAAATACAAAAATTTGATTGCTTCGAATTCAGAGAGACCTAAAAATAGCCTCAATGACTCACGTTTGATGATTACGAGAAGATGAATCTTATACTCAAATGCCCCAGCAAATAATATTCACCCGAACTCCAGAAGCGGGCGAACGTACACGCGATATAATATTAAGAGTGTTTTTCTGTTCATACCCATCAGACAATCATACTTAGTTTCCTTTATAATCCAACAGCGCGGATACCTTTTGCTGCGGTATACTCAATGTGCTTTTTCCAAGACAGCTTCGTCATATATCACACAAACATTCCTTAAGTAATGTACTTGTGGAATATTTGTCAGATGATAATTGAGCCTAATGCACACGGGGTATTTTTCAAGGAATCTAAGTAAAGAGCATGCGCTAACATTTAGTTATAAATTTATGTCATCTAGTCAACTTTCTGTGGCTGTCAAGTGTGCCTATAATATGGTGTTTAACTTGTGAATAACATCTGCTGCTGCCAAAATGCGATGTCATCAGCATACACAAATGTCTGTACGTCCATATGGAGTGGAATGAAGCTCATTAAGATAATAAATAAAACGGGGTACCCATTGCGTGACACTTTTTGTTAGCGCATACGAAGCAGATGAGATGTCAATTAGGAAACAGTAAAACGTTTTATCTCGTAAGATTTCCTCAATATGTTTATTTATTTATTTATTTTCCTACTCTCAGGGCCCGATGGCATTACAGTGAGGAGTGGTCTGACAGCAATACATCAATCACTGCCATTTTGAAGGCGGCAGTTTCTTCGATTGCAGCAATGGAGGCAGGAAGGTGGTTCCAGTCACTGATTGTTTAAGGCGAAAAAGAAGTATAGCAAGCGTCAGCGTGGCATATGGGAACTAACTTTAAAATGATGGTCTAACCGTGATGATACATAATCTGGGGGAAGGAAAATATCATTTTTAGGTGTTGGATTCGTGTGAAAAGTGTTGTGAATTAGGTTGAGACGGAAGTACTTACAGCGTTCCTTAAGTGTTGGTAAACCTAGGGTAGCTTTCATTCAAGAAACACTGGCGTGGCGGTTGTAGTTAGAGAGCACAAAACAAGCTGCACGGTTGTGAACAGATTGAAGGGCTGTAGTTAATACGGAGCTAAATGGATCCCAATGAGAACAAGCGTATTCCACTTTCGACCTTACGAGTGTTGTGTACAATTTAAGTTTGAAATCTGAAAGAACGGATGAAAAATTACGGCGGAGAAATCTAAGCATGTGATTAGCGTTATTAATTACATGTTCAACATGTATATTCCAAGAGAGGGTGTGGGTTATATGCACGCCAAGGTAACGGTAACTAGTAACGGGGTTTAGAGAGGAGTTCCTATGGGTATGAAAAAAATGGTCATTGAGTTTATTGTGGTGCATTATTCTCATAACTTTACACTTACGGATGTTTAGTTTCATGAGCCACTTGTCGCACCAGTTAGAAACAGCGTCAATGTCAGACTGCAATGTAGAAACGTCATGTGGGTTATGAATGAAACGATACAGCACGCAATCATCAGCAAAAAGCCTAATGGTAGAATTAATTCCGACAGGCAAATCATTATTATAAATAAAAAAAAAACAATGGATTGAAAAGCGAACCATGTGGTATGCCTGGTGTTACAGCAACGGTAGGAGAGTTATAATTATTAGCGTGAACATACTGCAGACGGTTAGTTAGAAAAGAGTGAATTTAGTCAAGGATGTTAGGATCTATACTTAGCTTGCTCATTTTAAGAAGAAGGGGAGTATGCGAAACAGGGTCGAGGGCTTTAGCGTTATCTAAAAAGGTGCAGTCGATAATGAAATTATTGTCGAAAGCACGAAAAAGATCGTTAGTAAAAGAAAGTAACTGCGTTTCACAAGAGAAGTGTTTCTTGAAATCTTGTTGCCAAGGGGCAAAAATGAATTGGATACGAGAAAAGATACAAAGTTTGATTAGATGATGTGCTGGAGAAGTTTGCAGGGTACACTGGTTAAAGATATTGGCCTGTTTTTAAGGGGAGAGTAAGTGTTACCTGATTTGTGAAGTGGAACCACCTTACCCACCTTCCAATCATCTGGCAAAGTGGAAGACTGCATAAACTGCGAAAAAATTTCAGCGAGTATAGTAGAAAAGTAAAGTTTTCTGTTCTTTAAGAACTTTGAATTGATGCGGTCGTCGCCTGCAGGGCTAGCCTATTTCATTTTTTCTATTATACGGCACACTCCAGATGAATCAACAGATATGAAATCCATAGGAAGAAAGGAAAGGTCTTCGACAGAAGGCATAGAAAAGAGTGTTGCCCCAGAAAAACAAGAAAAAATACATCATTCATCACATTGCAGCAGTCACGATTGGAAACAGCATCACCATTGCTATCTAGTAGGTGAAACGTTGTAGATCTGATGCCACGAACTGCATTCTGAAATTGCCGGGGATTATCTTTCAGTAGGCTGGGTAGCGTACAGTTTTGGTATACATTTTAGCCAGCGCAATGGCGTTTTTGTACTCTTGTTCAGCGACGACGCTCAGGCGTCATCGCCACTTTTGCTCGGCGGAAAATCCTTTTCTTGTTTAGTAAGCGCTTCCAATGGGTGTTAAACCAAGGGGCTTTAGAAGAAGAAAGGATCTGTTTTTTAGGAATGTAGCGGTCAATCAAAAAAGCGACATTTTCTTTAAACATAAACCAACTTTCTTGAATGGTGCGTGTATAAAAACCAGGCATATATTCTGTGATGAAATTAGCAAGTTCATTATTTATTGCAGAAAAATTGGGGTTTTTATATTCTTTATTAAATTTGATTTGCTTCGTGCAAGGTAGTTAGGCATGAATACTACAGTGAATAAAACAGTGATCACTTAGACCGGGCAAATAGACTAGGGATGAGACGAGTTCTAGAGTGGTCGTAAGCAGCAAATCTAGTACATTGGCAAAATGAGGTGAACAACGAGTAGGCTGAAGTACCAGTTGCTTAAGGTCAAAATCTAAAAAATATTCGAAAATGACGAACATTCTATTGAATTTTCCACAAGACTTGGCGGGTCAGTAGACCAAAATATAGAAGGCAAGTTAAAATCTCAAAAAAAAATAAAGGACATTTGCGAAACCGCACAGTCAACGTATTTAGGACATCATGTAATTCTTGACAAAATGTTGCTGAAGACTGTGGCGGTTTATAGCACACACTGAAGATGAACTTTCTATGCCCTTTAAATACACATGCGCTAACAAATTCTATGTTGGTGTCGACCATAATCGCACTAGAGATGAAAGTATCCCAGACAGCTAACAACACACCACCGCCTCGACTATCACTACGATACGAACGATAAATTTTGTAGCCTGCTTCGCAGTACAATATTTCAAAGTCATGAATAGCGGAAGAGAGCCAAGTTTCTGTGAGCAGTACCACATCCGCAGAACACGTGTTGATAACGGAAGATACCTCGTCGCGCTTGTTACACACACTACGCACATTGGAACACAGCAGGGACACCTGACTGGCTGATTGCGTTTGTGCTAGCTATGTTGCTGGGTCGGGTAAACTGGCAGCAGCTGGAAGAGTGACGGGGGAATCATTACCAATGTTACTAGAGAGTTTTAGTACTGCGTACTCTGCGTCCGTGGCGGCGTTGCGTACGTAAGGACACCACGTTCTGCGTAGTGCGCATGCGCAGACCGCAACGCGCACGTATCGCGTTAAGTACGCGGCCGCTACGGTCCCATAGCATGAGATGCGTGCGTGCGTACGTATGAAGTGATCGCGCCGCTCTCGAACAAGTTCGCTACAGCGCGAGACTTCGTTTTGCAAAATGGCGGCATCGAAGGCAAGCACCGACTGGCTCTGAGGCTTAAAATATGGCCATAACCTGGCTATAACACTTGGATTGGCTCATATTGGCTGTCAACAACACGTGCTTCTATTTTCATCTACCAGATGGCGCAACACGCTTCACGCTCATTACGTACGCGGTAACTACGGCGTACTAAAAGCCGATTAGTGGCAAACGACGCACCGTAGCGCAAGGCGCTTGCGTGATGCGTACGTAGCACCATTCCGCAGTACTAAACCTCTCTACTTTTGTTCCGCTCCTCGCGTGTCTCAAGTTTGCACACACGGTAGGTAAGATGGCAATACATTGTTAATATACAATTTGTTTACCCGTAGCGAGTACGGATGTCCGGAGTTTTTTACCAAATTCATGTAACTTTTTTCGGCATTGTCGTGTTGCCCTCGAGAAGTCTTCACTAACTGACACCTTGGAGGTTTGAAACTTCTTCCTCTGATAAAAAAACGTTATCCTTTATTTTTGACGACTGAAATTTAACAATAATAGGCCGGCACTTATTGGGAACATAGGCACCAATCCTATGCGCACGCTGTATTGCTTCATTTGATAGGTTGAGGTCAAGTTTTTGAGATATAAGGTGAATGATTATTTTTTCACTCTGCGCCCTACCTTCAGAAACATTGTCAGCAATGCCAAAAAATATCAAAATATATCTACGAGACCAATCTTTAAACTCGTCAAGTCGGGAATTAAGAGCAGTCGTTTCGTTTCTTATGGCTGTATTTACTGCTTGCGGAAGATCAGAATTATGGTGACCCGAGTTATACGATTCTACCATCGTCTCAACTGCCGCTAGCCTGCTAGAAAGGTCTGTTACTTTCTGTTCTAATATAGATTGATTGGTTTAAACTTAGTTAAGTACGGCAAGAAGTTCCGCATGATGCGAGTCTACTTTAGCTGAAAGGCTAGCAATAGCTGTCAGCACCTTATCGTCCGGTCCTGGGTTTGATTCAATATCCCCGCACAAAAATAACTTGAGGACATGAAAGCACTCAGAGACATTGTCATATTTAACACATGGGCCAGGGAAGAACAGCAGACATATACCACTGGAGCGCTTTGAGTACAAAGACGGGTGGTTACCAACCTGCATGATGAAGCAGAAAAAATTCACAACCAGTTCCATAGCTGCTGCTCTTTCCTGGCCACTGAAAGGCGCCGACGACGGGTGGACGTTTGAATGAGCAGGATGTGTTGACGTCAACTAAGGAATCGGCTGGTCCAAAAGGTGGAACGGTGCCATCCAAACGGTTGTAGCACAGGCATCGGGTTGAGCAGCGGGGACAGCGAATAGGATGATCGTTGGCGTAGACCCGTTCGTTGGCGCTGCAGAAGCAATGCATGGCCACGTGTAGACAAGAGACGAAATCTGCACGATGAAGCAAAAAAAGTTCACATCCGGTCCCATAGCTGCCGCTATTTCCTGGCCACTCTTGATTATATCTTGAATATATATCGGCAAATTGACGTTCTGGAGCCGAATAATTAAAACTACGTGTTTACACTGTCGTATGCTTTTGCGATGTCCAGTGTGACCAATGCACCATACTTCCCTTCTCGCCTAGCTAATTGAATGCGAGTCTCAAGGTCTGTATGGGCCTGCCATATAAAGCATCCTGCTGTGAAGTGAATTAGGGTGGATTTAGGATTGCATGCGTCGTAATATTATTGTGGATCCAAATTTTTGTAAGCCTTTCGAGCATTGTAATAAAACTTGAAGTTGGCGCGGTAGACCTATTGTTGTCCAAAACACAACCATTACCCGCACTTGGAAGTAGAGGTATCACCTTCACAAATTTCACTGTGATTGGAGGCACGCCATGCTTAATGAGTAATTATGACATCTAAAAAATGGCAGATGTCGCGTACAGTAGAAATGAACGATATGCGAGGCACGAATAAGGAAGGTTGACATTTAACAAATAAAATTAGAAACACAATATGAGGTGGAGGTAAATGATGCCATACGGGACTTCCATGTTATTATTTCATGTTTGTACGTAAAATTTATCATCGTCGCCTATCCGTAACGCCAGATACCTAATTTGGTGTAAATGGAGCTAGCAAAATTGCCGCGTGCGTGCTATGAGCGTAGCTTGTAGTCAATATTTACATGACACGCATGCCATAATTATGATGTTTGGACCTGTCATTTACATTCGTCGTCTATTCAAGTCACGCGACACCGAATTTGTTATATATGAAGATGGCGAAACGGCCGCGAGTGGATAATGAGCATGGTCTGTTGTCATGTTTTGACATCACTCACGCGTCATCATTATCAGGTTTGCACCAGCCATGTAATTTCGTCATCCATGTATGCAGCGTAACACCAAATTTGTTATATGTTAAGGTAGCGAAATGGCCGCAAGCGCATCATGAGCGTTGCATGTAGTTATGTAGTTACATGACACGCATCTCATGGTTATCATGTTTGCACCAGTCGCATACCCTTGTCGTCCATTCACGTCCTGTAATGGCAAATTCGGTATACGTGGAGCCAGCGAAACGGCTGAAAGCGCATCATGTTCAAGGTACCTATATACCCCGAGGTAAAGTTGACGCGCGCGCATGATCTGTGCAACGACGCTACGCTAGCAGAACGCGAGCACTCAATAGACATTTTAAGTTGGGCGTACGTAACGAGCCCACGTACGCAGCTCTGCCACGGGAGAGAACTGCGCAAGTGTAGTACGTAATGTATTGATTTCAGAGATGCGCGCGTACGCTCGAAACAAGAAGCTGCGCACGTAATGCAATGCTTACTACGTTACGTTCTCGCGAGACCTCGAAGAAAACGAGAGTACATGGTGACAGCAGTGGCGTTCGAAGCAGACAGCAACAGCGAACATGATGCAAGGCATGTGTACTCCGCAATTAAATACGACTTTTTCATGCCAGACAAGTTAAACTGAAGCAGGGCGTTGCGGCATGCTGATGATTCCGAAGAAATTGCCTGGGATATCACAAAAATATTCAAGAATCGGCTTCAATATGGATTGTGAGAGGGAACGCGCCTCTTTCTCCCAAGCCTTTCGGTGAATGGACCCATAAATAAAACGGCAGCTTGGTACGTACTTTTTATTCATGGTGCAACATAACACGCCTGGAAGGTTGTGTGAGCTTTCACTCCTTAAATGTGCCAATGGTAATCGTAAGGCCATGAATAACTGAAGCGTGACCACTTGCTGCAGGGTACGCTAAAGCTTATCTGTAGCAGCGCTATTTAAAACTCTGGGGTCGATACAGCGTGGCCGTGCCCGATAAGACGCATTGCGCAGCCCAGTTCAAAACCGCAAAGGTGAACGTGCACACTCAGTGCGCCTGGGAACGATGCTAAATATCTACACAGCGAACGCCAAGGCCTGACTTGTACGCTGGTGGCCCTTACCTTCACCGTCAGCCTGTTTTTCGCGCAGATGGCAGAGGCCACGTTATTACTTGGATCAAGCATACTTCAATAGCGTGGCATAAATAAGCATTCCAAACCCTTGCATTTCGAATACGACTAAACGCATCAATGTACGCTAACCTAAAACTCTCGTTGCACGCTTCACCTGAAGCGTACGCAGCGTAGTTTTAACACCGTACGCATCTTCCCCGTACGCCTAACCAAAGTGCCTAATAGTCTGACGCCAGGCGCAACCGGTGCCACAAGCATCTGTGTTTGCGCATTGCCCAGACAGCACTGTGTCCGGGCAATTCCACCTAGAAAACTTTAGGCCTTCTCACTGGCCATGAGATCTGACGTCACTCCGGTAGGACCAGTGTGTTTCGCTGCAAAGACGTGCCTATGCTTGCTCTCGTCGCTTAAGGGACATGGATTGCCAAGCCCGCCGAAAGTTTTCGTGGCGTGCTAGTGTTCTTGTTGGCGACTTGAGAAGACGAGCTTTTTCTGTGTCCGTGAACTGCAGCGTGGAATTGTGATGTGTTTTGTGGACTGGATATTGTAATCTGTATGGCTGGAAATCCGAACGGTTGGGGTGTGCTGCGTGGTGAATTTTCGCGGCGAAGGGCTGATGCTGCGAGTGTTCTTGTTTCCTAACGACAACCGAAGAACGAAATTGTAGCGTGTGGTTTGTAGAGCTGACGTCGACACCCGTTTTTTTTCGTGACCCGAAGATACGTGAGTCCTTACTACACGTTTTTAGGTCGTTCCCCATCGCCACCTTTTTCCGTTCTCGCTCCGAAATAAAGGTGTCATGTGGGCTTCTGACTTGTTGACGTAGGCGCTGGCATTAAGCTAATAAATGCTCCTAGCATTACATTCTTATACCAGGCATTTTTTCTTCGGTGTAAGTAACAACTTTGCACCTGGTGATTAGCGCCGCAGACTTTTATTACCTCTGTTTACTTGACTGATCAAAAAATGAACGGAATGCCGTTGCATTATTAGCGGATCGATTTTGTGCATATTTTGCCGGTGTTCATACCACGTTTTTGCCGTATCATTGAGCTCAGCAACTTAGTCTTATGCGATGCCTCGCAGCGTTGAGTCGGACGTTGAGTCGGACATACGTGTATGCACTTACGGTAAAGCGCTTTCTAATTGGTTTGCAGAACCACTACCGAAAATATACCGATCCAAGAGGCAGCAGTGCAGTAGAAGCAGCCATGGGGGCTACATGGCTTATTATATACCCAGTACTAACACTTTTTCCAGGCCCTAAGTTATAAGACCAACTACGCACCGTGCACTACGAGAGGTGCCAAAGAAAAAGAGCAAACGGCACTTCTTGTGTCGGTCACAAGACATTTTTGTGAAACGAAAGATTTTGTTTGTTTCTCAATCGTCATCTCTCTGATAATCTGCTTAATACCATTCTTGGGGCAGCAGCACACTCTCTCTTCAATGACTACGTGTTTTTGAAGACAGATGTTGGAAGAAGTACAAATAAAACTGCAGAGTGCGTCATAAGCAGTTTCTATGTATGCTCTAGATATAGTGGATGTGTGAGTGCGTGTGTAAGTAAATAAAAAAATAAAATTTTCCGTATTAATTTTTTCAATTTGTTGGTCCATCAAATTTTGCTCTTTTAGTTCGATCACACATTTGAAGCGTCAATCTTTGGCTTTTTTGTGGAAAAAATGGCTCACCGATGAGTCTCCAAATGCTTTATTTCACAATATTTTCCTGAACCAGTGATTTTTTCATTCAAAAGGCAGAATAAAGCTGGTAAACATGTAAAAGTTGCAGCGAACGCCTATTAATTTACTGGGAGACGATGGTGGCATTGGATTCACAGGCTCCCGTACTTGCGCTCACTCGGGCAAAATGAGTGACGTTATGGCGGCAGAGAGTAGGCCTCATAATCTTCCAGGTGGCATTCGTCAGGCTCTCTTCGCGACTGAGGGACGCCAGGCGCACTGAAACGCGCATGCGTCAAAGCAACGCAGCACGGCGCGTGCCTGCGAGTGGCATCGCCGGAATGAATGAATGAAACCATGTTTATTCCACTTTGTTCGCGCCGAGGGCGCTGCGGTGGACAGTCAGGGCACTATAGCAGGGGGGGGGGGGGGTAGAGCTGCCTCCGTTTTATTACCGGACGTCATGGAGGCAGCTAAGTGGGGGCCGCTTGAATGGCTTGAATCTTGTGGCTGTCGCGGAGCCGGTCGCCAACCGGTGGCGCGGCCGGGTCCTGGAGGAACATGATGAGTGCTCGCCAGAACTCGATGGCGCGATCAGGGGGCGAAGGCTCCGGGCAGGCCCATGTCCGGAGAGAAGAAGGCCAGGGTCCCCGTTTTATGGTGGCCAGGGCACGGAGCCTAGGCGGGTTGTACACAGGGCACTCCCAGCACAGGTGGTTGAGATCAGCCCGGCAGTTGCACGTGGAGCAGAGACCTGTCACGGGTGGTGGCGTGTCACCCCTGTGGAAACGGTTCAGCAAGAAAGGAGTAAGGAGTGTTCCTGCCTGAATTCTCCGAAGCAGGACAGACTCTCTCCGTGTGAATATCTTCGAAGGAAGCAATGGTATCGAGAGTGGATTACCCACTGCTGTGAGGTAGGCGGCGCGACGTTGTTTGGTAATGTGCTTATCTGCTATCGGATCTGCTAGCTCGGGTGGGGTAGCCAGAAAAGTGGAAGGAGTATCGGAAGCTCTGGCTAGCGCGGTGAGGAGATGAGCGCGCGCTAATCTGTGAGCCTTCTCGTTTCCGGGGATACCGCAATGCCCGGGGACCCAGTGGATGGTAACGTCATGACCACATTCGCGGAGCAGGCGCGTCTGGTGTCGGATCTTCTGGAGTACAGGATCTGTGTAAAGAACATTAGCGCATGCCCGATGGGCAGCCTGGGAATCAGTGTACACACGATGGTGAACAGGGTCAGTTTGAGGTGACATTTCGAGGGCCCACTCCAAATAATCTGAGATGCCCACTAGCTCTGCTCGAGTGCTATACATCGCATCTGCTGAAGCATGATAACGTCGGCTCTGATTTCTGTTTGTCTGGTCGTACCACGCAGTGGCATAACAAGTGTTACTGGTACCGTCTGCAGGAAGTGCAGCGTCAGTGTATACGACGCGTTCAGTCATGGGGAGTGAACTCGTGGCCCTAGCATGTCTCTTGGCGTAGTTAAGGCGCCGTGCTCGCTGATTAGGGTCCATATTCAACGGAAGTGGCTTGCCGTCGGTGAGTACCGTGATTTCCCAAGGCGGCGTTTTGTTAGGCAGCATGGGCAGTGTGTTGATGTCATACCCGAGAAGCATAAGCGTGTATCGCCCAGCATTTGTTGCGCGAAGCCTCGTTTCCTGTGTGTGGATGTGCATGTCGACGAGCTCAGTCAGATTATTGAGCTTGCTGCAGCTCTTGAGCGCATCCAGGCGTGTGTACCTTGGTAGTCCGGTAACCATGCGTTTGGCCTCGTTAAGCAGCCGGTCGAGTTTGATTATCTGCGTACGGTTGACCGGATGATACGGCAGTCCATACATGATACGTGAGACGAGAAAAGCTTGAACAAACTGCCGCATTTCGCGTTCGTTTACTCCACGAGTGCGATTAGAGATTCTGCGTAAAGCATGAAGGATTTGTTTGCTAGTCTTCGTAACGCGTTGGAACCAAGTGCTCGCTGTGCAATTCTCGTCTAAGTGCATTCCTAATATTCGGATAGTGGATTTCCTCATTATAGGTTGATTGCCAATGTGAAGTTTAAAACACCTCTTTTCTTCCTGCTTGGCAAACGTGGTTCGGCCACCATGAATGACGACAAACTCTGTTTTGTCTGGAGCGGTGTGTAAACCTGCTTCCATTGCGTAGTCGTGAATAATGTTGAGGGCTCGTTGTAAGACATCCTCCTGCTCACCGACGGATCCTTGATGCGTCCACACGGTTACATCATCGGCATACACCGCGTGTTTCAGGCCCGGTACGTTCGCAAGGCGTCTTGGTAGCTGGTACATGGCTATGTTAAAGAGGGTGGGTGAAATCACCGAGCCCTGGGGAACACCTACGTGGTTGGTTCGTACGGTACTGGCGTCTTGGCCGATTTCGACTTGGTAGCTTCGCCCTTCGAGGAAGCCCGCTATGAAGTTATACATTTTCCCTTTAATCCCAAGGGCACGTGCTTTCGTCATGATGGTACTGTGTGGTACGCCATCGAATGCTTTGCGTATGTCCACTGCTACCACAGCCCGTGGGTGCACCGAGTTAGAGTCGAGGACGTCTTCTTTTAGGCGAAGGAGTACATCTTGAGTTGATAGGCCCGCGCGGAATCCGTACATTGTAGGGGCCAAAAGGTCGCGATCTTCAAGGTACCACATCAAGCGTGTGTTAACCATGCTCTCCATGACTTTGCAGACACACGAGGTTAAAGAGATCGGGCGGAGGTTGGATAAGGTATGGGGTGGTTTACCAGGCTTCGGTATGGGCTTGACTACCGAAAACTTCCATGTGGAGGGCAGTATTCCGGTATCCCAGACTGTATTAAACTCTTTGAGGAGAGCGTGTTTGTACTCAAGAGGCATATTGCGTAAATGAGCAACGCATACTCCATCGGCTCCTGGAGCACTACGTGTGTTAGCATGTTGCAAGGCATACTCCAGCTCGAGCATGGTGAAAGGGCTATTAATTGGCTCAGTGTCTTCAGAGCTTGCATCCTTCCGGTACGTATTGGCTGTGGGGCGAGATGTCTGCGGGAAAAACACTTCAGCAGCTTGTTCGGCGAGCTCCTGTGTGCTGATGCCCTCCCGGAGGGCCACACGAGCCGCGCCATTGTAGGTCTTGCGTTGGCCGAGGAGAGAGCGCAGGATGGTCCAGACCTTTGACGTGTGGGTCTGCCCATTCATGGTTTCACAAATTGCCATCCAGCGGTCTGACGCTAACGTGGTCGTATATGTCTCAATAGAACGCTGTATTTTGCGCAACCGTGCTTTGTGATGCGCAGCGTGGCGAGACCGCCTGTACTGGGCCAGAATACGTAGCCTTCTATTCCACAGAGTGAGAAGATGCCTATCAGGTTCTGGGTGGTCAAAAGGAACCCGTAGGTTCTTGGTGGCTTGCCGCTTCGCTGCGCATAGCTGAGAAAGCAGATGGTCAATATTCTTGGCTGGAGGCTGTTGCTGTAGTAAATCGCGGTATTTGTCCCAGTGTGTGATGTGGCTTAGCCGTGTACTGGCGCGTGACTTCGTCTTCGTAATGGCGTCACCTGTGCGAAATCGTATAAGTATGGGGAAGTGGTCGCTTCCCATGCAATCATCCAGCACCTCCCACTGAAATAGCTGTGGGCGGGTGCTCCAGGTAAGGTCTGGGGATGTGTCTGCTTGGTGAACTGTCTGTCCCAGCCTCGTGTGTGTTTGGGGCGTATTGAGAAGCGTCAGCCCGTACGCCGAGGCATCCTGCATGATGCGCCTGCCACGCGGGCTGCATTTGTTGTATCCCCAGGCGACATGCTGAGAGTTGAAGTCTCCGCACAACAATATGACATCTTGTGGATAAATCTTCCTAAAGTGCGGTATGAAACTGAGATCAACCGGCGCCTTATTGGCTTTGTTCCTGGTGCTTTCAGGAACCACGTAAACGCAGAAGACAAGAATTGTACGCTGAGGTGAGACTTCCAGCCGGCAACCGACAACACTAAGAGTAGTGCTGCACCACGGTTGCGTATCTAACTGCACGTGCGTAGTTCCTCGTCGCACGTATAATGCTGTCTTCGTGGATGAATCTTGTTCTTCAGTCGGGGCGTAGCCGTCATAGCCCATTATTTTCAGCACAGGGCCGTTGACTTCTTGAAGGGCAATGACCAATGGACTGGTATCGTCTGTCTTGCTGGAGAGCCAAGTGGTCATTTCAGCCCTCTTGCGACGAAGCGAACGGCAATTCCACTGCAGGACAGTTGTCCATGGCGATGATTTTGATAAGCTAGCCATGGTAAGGCTTTGTTGCGTGAGGAGCGATAGAGTTTGACGGTACCAGAGGTGTACGCATCACAAGTGCTCCTGCGGTTGTCGTCGAAGTTGTGCCAAGAGGGAGCATGCCGGAAAGCATGATGCGCTCCATGGTGGTTTGGACGCATTTTTCAATGGCCCGAGTGATAAGCTGTTCAACTCTTTCATGAATGGATTTCTCTATTTGAGCCATACGGTGTTCTAGTCGCCGCTCGAGTTCTTGGAAAGTCGTTGGGGCGGGGGGACGTGAATGGTCACTGATAAGCGGAAGCCCCGTTGACTGAGCTACGCCCCTTCGAGGATGCTTCGTCCCTCCACCCGAGGCGGGCTGCGGCGCACAGGACCCCAGTGTTGAGTTTGATGGATGTGGTATACCATTACTAGAAGCAGTTAGCGGCACGTTCGCTGGTCGAACTACATCCGCGAAGGTGGTGCCCCCGGCGCCTTCTGACTGTGCAGCAGGTGGTGCCGGCGGCCCGGTGTAAAAACCCTGGCGTGTTGGTTTGAGCATGGGTCTTTGTAGACCTTGTGTCGCGGAAGGGCGGCGCTGTTGCTCCTGCGTATTCACTTGCTTGCGTTGCCTTTGGCAGCCGGCTTGCGTTTTTGTTCAATTTTCTTCTTTACTTCTCGTCTTTTGGACAGTTCGTGGCTGTGGCCAGGTGAGACCCACCACAGCTGCGGCACTTCTGTTCTGTGTTCGGGCATTGCGTACCCTCTTCGTGTTGCCGCAGACCGCATGTCGAGCATCTAGCTGCCGAAATATTGGGGCATTGCTCCTTGCGATGCCCTATCTTGTGGCATATGTCACAAACGGTCACTCGTGCACGATACGGAAAAACACGGATCGTAAATGACCGCAGGCCAACCTTATAGGGTAAGCTGTTACCTTCAAATGTGACCATGGCAGTGCCTTTGTCACCAAGTGGGCGTGCCTGCAGGATTTTGCACTTGCGGCAATGTAATGAGTTCATTAGTTCCTCAGAGGTCATGTCTCCAGCATTGCGAATGATGCCTCTGATTTGATTGCGAGTAACCGCTTCATATGCTTGAAAAGGTACTTCCTTTCCTCCGATTGGCAGAGACGCTATCGCGAGAAGGGCGTTGCACACCTCCGGTTCAGCCGCGTCGACTGCGAGCTGGTTGCTATGGTCTAAATAGCGAACCCTGAACTCTGGAAGTGGGTCTTCCTCAGGGATGTTGAGATGAGCCGAAATGCGGCGAGTTATTACTCTATCTAGTCGTATGAACTGCTCATCCATGATGCGGCATGGTTGCTTAGGCCGAAGAATGACGGTGTGCTGATAAGCGCGCGGGGCACCTGAGCTCGGCGTCACCACGACCGCCGCATGGTTCTGCTGCTTTCGGCGATAGCTGACTGGTGTCCAACCATCCTCTCCGTTTTGGTAACTAGCGGAAGCAAGGAGCGTGTGACGTGCACTTCTCATGTGGGAGTGATCCCTGGGTATGCTAGTGTGCTGTCGTTCGGGCGTCGGTATGAGCGAGCCTCGCGCACGTTTCTCTCCATTCGGTGCGGTAGAAATTATGCGAGCTTGATGAAAAGTATTTTCAGACTTGCCTTCAATGCTATTCTGTTCCTCGAGCTCCCGGAGTGGGGGCGAATGGGTTGGTGTCCGGCAGGAGCAGCACCCGTGAAGGCATGGTAACGGCAGCCGAATTGTTCGTTGAAGTCGGTGATGTCACCGAGGCAGTCAGGTCGTCTGAAGTCTGTAGGTCCATATCCTCAGGCAGCGGCACGTCGGCTGGGAGCACGCAGGACTCTGGAGAGGCCATGAAAGCTCGAAACCCCGACGGGTGATACTAGCGGCAATGGCCGCCGGCAGCTAGCCGGGCGGCGGTGCCGCCGACGAGCTCAGAAGGCAGCCTCCCAGTATCAGCTGCAGCCGGTAGATAACGAGCGAGCAAGCAGCTAGCGCAGCAACAGCTGCGGCGATGGCTTGACAGCGAAGCGCTGGCCAAGTGTCGATATCGTCGGAGCGCGCTCGAAACACGTCCGTTCACATCGGACGCTCGAGAGCCTATCTCTGGCATCGCCGGCGTGACGCGACGAAACAAACGCTGGCGCGCACGCGCATCGGGTGACGTCAAAGTGGCATGTAGTCAGGGTGGCATGTAGTCATGTTCCTACATGACACACATCTTATCATTATCATGTTTGGACGTGTCGTCTACCTATGTCGTCCATTCGCGTAACGTATACCGAACTGGGAGCATGTGAAGCAAGCAAAATCGCCACGAGCGCATCATGAGCGTAGAATAAAGTGATGCTGTTACATGACACGCATCTCATGATTATCATGTTTGCGTCAATCTCATACTTTTGTTATCCAGTCAATTTCCGTTACACACAACTTGGGATATGTGAAGCTAGCGAAACGGCCGCGAGGGCATCATGAGCGTGGCTTGTAGTCAAGATGTTACTTGATGCCCACCTGATGATTATCACGTTTGCACCATTTTCATACATACGTCATCCTTTCGCGTGCGGTAATACCAAATTTGGTATAAGTGAAACACCCAAAACGGCCGTGAGCGCACCATGAGCGTGGCATGTAGTTTTCTTTTCACATGACACGCATCTCATGATTATCAAGCTTGAATTAGTCACGTGCCTTCATTATTCATTCACGTCCCGTAAAGCCAAGTTTGGTACATGCGAAGCTAGCGAAACCGCCACGAGCGCATCTTGAATGTAGCATTTAGTCATGCTGTTACATCACACGCATGTCATAATTTTTATGTCAGAATCTGTCACTTGTTTTCCCAATGTAGTCACAAAACCACCGCAAGAGCTGCAGGATCATGATATGTATATTATCACATACAAGTCAGAATTGCCATGTTACGACTAGTCACTTATACTTATCATACAGTCATGTTATGCATACCAGTTTTGGTATCGATGCCCTTATCGAAGGACCAGGAGAGCTAAAAGTCGTAGGCGGCTAAATAGTTCGAAGAAAGCTATGATCAAGTTTTTCAAAGTTGGCTAAGAAATTCTTCGCAATTGATATTGTTGGCATTCCTTATTTAGCACTTTCAGCATAGCCATGACTTTGTCCGGGCCCGGAGCCGCGGATGGAAGGCTAAGTGACGCCTTTAATAGTTCAGCCCCAGAAATTTTAGTGAATACTTCATCACTTATTGGATTCATTGAAGGAGGTAATAAACGGGAAGAAAAACGATGCTCTAA
This sequence comes from Rhipicephalus annulatus, assembly GCA_013436015.1. Lineage (NCBI taxonomy): Eukaryota > Metazoa > Arthropoda > Arachnida > Ixodida > Ixodidae > Rhipicephalus > Rhipicephalus annulatus. Next base: position 122,076 of record WOVY01011108.1, on the reverse strand, counting down.
CTCATGGCCAATCACTTCCCACGAGTATTTTATTTCTAGCGGAAACAAAATAAAAGAATCTGCATATACAGGCTGTGGAATAAATTTATTTTCACGCAGAAATATATATAGTGCACTTTGATTTTTCGATTTCGAGAGGTAATGGAACTTTCGGATATGGTAGGGTCCTTTTGCTTTCAAAGCTGTTCATGTCCCCACGAAGATCTGATGTTCGTTCCAGTTTTGAGGGCACTGGTCATACCGGTACATTTTCCAGGCTGCCTTACGGCGCCTATCATCTCTAGAATAATGATGAGTCCACCAAGGAGCATTAAAGTTCTGCTTTACAGATGAAACAAAAAAAATTCTGCTTTCTCGAGGGAATTCTTTAACACAGAATAGCTGCTCAACGTTTTTACTTTGAGCTTGCATCTGTTGTGGAGGAGAATGGGGGCAATCAATAATTGTTTAAAAATAGAGTAATTTACAGACATTGGTACATTAGAAGCTATTGGGCAACCAAACTCGTTACTGCAAACGTTACTGGCAAATGGTCGTTATTCATAGTGCAATCAACGTTTGACCAAACTGACACATTCTGGCTTGTTACTCCTGGGAGTCCACACCGAACGTCAATGCCTCTGCAAAGGCAAGCTGTGTCAAGGCCAGCGATCAAGCCCACCTGACGCGATCAACTCGAGGACGTCATCAAGTGGCGGCGCCGGTCTGTCACCCAAAGCGTAGCTCCGAGCTCCCTCACCCCAAAAGCCCGATGAAGCAATCGGCGCCTTCTAGTCTGGTGAGTCTTACGCAATGCGTGGCAACATACCTCGTCCTTGGGCGCAACCATGCGAAGCGGTGGGTCTCCGTTGGAGAATTCTGACATCGCGGCCAGCGATGCTTATGGTTGAACGTTGGTGACGCAAAGATCCACCCGGTGCTTATAAAAAATGCCAAGCGGCGCGTCGCCAGCAGTTGTCCTATGCGGCAGCGAGACGCCGACGAATGCGTGCGAGAGAAGACATCTCGGCTCTTCGAGTTCCTAAGCTGTCAGCCCCACGGTCAAAATAGTAGCGCCTCTATTTCTATGCTGTACATGAACCTTGTCTTAACTCACCGTTGTCTCGTCAGCTCGTCTATCAGCTCTGCGCAGAAGCAGTCGCGAGCTGAGTAACACACGCTACCAAACGGCTGGTGACCTTGGGGGCGGAGTTCAGAGCAGTGGCGCCTTCAGGAACGTTTTGGCGTCGCGCCTTCTTAACAACGGTCGACAGCTGTGGGATTGGCCGGGGTCAGTGACATTGATGCGGTGAGTGCCTGATGTTTTCCCCTCAGTTCACCAGACTACTCTATCACAGGTTATAGTAGTTTAGAGAAGGGCTGTGTGAAGCATTGGTGAGTGAGCTTTGATCGTTTCAAGCCATGTCAGAGCGCTTTGAAACCAGAGTTAATGCGGAGGGTATAAACACGGCAGTGTTAAACATTGCTTGCGCGTCTTGCTAGTAGACTTATAGTGGGTACGTCAAGTGGATTCTTAACAGGGGCAAACAGCAAAGGGCCAGTGTGAACGATGGAGAACATTAAAGTGAAGACAGACATTGAAATTTGTGAGGAACTTGGCATTACTCTGGGCCGTGTGAAACGAAAGCAAGCGCTCGTTGAGATTATGAAGGATGAAGGAGTGTCAGCTGAGGAAGTCGATGAGGCCTGGGCGGATATCAAAGCATGCCGCGAGGATGCTGAAAGGCGAAAATGTCGTGATCGTGAGGAAGCTGAGTGACAGGAGCGCCTCGAGTTAAAACAAGTAGAATTGGCAATCCTACAGCGTTCGCAGGCGCCTAGCATAGCTTCTGTGACAGTTGAGGTCAGCGGTTATAGAATGCGGGACCACGTGCCACCGTTCGTTGTTGGCGAGGAGATGGTGAAGTGTTTCGTCAAGTTTGAACACGCCTGTGAGCGAAATGCTTTAGCGTGGTCTCTTTGGGCGCAGAACCTGTTAGTTCTTCTTCCCGGCGAAGTGTCCGACGTGATAACGTGCTTGTCGAGGGAAACTTTGGAGAGCTATGACGATGTTAAGGAAGTGCTCTTGGGAAGTTATAAGTTTTTCCCCGAGGCTTTCAGGCAAAGGTTCCGGTATGCTAAAAAGGGGAATGAGTCACACGTTGACTTCGCGTTTCGTCTTCAAGCCGGTTTAATTGAATGACTCAAGGGCGAAGGTGCTTATGACGATCGCGATAAAACGGCAGAATGCATTGGATTGGAGCAATTCTTCCGCTGCATCGAGGAGAATGTCTAGCTCTGTCTGCAGGACAAACTTAGTGAAGTAGAGCTAAACGAGGCAGAAGAGCTAGCTGAGGAGTATTATACTCGCCGAAAGTTGCACAGCAAGGCAGTGCGTGTTGTAAAAAATATTAGGAAAGAAGGCTTTTCAAAGAAACCTGATCAATGAAAACCCACTGCGCACCGTAATGTCTCTTGCGAAGGACACTTTCGGGGAAGGTCAAATGGAAGTGAAGAAATCGAATGAGGTTCCTAAACAACGCACTGATACCACTCGGGCGTTTGAATCACGAAAGCCACTAATCTGCTACAACTGCAAAAATGAAGTGCACATCGTGAAAAACTGTAGGCAAAAGTTTTCTTTCACAACTATGCGAGAATCAGATAAGAACATGCGGTTGTTAGAGCCGTATCTCTAAAATATTAGTGTGAATGGGAAAACGTGTCGAGCACTTCGAGACTCAGCGGCAACCATGGACGTTGTTCATCCTTCGTTGGTGTCTCCGGACGACTTTACAGGAGAATGCGCATGGACCAGGCAAGTCGCCGAGGAGCAGAGTGGTTGCTTACCAATCGTTACGGTTGTCATTGAAGGCCCGCTCGGTAAGCTTCGCACCAAAGCGGCTGTGTCTGCCGCGCTTCCCAATCGTTTTCCTTATCTTTTTTCTAATAACTCAAAGCAGATTCTCAAAAAGCAGGGTAACTCATTCTTCTCCGACTTAACATACATGGCCCTCACGCGATCGCAAGCGCCGAAGCTTTCGAAGGAACTTGATCTTGTTCAGTGCGGTCAAACACCACCTGCAAAGCCTGCTGATCTGCGTGACCTTGGCGGCGAGTCAACGGAACCTCAGACAGAAAATTCTTCGTGTGAGTCACTTGAGCGGTCACTCGAGCTGCCCATCGCAGAAGCAACTGGCGTGGTCACTGTCGGCGGAGGAGACGACATGGCGCCATTGAGTCAGAATGGGAGGGGTGCAACACTCTCGCCTGTAGCGGAACGTTCGAGTGAGCTGTCGAGGGTTGATCGAGAAACGGTCATTCGAGAGCAGCGTGAGGACCTCTCGAATAAAGCGCTAATGAAAAGCGTAAACTTGCGAAAAAAGAAAAGGAATGTTTTTTTAGAAGGCAGGGCTCCTGTATCGGAGCTACACAAATGTGCAAGGTCGCCAGTATGAGCAGCTCTGGTTGCCACAGAAGTATCGTCGCCAACTATTAAAACTGGCGCATGAAATGCGTGGGCAGGTAACCTCGGCATAAAGAAGACCAAAGCTAGAGTTTCCCTTGAATTTTATTGGCTGAAATGATGGAAGGAAACGGAAGACTTCGTACGCTCATGCGACACTTGTAAAAGAGCGGGAAAATCCACGGACAAGTGGAAGGCATCCATGAAGCTCGTGCCAATTATCACAGAACGTTTTCGGCGCCTAGTAATTGATATCGTCGGGCCATTGGCATGTTCAAGGCAAGGCTGTCTGTACATCCTGATGGCTCTCTGTGTGGCCACAGAATTTCCGGATGCAATAGCACTTAAGGCGCTCAATTCCCCTCATGTCGTGAATGCACTACTATCTATATTTGCGCGCGTCTGATTTCCTTCTGAAATCTAATACGACAGTGGTAGTGCCTTCGCCATCTGCCCTACCTCTACCTTTTTGGATAAATGCGAAATAAAAGTAGTGCATGGCTCGATCCATCACCCGCAATTTAATCCGGTAGAGCGTGTGCATTCCGTTCTGAAATGGATACTGAGAGCTCTTTACTACGAGCACAAATGCGACTGTGAAGCGTGTAATCCTCCCGCTATGTTCGCTTTGAGATCAGCTCCTCATGAGAGCACTGGTTTCAGCCCTGCAGAGGTTGTGTATGTCAGGAGTTTGAGAACACCATTGCGAATGCTCTGCGAGTCCTGGGAGGGATTTGATTAGGACCCTGATGTAGTTGCGAATATTCTAGACCTCTCTCAGAGGCTTGGAGGAACGAAACATCTCGTGGAAAGCCACATGAAGGTTGCACTAGTGTTGCCGAAGGAGTACTACGACAAATTGGCGAAGAAGCGCACCTTTGAAGTAGGTGGTCAGGTAATGCTGCTCTGGCTGTCTAAAAAGAACAAGCTTGAGGTTCATTGGGATGGGCCCGCTAAAATATTATCGAAGCTTTCTGATACCAATTATGAAGTGAAATTAGAAAGGCGGCCGAAACCAAATTACCACAGTAACTTGATGAAACCATACACTCAACTTCAAGCGGTCGTAAACCTGCTTTTGAAGGCTTCAGAGGAAGAAGGGGCAAAAATTTTGACCTCCAGTGATGTATGTAATCGAAAGGGGACCGGAGCTAACCTTGAAGCAGTTGCACCTAGAGTCTAGGTAAAGTGAAGTCCAGAAGGAGGACTTGAAAAGGATTGTTTCCGAGTTTAAAGACGTGTTTTCAGATCGTCTCGGAAGCACGGCGGTGATTGAACACGATTTTGAGCTCACTTGTGAGGAGCTAATTCGTAGCAAGCCGTATCTATGTTCCCCTGTGAAAAAGCAGACCACGAAAGAGGACATCGATAAAATGCTGGAGTTGGGAGTCATAGTAGCGGGCGAGAGTGACTATACATCCTCTTCAATAGTGGTTCAAGTGCCGGGAAAAAATTCGAGGCCATGCATCGTTATCGATTATCGGCGTCTTAACGCCATAACTCGAGACCAAACTTACCCGATACCAAACCTAGAGGAGAGGGTAGAAACTATGTCAAAGTCTCGCTATAGTCACACGTTAGACCTTGTGCGAGAGTGTTTGCAAGTCCTCATTACGGAGCGTGCTAGCCGCTATGCCGCATTCGTTTCTCGTATCGGAACGTATTGTCCACTTAAGCTGAGCTTTGGATTTAAAAATGCGCACTTTTGTTTTTCAGGCTTAATGAACCACGTTCCTAAAGGCCTCTCTGAGTTCGCTCTGCCGTATCTTCACGATGTCATTATCTTCTAAAACAACTGGGGAGAACATGTCGAGCATTTACGAGTCATGCTGAACAGGTTGGAAGAAGCTGGTCTTACCGTGAAACCTATTAAATGTCACCTAGGGCGTAGCGAGGTGTCTTACCTGGCACACGTTAAGGGGCGTGGCCGGCGTAGACTTTCAGAAATTAAGGTAGCTACCATCGTGAACTATCCACGACCAACAACAAAACCTGACATAACGGCACCCTCGGGCCTGGCTGGATACTATCAGCATTACGTGCAAAACTACTCTAGCATGGCCAGCTCTCTAACTGACGCACTTCGAAAGTCGGAGCCGGTTAAAGTGGTACGGGACTCAGAAAAGGAGAATGCATTTTGCAAGCTGAAACAGGCCCTAAGCGAAAAGCCCGTTTTCATGACACCCGATTTCTCTAAGAGATTTGTCTTTCATTGCGACGCGAGTGTTCACGACATGGGAGCTATATTGTTCCTGGAAGACAGTGCTGGTGACGAAAGGCCAGTTTTGTATTTAAGCCAAAAACTCAGCGGCAGGGAAGAGGCATACAGTCCCTCTGAAAAAGGAATGTTGTTGCGTCGTGTGGCCGTTCAAAAGCTAGCCTGTTATGTCTCCGGTTCGAGGTTTGCGGTTGAAACGGACCACTGTCCTCTAACCTGGTTAAATAACATGTTGCCTAAAAGAGGCCTAATACTGAGGTAGAGCAGAATACTCCAACAGCACAACTTTGACGTTCGCTACAAAAAAGTAAAGCTAAACACTAATGCAGACCCATTGAGCCGTGCGTTTTAGTTAGTACCTTCTCCACTTTTGTGTCTCTCGCTGGCGGTTCGGGGCATTACTTTGTCCTCATCACGGCCTTAGCTGAGTGCTCTCGTCCAGAGTAATCTCAAGGGGCCAACTTTATGTTGCATTCTATTTAATTGAAAAGTTATAAGTTTAAAAAATTGAGTTCTCACTTTAAGAGTCTTGTGTCCCACATGTGGCTCTTGAGGTAGAGGGAACGAAATTCTGACAGACACGTAGCTAGATATATGGTGTACTATACTTTTTTTTGTGTTCTGTCGGGTAGCCGAGGGCTTTTGCTTGGGTCGTGTGTTGTCTGTCTCGAAGCGTTCTGGACAAGTTGCAGAACCATCGACAAGTGCTGAGACCGAAAATGCTTGCCTACAAGTTTTGGCGACAAGCTTGTGGAGCTGGGATACGTCCTCAAGAATGCGATGTGTTCACGGAACTGAGTCTAGAGTTACATTCTCCCCATGAACTTGGAGGTGAACCTTGAGGGACCTGGCAAACGAGCACGCCAGACATCCGAGCCATATGGAAGCAGCTCGTCTTTCCGGCGCATTGTCTGGTGGTGGGGGTGCTGTTAAGCCTGGGAGTCCACACCGAACGTCAATGTTTCTGCGAAGGCAATCTGTGTCAAGGCCAGCGATCGAGCGAGCCTGACCCGATTGACTCGACGACGTCATCAAGGGGCGGCGCCGGTCTGTCACGCAACGCACAGCGAGCTTTCTCACTCCACGAGCCCGATGAAGCAATCGCCGCCTTCCAGTCTGGCGAGTCTTACGCAATGCGTGGCAACATCCCTCGTCCTTTGGTGCAACCACGCATAGTGGCGGGTCTCCGTAAGAAGATTCTGACAACATGGCCAGCGGCGCTTCTGGTCGGACGATGGTGACGCAAATATCTACCCGGTGCCTATAAAAAAGCCAAGCGGCACGTCGCCAGCAGTTGACATATGCGGCAGAGAGAAGCCGACGGATGCGCGTGAGAGAAGGCATCTCGGCTCTTCGAGTTCGCCCCGCCACGGTGGTCTAATGGCTAAGGTACTCGGCTGCTGACCAGCAGGTCGCGGGATCGAATCCCGGCTGCGGCGGCTGCATTTCCGATGGAGGTGGAAATGTTGTAGGCCCGTGTGCTCAGATTCGGGTGCACGTTAAAGAACCCCAGGTGGCCAAAATTTTCGGAGCCCTTCACAACGGCGTCTCTCATAATCATATGGTGGTTTTGAGACGTTAAACCCCACATATCAATCAATCAAATCTTCGAGTTCCTAAGCTGTCAGCCCCAGGGCCAAATTAGTAGTGCCTCTATTTTTATGCTGTACATAAACCTTGCCTTAACTCACCGTCGTCTCGTCCGTTCATCTATGAGCGCTGCGCAGAAGCAGTCGCGAGCTCAGTAGCACACGCTACCAAACGGCTGGTGACCTTGGCGGTGGAAATCGGAGCAGTAGCGCCTTTGGGACCGTGTTGACGTCGCGCTTTCGTAACAGGCTGCAGCTTGTAAAAGTCACGTCAGAAACTCAAACAGTACTACCCCTCTCCTACGTGAAGCTGCCTGTTTTAGACATGGAAGGCGATTATTTTGTGCCTAACATCACAAGCGGCTGCCACATTCTTCAGTTTTTAACCCCCAAGTAACATGACGGGCTTTGGAATATCTCCTGCCAATGAAGAACTTCTACCACACCTGCCGAATATGGCATCCACTGCCTGGGTGTCTTGCACACCTGACGAGATGTTAGCATTGGCTACTGAAAATCCTGACCAGTTAAAAGTGTTACGTTCATACGTGATATTTCACATTCTGGCGAAAGCAGTTTGAATGCGTGCTTTGTGTCAAGGCATATTCTATTTAATATGATTGTCATTATGCCCCCAACTCTTGAAGGGTCTTCTAACATAAACAACCGGTAATTTTTATAGTAACGATTACTATCTGGATGGAGCCAAAATTATCGTATTAAAACTAAATCAATATTTAAATTAGCATCAAGACAATGTAAATCAGTAATAGCAGAAAATACCAGGAGACAAACCTATTATAAGACTTTCAGGGATGCTATTTTCGTAAAAGAATTGTTGCGGACGCAACATCTCTAAAACTTTCCCCTTGAGCACTTTACTGGGTGGAGCCTTTTCTCACTTGGACTTAAGGAAAAGGACTTAAGGAAAAGGACTTGGACTTAAGGTTCAGCGGGGACCAGCTGTGGCTTTGAGTCCGGGTATCTAGATCGACATCTGTAGCCACCTGTAAGTCTAAAACATGTTCCTGACTAGGCACCGAAATACACACTAAAAAGTCACAGGTGTTAGCGGCGGTATTCATCATATTGTTACCAACTGAATCAACCACATTTACACGCAGCGGTTGAGGAGACTCGGGAGAACCTCTTGATTATTGGGGCAGTCGAAGCTTAGCAAAAGTGACTGCTGACAACGTGAGCTATGCATTCGCTGATGCTATATGCTAGAAGCTCCATCACCCTTGTCATAGCTTTTTCTGCTGCTGCCTCAACTGCCTGCGTGATAGACGTCTTCGTTAACGTTTGGCGGGCTGTAACGTCAGCATAACAATGAGTTCTCTTCTCAGCAGTTGCAATGGCTTCCCTCCTAGGACATGGCCACTTGTCTACAATTTCTAACACCTGCATTTCTTGTGGTCTACTTGGGCAATCTGCATTGTCGGCAGCACCAATTCCACTTTAAAGGCAGCACAAGTTACCCCAGGCCGCGCAGTCTCCATCGGAATGTGCTTCACCACATTTGCAACACTGCATATCGAATTTGCAACCATCTGCACTATGCCTATATCTCAACCAGTTATGACAGTGCAATGAACGTGGCGGTAGTTGATTCACTCCGAATACTAAGGGAGTGAAATGGAATGAAAAAAACTTGATTTCTGTCCTGCAGGACGCGCTTAGCGCGTAGCAGTCATGTCCCACGTAGGGACCGACAGGGATTACCTGGCGGCCGTTTCGTGGGCCTGCTGGAAGTCCCATTGCTGGTCGGCGAGAAGTGAGCTCCTGAGGGACCTCTCCCACTTGTTTGAGGTAGAGTCGGGAGGAGTGTTTCGCACTCTCATAGCATGTGTGCGAGGGTCGCCGTGTGTCCACACGAGGGGAATGTTTCGGTACAACTGTGTCTGTAACAGGCGTAGGGTTAATGACTGTGGTCTGTTAAGTTTAGGTTGTGGGTGTGGGAAATTGAGGCGTTGAAGGTAAAAGTGATTTTGTTATGTTATTGTACGTAATGGGTGCATTTCGATTGGACTCTAACTCAGCAAGATAGGGTTGCCCTGTGGTGGTGCGGTCGGTAAGTGCGTGTGCTGCATCATGGACGGTCTCATTGAGGTTGTATGGGGCACCCGGCACCTGGCTGAGATGGGTGGAGAACCACATGACACTGTGGTGCTTCAGGGCACTCGGGTGCGCTCTGCGCAGGACGCGTAACGCCTGGTCGGAGATGAATCCGCATTCGAAGGCTTTGATGGCCGGTCTGCAGTCGCTGTAGGTGAGTTCCCGTTTGCTGTCCAGAATAGCTATAGCTACTTGCAGCGCTACTTCGGGGTTTCGGGTGAAAATGTGGCAGAGTTGGGAATCTGCTGCGCGGATGACACCACAGCCTCGTGAAGGCACGGTTGTTGTGATAGGCAGAGGCGTCCACGAACGAGGCGTTGTCCGCTTCTATGTCTACGGGCTTGAGAATGGCGGTCACCCGCGCAAGGCGCCTGCCTCTGTTGTAGTCGTGGTGTACATTTTGCGGAATAAGAGCGATCGTGATAAGGTCGCGGAATTGATGCGAAATAATAATCAACTCTGGGGGGTCCTTGGCCATCAATGAGAAGAAGCCGAGCTCACGCAGAATATGGCAGCCTGCCTTGGTGGGGTGAGTCGGGTGAATTGCACGTGTTCCTGAGCTTCAGTGATCTCTTCCAGCGTGTTATATATGTCAACCTTGAGGAGTCTGTACGTTGGAGTGGTGATAGGGAGGTGAAAGGCTCGTTTGTTCATTTTTCGAATAAGCGCATTGAGTTGATGGCACTCAGCACGTAGCCATTTGTGCATAGTGGCAACGTAAGTAAAATGGCACAAAATAAACGTGTGTACAAGACGCAACAGGTATTCTTTGAGGTGATGATGCCAGTTGGCTACTATACGTACAAGTCGTACAGCATTCTCAGTCTCAGTTTTGAGCTTGCGTACTGTTTGGGTGTTGGTTCCGTGGGACTCGATGATCATGCCGAGTACCTTGATGGCGTCTATCCTGGGTACTGCCCCACCATCTCTGGCATGGAAGGTGATATTGCATTACACGGAAGTACCCACCCATTGGGCTTGGTACCCCGGCGTTCGGGCAAATATATCAACAGCTTCGACTTCGTGGGTGAGCACCAGAGACCAGTGTGGTCGAGGGAGAACTCAGCAGTGTCGATGAACTCTTGTAGGGCGGACTCAATGAAGCCATCCGACCCTGTCGAGCACCATATGGTTACATCGTCCGCATAGATAGTGTGGTTTAGCCCTAAGGACTATGCTTTAAATTAAGATGGACATGATGTACCCGGAAAAGTTGAATTCACCGACTCCGTAGAGAATTGCTTGTTGTCTACAGCTCGACTGCACCTGTAGGCAGCCACTATGCCTGGCACATAAAGCTTCGCAAGAGTTTCAGCTGGGCTTACGAGTGCATCTACAACTCTCACGACACGTTCAGTACAGCCAGATGCTGTGGTATGTACGCACTCACTGGTAATATTGCAAAACACTAACATTTTAGGCGATTTTTACACATGCCTGGTCTGGTGAGTGGAACAAGAACATGTCTGTTTGGCGAGTGACCAAACAGCCGCACATCGGTAATGCTATTTTAGCTTGGAGTCGCTGCATGGAGCTCTTCTTAAATCACTTTGGGTTATTGAACCCAATGAAGTCCCCATTCAAGGGTACCAGAGCACCGGAAATGCTGGTCGAGCCATTGTGGAGAAGTATGTCACGTGGTAAGTCATCGTTTTGTCTGTGTGACCGTCCATCCGCCCGTTCGTGCGTGCGTCTGTTCGCGCGTCCGTCCCTGCGTTCGTCCATGCATCCGCCCCTGCGTCCATTTATGCGTCCATCTATGCTTCTGTCTGTGTGTCCGTTCGTCCATCTATTCAACACTCCAAGAACCACCACCTGGCATCTTTTCATCATATATTCCCCTTGTAGAAGCACCGCCATCCAGCGGACATTCCGAGGACTAAACAAGAGGTGGCACACGCACACTTTCATACGGCTTGCGCTTCGGGTCTACTTCCCACCTTTAACCACCTTGAGTTCGTGGTATATACTAGTTCACTGTATTCATGGCACTACAGCCCAACGCTCGGTAAATCTTTCTAATAACAAGGAGGTTACGCCCAGCGAGTATAACGTAGTAACCTTTTCCTGTCAGATAGTGCTCAATGTACATGCCAATGGCTGCTAATGGGAAACGAGAGACCAGAGAAGTAGGCTTTTACTTTCTTACAGCTTGCGCTTCGTATCTACTTCCCACTTTTAAGCACTTCTAGTTCATGGTATATACTAGTTCATTTTATTCATGGCACTGTGGCTCAACGCTCGCTAAACCTTTCTAAAGCTAAGGAGGTTACACCCAGCGAGTATAACGTATCAACCCTTTCTTTTCAGCTAGTGCTCACTGTACATGCGAATGGCTGCTAATGGGGATCGCAGCGTGTGCGTTATATAAAAGCCGAATGCTCCTGTCTCTCTTTCCCCCTTAGCAACCATTAGCATGTACATTAAGCACTATCTTTTATTTTTCAACAACGCATAAAACAAATCTCTCACCGGCACCACCTTGGAGGTTAAAATGTTATACTTGTTACACATACAACGGCTACGAGGGACGAAAGGGTGCCGCTATAATGAGCTTCGCCCCTAAACAACTGATTCTGCAGAAAATGCGCAGTACACCCACATTTCTTTGTGAATCTATTCAACTTACCGGTACATAGCCAACCAACCAGCACTGGCACAGGAGCAGACCACGTCCAAGAAAAATGGTAGGACACGATGAAGAATGAACACACACAACGCACGCTGGAAATTTTCACCGGAAGTAAAACACTGAATAACACAAAGCTAAAGTTGTTATACTATCGTATTCTATTTATAAATAATGGACAGTGCGAAGAAATTGAAACCAAGTCATCAATAAACAAACAAACTAACATTCGAGTAAATTTCTTTATTTGCTGTTACCGAAAACAGCATGACAGACAACCACTTCACGAGAAGCTAGTGTAGTGCTGTCAAACGATTACTTACTGCAACATTTATTGCTATTCCTATCAGCCTAGTTGTACCTGCAGTTAACTGTGCGAACAAAGCAGTCCCGCCACGTAATTTATAATCATGTAACGCGCCGTCTGAGAGGACGGTGTACAAAGAATGAGCAAGCAGCACGCGGCTATTCTACTTTGGAGGACACAACACGTTCACTGCTATTTTTTATTTCCGCACATCCGCAAGGACCGTAAACGAAGAGAGCATTTGTCGCTAATAGTGCTGCCGTTTTTATTTAGGACTACCAGTGACAGTATTTGATGTAACACCAAGCTGACCGAACTTCAAGTACGCAACACACTGTGAGTGAGTCATGCCGTTCCGCATACGGTGATCCATGGTGCTATGAACCAAGGCGTATAGGCACAGAGCTTTGCGCCAACCACGTCATGTAAAGGACGTATGCGGTGGTGTGACCAAGACGCCCCCCCCCCTAAATTTTAATCATGTAACGGACTGTCTGAGAGGATGGTTCACAAAGAAGGAGCAAGCAGCACGTGGTTACTGTACTTGTGAGGACACACCGCGAGCGCTGCCATTTTTAGTTCTGCACATCCGCAAGGGCAGTGAATGAAGAGAGAGTTTATCGCTACTAGTGCTGCCATCTTTAAAAAATTGCCCACAGCTTCCCTCGGGGGAACACCGAGGAGGATGCGGAGCATATTATTGGTTAACGGGGTGTTAAAGTGCGACTTACTTGGGTCGATGGCTAAATTGGTTAACGTGGTTGTGAAATGGGGTGTTAAATTGCGACTTACTTGGGTCGATGACTAAATTGGTTAACGTGGTTGTAGGAGGGGGTGTTAAATGAGTGAACACGTACACACGTATGCGAAAGGGCGGCGCTGGTCGAAGGGACGTCGATCATTGTGTTTGTGGATTCGTTGGCATTCATTTCACGGCGACTTCGGACGTCGACGCGCCGTACAAACCAACGGACGAGCGGCAACTGAGCGAGCCAGCGCCGACCTTGAGTATATATACAGCGCGACGGCGCATGCGCTGTCAGCTGTCGAATGTTCTCGAAGGAGAAGCGCGCGCGCGGCACAGATGGCGACGGCGCGACGGCGCATGGGCTGTCAGCTGTCGATTGTTCTCGAAGGAGAAGCGCGCGCGGCACCGATGGTGGGCGACGGCGCGACGGCGCACTACAAGGCGCGAGTATAAGATGCTTCCGCATCTAAAAGGACAACCAGTGACAGCCATTTGATGTAACTTTAAGCTGACAGAACTACGAGTACGCAACACACTGTAAGTGAGGCATGCGATCGCGCATACGGCGATCCACGGTGCTATGAACGACGGCGTATATGCAGAGAACTTTGCGCCAACCACGTCATGTAAAGACCGTATGCGGTGGTGTATTTAACAGTTCAGCTAATCAAAACGCTCTGCCTGTAGTGCTAACGGCTCTTGCGCTAACAGCGAAGGTGGCATTTCGCGTTAGTGTTGTGAACAGGATTGATGCATAAGACCCTCATCGCATGATGACGACTTCATGACACCATAGGTCACAAAATTTGTTTTGGCATAACGTCACTATGCTATCATGAGACGTCACATAACATCTTCACTTTTTCAAAGGAGAGCAGATCAGTTAGGCAGAAATAAGTGAGGCGAGGTGCAGAGAGCATAGAGTGCCTTCTATTCTTGAGGCACATGCATTAAAGGGAAGCTGAAGAGATTTCAGAATTAAATCAAACTTCGTGCTTAGGAAGGACTGACATTATTGTGGATGATGTCATAATTGTTTAGCGGTTGTAAGAGCAGGAGCTTTATAACAGGCAAAATAAAAGCTTGCATTGCTCTGCCCCCACGAGCGCGTAGAAAGTTTCGGCGTGTACACGTACGTCATATTCGCTTTCTCTGGCTTGGATCAACCGTTCTTTCTTATTTTCAACCACGGCCTCTATGACTGACTCATGATGTGCCGTTGCCGAAACTGAAAGAAGAGGCTTGCTACACTTCAGCAGTGCTACTGTTGCAGATGACCTGACATGTCACGAATACGTCACCGTGTTCGCTCGGCGTCTCAGGAAATTTCGCGGCCACGGCCACTACTTTTTTTGCTTAAAAGTGCCATTGGCGTTCACTTTTAAGAACTCACACATCACTTCTCTATTTCAATAAGGATCAAATTGTCCTTACATGCTTCTAAGTCACTTTTTAGAAAAGTGCTTCAACTTCCCTTTAAAGCTTTTTTAAACCATGTTAGGCGCGGAAAGCTTTTGGGTTGGTGGGCTGGGATGTCTAATGCATTGGTCGAGTAGAAAAAAAGATCTCCCTCACCTTCGAGTCGGGTTATGGTCAATGCATACTTAGGACTCCGTGAATGTTTTTCCTACACTAAACCAGTCTCCGTTTGGCCACCGAAGCCCACTGCGCGAGTGCAGAGCACTGCGAAAGTGCAGGTTGAACTATTTTAATTGAGGACATTGTAGCGCAAACATAAAAAAACGCAGATCAGAGAAAAAAATAGAAGGGAGCAGGAAGGTCGGGCTTTTCTGCTTCCTAACATGATTTCTGCTTTCTATCAGCAATTAGAGACGCCCGACCTTTCTGCTCCTCTTTGTTATTTTCTTTCGTTTGCGCTTTCTAAGTTTTCACCCCTGTGTACTGCATATACGATAACCAACTCGCCTAACAACAAGTTTTACTGAAACCTATCAACACGTGGCGCATTCGGTTTGGCGAGCTGGACGGATCCACACCCATTAGATCCAGCTGGCTGGCGTCAAGCCTGCCACCACGTACGTTAAATCATACAGTCATGATCAAAAGTGATCGTGTCCTTGGATTTGGGTAAAAAAGCTGCGCTAACATCGACGGAGAGTTCGTTCTCGTAAAAAAGTCCTGTTATGGACCTATGGGAAAATCCCCATATATAGCTACATGAGGAATATGGAATATCCGGCTTTATGTGGAATCCTCAAATATGGGCACTTATAACCTTATATGCCCAGTTCCTGATGTAGCCATATATGGGCCTTATAAAACCTGATATGCAAATCTTGTATACACCCATATATAGACGTTGCTGTATATGACCTTATATGTCAATCATCTACATATAGCTATATATGGAAGCATCCATATAGGTTAAACTTAGCCATATATAGATACCTTTATATATAGCTATTCAGATGATTCATATACTATAATTCAGCTTGTGTCTCCAGCATAAATTTTAGCCCCACAAATGATTTTTCAGCTAGAAATATAGCTGTTTTTTGAAAGGTCAGTATGCAGTCACTATCGTCTCTAAAACAAAGGTTGTACTTATCCTCTCAACATTCTTGTTCAAGTTATCCTCAATATATCTCGAATTATTCTCAAGAAAGTATTGCTAAAATGTGACTTGGCAACTTATTTAAAGTTTGTGGTGGGTGCATGTCCCTGTTCGTCCACTTTTTCTGAAGAGATATATTGATTGTGTTTAAATTTATTTCTTATCTATCGACACTTTATTTGTTTGATTACCCACAGCGGCAATCAGCATTACAGTGGGAGAGCGTTTACAAAAAGTAGAATACAAAAAATATGCATAGCCAACCAAACAAATATTCAAATTCGCCTCAATCACAATTCGCAACACATATACATATATCAATAAAAATGCAACACACTCAAGAAAAATACAATCCACACATTCTAACATAGAATAAAACAAATCATTTGAGATAGTAGAGGCAATTCTACAAGGCAGTTGGTTCTATTCACTGATTGCTCTGCTAAAATTAATTTCGAAATATGTCAGTTTTGTATGCAATTTCTCTTATCTTCAACCTATGGTCAACATGGTCTGAGACATAATATGGTGCAAGTAAATATTGCCCTTTATCGATCCCGCCTAGACGATGATAAATAGCATAGAAAAACTTGCATCGCAATTTGAGTTTAGTAAAGAGCTTTTTCAGTGTTTTTATTTAAAACTTTTCTGACATGCCAATGAAACGTAAATAGTCAGTCAAAAAGAAATATCGACTTGCTGTTGACCATATGAGCTGTATGTGCATTGACTATTTTAAAGGACTTCATGGTCTAGCCTTATGGAGTTCGGTCAAAAGAGATGATTGGTATAAAAGCTTTTCATGTACAAGTATTGTGACTAGGCATGGCCAATAGCGTGACTGCTAAAACGGGTGTATAGAGGTATCTGCGTGCGTAGAAACGGAGGCTATTAGCGATATTTCTTACCAACGGGACACTGAAAATTGTTTTGCAACCGTAACGCTTTTTTCGTCCTACCAATAAGGCGTAATTAACGCAACAGTGGTAAAGAGCTCGTCCCGCAGACATTTTGGCGTAGGCGTCGATCGTTCTAAGTAAAAGTCATCTTTTCAATGACGGAAAAAAATGCAAAGAAAGCAAATGATAAAACTTTTCATGTCTAGGTGATCGTCAAAACCATGCAGACCATTTGCATGGCAAGCAAGTGCTTTACCACACAGCTGTGTGTCTGCTTGGAAAGAACGTATGAATAACTTCCCCTCATTGCAAATGCAGAAAAAATAACTATCACCTTCAAAAAACACGCATCGTGTATACAGGTTTCTCAGCACAACATGTAATATCGCAGCAATATTGCCTGATACAAACGTAAATTGCTATCGGGCATAACAGCACGTTATTACAAGCGCAACTTTGCGTTTTAAAGACGGCCAATCATTACACAGGCACACACGTTACTATACGTATTCCCTCTAGACTACGTAATAGGTGCATATCAAGTGCCAAAAGACTTAATGCACCTAATATTGAGTAGCACGGCCTGCTTGGTGACTTGGTAATTCATCCTAAGTGAGTTGCGATCCGGCAGCCAAGTGATTCAGCAGCCTACGTACGTTAAATATTGCTATAATGTTTCAGCATTTCAATACATGGTCCACTAAATGTGTAGCATGTGTGATTCAGTTGCACCCTTCTTTACATATGCCTGTTAAGTGGGTATGACGTGAGATTTATTGAACACTTGCAAACACTACACCAAATTAATTGTTCACAAGTGCACTCAATAAATTTTCGATAAATTTATTATCTGCACAACCAAGAACGTTATACATAGCCAGAGGAAACACAAGATGCATTTTTGCAATAAATTAGTGCAACTTTCTGCTTAAATTTAGGAATATAATTGCCTGCGAGCTGCATTGACTTAAATTCTTTTTTTTTCAAAGATACCTTCTAAACATCGCACTGCGCGTGCTATTATGGCAAACAGCTTCTAAAAGCAATCACAAGTGAGTTAAGCAAGATTAACTCAAACATTGTTCTATGAAGAGAGAATATATAGCCATCAAGACCTTCGAATAATCAGCAATTTCGTCCACCAATATGCAAGCTAAAAATGCATTGATATTACAAATTCTTGCTGCCACTTCATACTATGCAATAATGCGCACAATATCAGCTGCATACATGTCGGTTTTACATATTATTACATAGAATTGCTAGATTAAAAAAGCGAGGTTTGGGAGCTTATATACATTTTGTGACCTGACATGATTCTTTCCTTGTAAAACACATCTGGTCTCGTGTACATTATGTACGCCGTATTAATTACAACTTATTCTTGCAAACCTAAATTTTATGAATCAATTGCACAAGGTAAATACATGAATGTACGCTTAGTTTCAACTACAACGTACACAAAGCAGACCTTAGTTTTTGTTTGTTTCATGGCACTGCAAAAAACAATATATATACCTAATACTCTTGCTGTTGGGGCAAAAAGAACACGGATACACAGCACAAATAGGTCTTGGCACAAAAAGAACACGGATACACACGCACAGTACTACACTTTCAACAAATGGCTTATTTCTGGGCACCACGTGGTTTTTTAACACTTTAAACGTAGGTGAAACTAACAAGTGTGAGAGCACAAGCACTTCTACGTAAACAATTTTTGAGCTGATAATTATGTAAGCACATTAAAAACAATGAAAAGCAAAATGAATTTGTCGCACCTTTCAGCTCATGCGCAGGACTGTAATACATTTTTAGAGTGCGATTCACAGACTGGTGACACATGCACTGCCAGACATATCTATTCATTCAGCCCTACAATTAAGCTTGTTACTTCACTCCAACTCCAACATAAGATTGTGGTATCCTGAAATCGATGATTACGCATGAAGTTTTTGAAATGCAAGGACAAAAGTTCTGCTGGCGGTGTATTTTTCACTCTCGTGCTCATAGCCTGTCGGTAATACTCCTGCCCATCTTCCCTATGTAGCTCTTTCTGCAACTTGCGGGAATCTGCATTATACAACGCCGGTAACAAAACACGAATGTCTGTGTGCTGTTTTGCGCATTTAGGTTAGGTCATTCTATTCGAATTGGTTTTCTGACATAGGTTAGATAGCTTTTTCAGCGCTGAAATAACGATGTTGATGTCTGCTCATTGCGTGATTTCTTTCAGGTTGTGAGAGAAGCAATTATAGTAAGGTCCAGCAATCTTCCAGCTATTCCTCTCTCATCGAGGACACGCCTTCCCCCACATGTACTCATTTGAGCATGCTCATACAACTAGGACAAAGCTTGGGTAGTCAGCGTCCTGAAATGTTGTTGCTTGAAACCTGAAGCTTGCATTCAATAAATCAGGGTATGACTTCCACAAAAAATTCTAATAAATGCTTTGGCACTCTCCTTTTCGGTGTATTTATTCATGTGAATGAAAAGTCAGAAGTAACTTCTTAACTCTATGATTACAAGGCCAGCATGTGTGGTTCTCGGTAAAGTCGAAGTTTATGTCCAAGAACCTTATGGTTCAGGCGCTTTACTTGTTAGTTCAAGTGGACTATGGCAGTTTCGTAGAATGCTGATAGCACTAGCACACTCGTTTTGAAAGTTTTCTGGTGTGTATTGAATGAAAATTTAAAAAATCGTCCACATACATTAGAATGCTAAAAATGCTCCGTCTTGAATGCGCTGTAACATGGTTCTGTCCATCTCTTTTAAATAAACTTTTATAAACAATGCGTCAATAAACGTTGCCTCAAGAGTGCGCAGGTGGTTAGTATAACTTCAGTTTTATGTCGGATAGAGTTCCTGCAAGGGGGCAGTGACGACTCTGAAAATAAAAAAGTGATCAATGGGAAAGTGCGCTTTTCTGTCCCTCAACAATATTCGTCATCCGGCTTGCTTGCGCTTTCTTTCTTGAAAACTCGGTACTGGCTCCTTTTATATCGAAAGCGCTATACCACGTTAATAATGCGAATAAATGAAGGAAGGAAGTGTACGTTTAGTGGCTCTTCGTTTTTGTTAAACACGATAGTGATGAGATCTAACAGACAATCATGCCAAAGAAAGTATAGGGGATGTTATTACAAGTCTTTTATATGTAAATGTGAAGAAAGAAAAGTAGACAAAAAGATAGCTTGCTGTGGTCAGGGACCAAGCCTGTGGCCTTCGAATGTTCGATGTATATTGTTCTACCAACTTAGCTACCACAGCAGCTATTCCCTCCCTCCCCCCCCCCCATATATTTTTCATGACCTGAAAGTGCTGAGCGCACAGCGACAGTGCAAGGAAAGAAACGCATGATGATATACGATGATGATTTCTGTGGGACAAAAAACCTCTTTATGGCCGAAGCTTCCTTCGTCTAACCCTGTCCTGCATCAGACGTTACCGGCAGCATCAGATACACTAACAAACAACAAGGTAAACCTACAGACACACGGCTGAACAGATGGACGAAAGCATGAGCGGAAGCACAGACAGACGCATGGGCAGACGAATGCACGGACGAATGCACGGACAGATGGACGCATGGACGCACAGACAGACAGACGCTTCGCCCCACTCAGTGGTAGAGGCCATGGCAAAAACAGATTTTGCGGAAATTTAGCATTTGTATGTTTTTTTCTCGTGTGCCAGCAAAAATTACCGACAAATCTGATTTATTGATTTATTGATTGATTGATTGATATGTGGCGTTTAACGTCCCAAAACCACCATGTGATTATGAGAGACGCCGTAGTGGAGGGCTCTAGAAATTTTGACTACCTGGGGTTCTTTAACGTGCGCCCAAATCTGAGCACACGGGCCTACAACGTTTCCGCCTCCATCGGAAACGCAGCCGCCGCAGCCGGGATTTGATCCCATGACCTGCGGGTCAGTAGCCGAGTACCTCAGCCACTAGACCACCGCGGAGGGGCTACCAACGAATCTGCTGGCTGCACTGAAGGCAAGTATTTTTTTCTGTAACTATTTTTATTTTGGTCTATTTGGCGAAATAATATGGCAGCATATCCCCGGGGTGAATGATAGAGAGTGGAACGAAGCATGCGTCGATACATTCGTTTTTGCTTCCATCCGTTCATGCGTCCGTCTGTGTGATCGTCCATCCGTCCTACCACTCGGCCGCGCGTGCGTCTGTTCGTGCGTCAGCACGTCCATCCACGCGTCCATCCATGCATCTGTCTGTGTGTTCGTTCATCCATCTAGTCAACACAATAAGTACCAGCATCTCGCATCTTTTCATCATATTGTTACGATGGGGCGTATCTATTGAAGAGCAAATGGCGAAGGGTAGCCGCACCGACACCGAGCTGCTTCCGAAACAGACCACTCCGTTCTCCTCTTCCTCTCTTCACACGTTGCCGCTTCAGCGTAAGACTCCCCCTTTCCCAGACGAAGCCCCCTGGGCGAGCATCAGTCACGAAGATGAAAGCGCTTTAGGCGGGTGACGAGAACAACTGCGTCTGCCCAGAACAGTAGCTGCGAGATACGAGACGAGCGATTGCATATTTCACATCACTTAGGCTATTGACGATGACGAAAAAATTGGTGTAACCAGCCAGAAACTTCTGGTACAGACCACGCTTGCGAAAGGGTGTCCTTAGCCATACTATGAAGTCTTGGATTGGATGACCTTTATAAGGCCCGAGGAACCGGCAGCTGACAGCTACAATGAATGAACCAAGATGATGATGCTACGCGACAATGATGAGGATGCATTAGCCACATATGATAATGATAATAATGTACAGGTGAAAGGATGCGTATACTAAATGCCTACACCGATTCCCCCCACGTGAAAGCGGCCAGCCAGGCCGCGGCAAGTGAAGGGGACAAAGAACGTCGCATGAATGGCTTCATACGGGGGACATGGACGACCTCTGTAGTTCGATAACGGCGATCTGCTAGGGCTACAAGTGATGTCACGTGATAATTCACTGGTGAAGTCTTTTCAAGAATTGTGTACGGCCCCATAAACCGTGGATGAAATTTTTCACACAAACCGGATGTGCGAATAGGCGTCAAAAGGAGCACTTCGTCTCCAAGTTGGAAGGATACAGCACGATACGATTCATTTTAAACTAGCTTTCTTTCTTGCTGTCGGGCTTCAATGTTTATACGAGCACATTGGCGGCACTGTGCGAGTCGTAAAACATATTCCTCTGAAGAGGATGGAGATAAATCCGCTTGGCAGGTAAAGAAAGAGACGGGCAGGAAAGAAGTAGGGAGCGCCCATAAACTAGATAAAATGATGGGTAGCCGGTTGTCCAGTAAATGGCCATATTGTAGGTGAAAGTGACGAATCGTAGATCTACGTCCCAGTTTTTGTTGTCTGGTTGAATATAGGCGGCACTCATGTCAGAAAGTGTGCGGCGAAATCTCTCAGTGATGCCGTTAGTCTGGGGATGATAACTGGAGGCAGTCTTGTGAGTTGTGCCGCAGGCGTTAAGAAGTTTGTTCACTAGTTGTGAAAAGAAGGCCCTTTCACAATCACTGAGCAATACACGTGGAGCACCATGACGCAGTATAATGGCTCGGAGAGTGAAACCGGCAATTTCAGAAGATGAACCAGTAGTGACGGATGCCGTCTCGGTGTAGCACGTCAAATGGTCAACGGCTGTTACTCTCCACCGGTTTCCAGCAGCACTGACTGGAAGAGGGCCATAAAGATCGACGTCTACAACTTTGAATGGTGTGGCTGGGCATGAAAGAGGCTGTACTGTACCGGCAGGAGCAGATGTTGGTAGTTTTCTAGATGTGCAGATAGTGCAGGACCCGACGTACCGAGCTACACTAGTGGTTACGCCTGGGCAATAAAACCGACTTCCTAGGCGATCGTAGATTTTATGGTAACCAAGGTGATCAGCAGTCAGGTGGTCATGAAACGCTCTGAGGACTTCGGACTGAGGCGATTGGGGTAGAACGAGAACCCAGCGCTGACCGTCAGGATGGTAAATTTTGCGGTACAGCACCGAGTTGTCCAGCTTAAATTGCGAGAGCTGGTGACGGAGCCTTGCATTAGGTGGGCGTGAACTGCCAGTGAGGTAGCATATAACACGTCGACAGTATGTGTCAGCCAAATGTAGAGAAGAAAAATCGTGGGGTCGTCCGAAGGCAGCTGGTCCATAGAGGCGAGAGAGAAAACCGCCGTAGACGTGGACTCTGAGGGTGTCTTGTGCAAAGTGATTGCAGAAACACCGAGTGGAGCCGCTGGTAGTGAGCAGCGAGAAACAGCGTCGGCGTCCCTATGATTCCTGCCTCACTTGTATACGATCTCAAAATCATATTCTTGCAGGCGTAGAATCCAGCCGCCGAGGCGTTCCGACAAGTTCTTTAGTGTCGAAAGCCAGCAAAAGCGTGGTAGTTGGTCACAATGGTGAAATGGTGGCCGTGCAGATCTGGACAAAATTTCTGCACTGACCAAACGAAGGCGAGGCACTCCTGCTCGGTGATCGTGTAGTTCTTCTCGGCTGCGGAGAGGGCGCGGCTGACGTATGCAACGACTCGCTCTCGCGAAGAGTTGTCGCGTTGCAGGAGTACGGCTCCTAAACCGCTGCAGCTAGTATCTGTGTGCAGGAAGGTCGGTGCATTATCGTGAAAATGAGAAAATACAGGGTCGGTAGTGAAGGCATCCTTCAACTTTTGGAAAGCCAATTCACATTCCTTAGACCACTGAAAGGGCATACCAGAAGCAAGTAGCTTATGGAGTGGTGCGGCTATGGAAGCAAAGTTTTGTATGAATCGCTGAAAGTAAGAGGCGAGACCAAGGAAACTACGCAAATCTTTCAGTTTGTCAGCGCGAGGGAAGCGAAGCACTGCAGCTGTTTTATCAGGGTCTGGACGAATTCCGTCCTTGATCACAACGTGACCGAGGACCTTGATAGATATGCTGGCGAAATGGCACTTTTAGGTGTTAATTTGAAGACCAGCGCCCACTAGACAAGTCAGGACCTCGTCCAAGCGCTGCAGTTGTTGAGGAAACGTCGATGAAAATACAACAATGTCATCAAGATAACATAGGCAAGTCTTCCATTTGAGGCCATGCAGCACGGTGTCGATCATGCGCTCAAAAGTTGCGGGCGCATTGCATAGACCAACGGCATAACATTGAATTCGTATAGGCCGTCCGGGGTCGCAAACGCAGTTTTTTCTTTATCATCTTCGTGCATGAGGATTTGCCAATAGCGGGAACGCAAGTCGAGGCTCGAAAAGTATTCAGCACCCTGTATTAAATCGAGGGCGTCGTCGATGCGTTGCATGGGGTATTTGTCCTTCTTAGTGATCTTATTTAGTGCCCGGTAATCGACGCAAAATCGTACGGAACCGACTTTTTTACGCACCAGAACGATGGTAGACGACCAAAGACTGGTTGAAGGTCGGGTTATCTCCCGTTGCAGCATATTGTCTACGTTTTCTTCAATGATTTTTCGTTCGGCTAGAGAGACGCGATACGAACGGTGGTGCACAATGGATGTTCCGTCGGTCTGAATACGATGTGGTGTAGCGATTGTCTGGCCCAGGGTGGATGAATGAACCTTCAAGGAGTTTGTATGCTTTTCCAACAAATGAAGCAGCTGCTGTTTCTGTGAGTCTGTCAAGTCTTTGGTGATGGCTGCTGTAAAGGCCGAGGAAGCAGCATGATCTGCAGGATGGGCTTTAGAGGAGACAGGGGTAAGAGGCACAACGCCCACAGGCTGCAGATCGGCAACGCAGGCGACAGTAGTTCCCCGTGGCAGCAAAATTTTATCTGGTGTGGTGTTGGTAGCAGCGAAGACAGTTGATCTATTGTTGAAGTGAGCCACACCTGATGCGAGAGCTATGCCTTTATTAAGGCAACGGGGTGACGGAGTGACCAAAATGTCACCAGAGTCAATGTCGTTTGACAAAACTGTGACTAAGTGATGTTCGTGTGGTGGTAACTTGATGTCTACAGCAGCGATGAGTCGAAGTCAACGGTAGGTTTCGTCGTTGAGCACGTGGTCTGTGTCAGTAAGATGGACAACACGTTGTGCACAACAAATAGCCGCAGAAGCAGAGGAAAGTCCCAGCCTAAAAAGAGTTCGTGGGAGCACGGGGATAGCACAGCAAATTCTATATAATGAAAAATTTTGTAGATTAGTACACGAGCAGAACAGAAAGCGGAAGGTCGAATCATTGTTTCCTGGGCTGTAACCAGTGTTTATCCATCATAAGGCGTCGTGACTTTTCTCATTTTTCGTACGACACATTCTTGTGCCGTGAATCATAGGCGAACTTGAAGCGGTCTTGGGTTGCCAAAGTATGGAGCTGAGCTATGCGACGTGCTTTCTCCGCGCAGCAAAGAATCTGGGCAAAGGAAGAGTCCTCCTGCTAATGAAAGGGCAGAATGGTGTCAAGAAAGTGGTGGAGTTGTCTGAGATAAAGAAGATAGAATGGACTGTAGCCAGACGTTTCATGCTTCGCCGTGTTATAAGCGTAGGTGATAAATGGCAACATGTCATCCCAGTTCTTGTGCCTCAAGTCAACGTACATCGAAATCATGTCAGTAAATGTTCTGTTGCTGCGCTAGACGAGGCCATCTGTCTGTGGGTGATATGGGGTCGAGTGGCGAAACTGGCAAGCACAGAGACTCAAGAGTTTTTCTACAACATCGGCTACAAATTGTCGACCAGAATCACTCAGAATAAGCCTAAAAGATTCATGGCGCAGTATCACAGAAGAGAGGAAGAACCTCGATACAGCGATGACCGTGGCTGTTGGTAGCGCTTTTGTTTTCACATAACGTGGCATGTGGTCAACACAGACTATGATCCAACGGATGTTGTTCAATGAGCACGGAAATGGACCGAGAGGATCTACTCCAACCATTTCTAAAGAAGACGAGGGAGATATAAAGGGGTGGAGGAGACCAACTGGGGTAGTATTCGGTCGCTTGAATTGCTGGCATTTATCAGAAGTGGCCACATACTTTTCTGCATTGCATCGCATGGTAGGTCAGTAGAAGCGAGCCAGCAGGCGGTGGTGCGTTTTGGGGACTCCAGGTGCCCCGCTGATGCGTCGTCGTGCATAGCATTGAGTACGTGCGTTCTCAAATTCTTGGGGACTACTAAAAGAAGGCGAGCCCCATCAGCCACGTAATTTTTTCGTAAAGTAAGCCATCTCGGACAATAAAGCCATGGCTACCTATCGGTTGAGTGGCTGAGTCAAAGAGATCAACCAGCTGCGGTCGTTGCGCTGTTCTTCCCAGAAGGTGGCGTGGTCAGAAAAAAGCAGTATCGTCGATGCCAGCTAAAAATCGTCAAAACTGTTGGCTTCACATAAAGTGGATGGTAGAGGAAGCCTCGAGAGACAGTCGACATCTGCATGATGGTGGTCACTCTTGTAGCATATAGTAAAATTAAATTCTTGCAAACGCAGCGCCCATCGTGTGAGGCGACCAGAAGGGTCACGGCGACCAACCAACCAACATAGAGTATAGTGGTCAGTCACGATCCTGAACTGCCACCCGTAGAGATATGGGCGGAACTTATGTACAGCAAAAACCACAGCGAGGCACTCTTGTTCAGCAACGGTGTAATTGTTTTTGGCCTTGCTCAATGAACGACTGACGTAGGCGATGACATGCTCGGCGTCATCGAAGCGCTGGATGAGCACGGTGCCGAGACCAATGCCACTCCCGTCAGTGTGCACTTCTCTCGTGGCAGACGGGTTGAAATGGTGCATTATGGGTCAAGACGTGAGAAGGAATTTAAGTTCACAGAACAAGGCATCACACTCCGCTGTTCCAGATGAAACCTTTATCTTTGGAAAGAAGTGAAATCAATGAATAGGCAGTACCACCAAACTTGGGCAGAAATAGAAGGAAGTATGAACAAAGACCCAGAAAACTCCTTAGTTTACGTTGTGACTGCAGTTGTTTGAAACAGGTGACTGCAGCAACCTTCTGAGGGTCTGGGCGCACACCATGCTTGTCTACAAGATGACTGAAGTGACTGAAGTGACATTTCTGACCTCGCTGACATCGCTGAACGAAGTGACATGTTTTGGAGTTCAGGGCAAGGGCAGCTTGTTAAAGACATTTTAAAACAACGTCAGGTCAATGGTTGTGTTAAGCAAAAGTACGTAAAAAATGATGTCGTCGAGGTAACATAAACAAATTTCTAATATGAGACCACGCTGTACCGTGTTCATAAACTTTTCGAATGTCGCAGGGGCGTTCCGCAAACCAAACGGCATGACATTTAAGTCAAACAAGCGATCTGCCGTGACAAAAGCGGTATTCTCTTTGTCGGCGGAATGCATAAGTACCTGCAAATAGCCCGATCGGAGGTCCACAGATGAGAAGTAAGATGCCAAATGAACACAGTCGACAACGTCTTCTATGCGGAAAAGCGGATACACAACCTTTTTCGTCACCGAATTTAGACACCTGTAGTCGACGCGAAACCTCCAGGACCCGTTTTTTTTTCTTCGCGAAGATGACCTGTGCAGCCCAGGGGCTAGAAGAGCCTTGGATGACGCCCTTAGCCATTATGTCTTGCACCTGTTCGGCGATCACTTTGCGCTCCGATGCAGACACACGGTATGGTTTCTGCCTTATGGAATATGTGGACTCCGTGTCAATCCTGTGGCGAGCCCGCGTAATAGGAACAGAAACTTTGGTAGCATCCTGGCTGAAACAAACAATGAAGCATGCCTGGTAAGGACGCTCACGAGGGCTTGACGCTTCTCACAGGGTAGTGCCTTGCTAATCATGTTCAAAAGCAGCGAAGAGTCTTCAGGGACACCAGGGCTACTCTTATGCACCTGGGATTCATTCGAGGCGTGATTGCTTAGGCGTCGATATTAGGCCTCGCATCCGCTTCAAACGAGGCAAGTCACATACCACTTGGAAGGACAACAGACTGGTTGGACAACTTTGACACCCACAAAGTGCTTGTGCCACAGGCCACCGAGACAATACAGCGAGACATGAGCACACCCTTCTTTGCGACGATTCATGGCATCGGCTCAACAACAGCGTCGAATACATCGTTGTCGGCACTAGCAAGAGCAACCTGAACGCCGGATAACGAACGGGGCGTTACGACAGAATCTTCGCAGTCGTCGAGGGTGTGCGAACAAGCAGCAAGTTGGTCGGAAACAAAAGGAGAGACAAAAAGCTCACCGATACTGCAATCAAGAGTGGCACCACACTGTTGCAGGAAATCTAGACCCAGAATCACATTATGCGTTGATTTAGCGAGCACTGTGAATTATGCTTGATAGACGTTATTAGAAAAATAGACGTTCGTGGTACACACACCAAGAGGTCGTAATAATTCTCCACTCACAGCATGAATTGTGCTCCCATTATCTCATTTGAACATCACCTTATGACCTAATTACGTTTTGAAATCCATGCTCATAACGGAGGCACTTGCTCCCGTGTCCATTAAGGCTGTTGTCATAATAACGTCCACAGAAACACAAATCTTGTTATGACGCATAGTCACTGTTGGAGGCGTAGTGGCGGGTAGCTGAAGATGACTGGCGACCCCACCGCCATCGGTCGCGCCACCTAGTTTCCCGGTGGCGGTGAAGTGGGACGTCGTCGAGGAGATGGGGATCTTCCGTAGCGTGAAGGTGGTGGCGTCAAGCTCCGCACAGACGCCGGTGAGTCACTGCGGAGATTCCTCCGATGGTTTGGCCGGCTGTCAGAATCTGAGGGCCAGGGTGTCTCGTCAACGTGCTGATTGCTTTGCCTGTAGAAATTTCATGGTCGCCCATAGGACGGTGCTGCCGTGCGACGGCGATCGGGGCAGAATCGGGCGACATGACCGCGGATGCCACAGTGAAAGCATATGGGACGTTCGTGGGGTGCGCTGAGGTCAGCAGAAGAATGAATGGCCCGGACCTTCCATGCTTGACAACCGGTAGGTGGTCTGCGCGCGTATTCGTCATTCAATGGGTACTACGGATGCATAGTTTGGCTTGGCCATCGAGGACGAGGCGTATAGTTGTAGGCATCAAGGGAGGTGGCGTTCGTAGTCGTAGCGCTAAATCGCAGGGAGGACAGGGTTCTCGGAAGTTAGGTGCCGGCCGAGAAGCCGCCTCGCGTAGGTCGAGCTCTTCGCGCACTATTTGGCGAATCATTGATGCCAGATCCTATAGGGTAGGATGCACGTCGACCCTGGTGACATTAGTGACGTTGGGTAGGCGGCCCAACTTTGGTGTAATTTGCTGCGCCAGCACTTCAAACGTACGGCAGTGCTTTATAGCGTAACTTACACGCTCCCAACTTTCTTTTGCGATGAGGAACTGGTAAACGCCCTCCACGATCTCGTTTAGAAGGTGACCAACCATGTCATCTTCTGTAATCGAGGGGTCCAGTGCTTTGCGAAACTTGAGCACCTCCTCGATATACGTCGTGCAGGTTTCCCCGGTGACTTGCACACATTGCATGAGTTTGCTCGGCACGCTTCTTCTTCGCTGCCGGATCCCCGAAGCACAACTTGATTTCATCGACAAACTTTCTCCGCGTTGTCAGGCTTTCTTGATGGTTTTGAAACAATACAGATGTGGTTTCTTTTAGAAAGAGTCCCACATTATTAAACTGGGCGGTGGCATCCCAGCCATTAAACAGACTCACCCGTTGGTAGGAGCTGACCTACGAGTCGACATCTTCCACAGCTTGTCCAGCGAAGCATGGAGGCTGGATGTAGGGCTGCCACGGAATGCGAAAAGCGGGTGGCTTATTGTCATTGTTGTCATGAGACGCCATCGCAGGTGGCAGACCAGCAAGTCGTTGGCTAAGGCGAAGCTCCGCGTATTGCACCTCAGCGGTTGATGAGTCTCCGTTCATCGAAGGTGCCGTTATGGTACCCAGCACCTCTCACCAAAACTGTTATGATGGGGCGTGTTTATTGACGAGCGAATGGCGAAGGGTAGCCGTGCCGACATCGAGCTGCTTCCGAAACAGACCAGTTTGTTCTCCTCTTCCTCGCTTCACACGTTGCAGCCTCAGCGTAACAATATATTCCACATATAGAAGCACCGCCGTCCAGCAGACATTCCAAGGGCTAAATGAGAGGTGGCACACGCACACTTTTTTTCGGCTCGCGCTTTGTGTCTACTTCCCACATTTAACCACCTCGAGTTCGTGGTGTACACTAGTTCACTATATTCATAGTGCTATGGCCCAAAGCTCGCTAAATCTTTCTAAAACCAATAAGGTTACACCCAGCGAGTATAGCGTAGCAACCCTTTCTTGTCAGATAGTGCTCAATGTACATGCCAATGGCTGCTAATGGCAAATGAGAGACAAGAGAATTCAGGTTTCCCTTCGTGTCTACTTCCCACCTTTAACCACCTCGAGTTCATGGTATCTACTAGTTCACTGTATTCATGGCACTGCGGCCGAACGCTCGCTAAACCTTTCTAAAACCAAGGAGGTTACGCTCAGCGAGTAAAACGTAGCAACCCTTTCTTGTTAGACAGGGCTCAATGTACATGCCAATGGCTGCTAATTAGGAATGAGAGACAGGAGAAGTCGGCTTTTAGTTAACGCACACGCTGCGAATTTATTATTGTTCAACAACGCACAGGAGACATCTCCCACCGGCCCCACCTTGCAAGTCTGGTCCCGCACTACGACGAGGGACGAACGGGTGCCGCTTAGGGGAGCTTCGCCCCTAAAAGGCATCGCAACTAATGAATTTTTCTTATATGGATCATTGCAAAGAGGTATTATTTTGTCTAGGACAAAAGCATCCTAGCATACCCTCTGCTGGAAACACTTATATTGGTGAAAACTAGGCTAAATATTGTTGTTGAATTACATTGTCATCCTATCATTAGAGACGGTAATACTATTTTAATTGCGTACCAATATTTCTCAGGTGGTAAACCGAATTCCACTTATGCTCTAGATAACTAAGTGCCGTGATCGTGCCACTGGTTATTGTGATGAGTAATTTCGCGGAATATTTTGAAAAGCTACGATTAGCCGACCTATATTTACTCCCAACGTCCTTCACCGTGAACGTACTTGCGTTATCATCGTCCCCTTTTTTCATCATCTGTCTTTTATGTCTTGGTAGCAAAATGACAATATCAGTATTGTGTTCGTTTGCAGTAATCTGGACTGCATTCAAATGAAGTGGTCACACCAGTGGCCGAACGATGTCTCTCAGTAAACCAAGTATTCGCCGATGTAGACTACTAAGAAATAAAAAAATTAGCAGCATATCCACGGAGTGAATGATGGAGAGTGGGGCGAAGCATTCGTCCGTGCATTCGTTCTTGCTTCCGTCCATCCATGCGTCCGTCTGCGTCACCGTCAATGCATCCATCTGCCCGCCCATGCGTGCGCCTGTTCGTGCGTCCGTCCCTGCGTTCTTCCATGCATCCGCCCCTGCGTCCGTTTATGCGTCAATCCATGCATCTGTCTGTGTGTCCGTTCGTTTATCTATTCAACACTCCAAGTACCACCATATCACATCTTTTAATCATATATTCCGCATATAGAAGCACCGCCGTCTACCGGACATTTGGAGGACTAAATGATAGGTGGCACACGCACACTTTTTTTCGGCTTGCGCTTCGTGTCTACTACCCAGCTTTAACCACATCAAGTTCATGGTATAGACTAGTTCAATGTATTTATGGCACTGTGGCCCAACGCTCGCTAAACCTTTCTAAAACCAAGGAGGTGACGCCCAGCGAGTATAACGTAGCAACCTTTTCCTGTCAGATAGGGCTCAAAGTACATGCCGATGGCTGCTAATGGGAAATGGGAGACAGAAGAATTCGGCTTTTACTTTCTTACGGCTTGCGCTTCGTATCTACTTCCTACCTTTAACCACCTCGAGTTCATGGTATATAGTAGCTTATTGTATTCATGGCACTGCGGCTCAATGTTCGCTAAACCTTTCTAAAACTAAGGAGATAACACCCAGCGAGTATAGCGTAGCCACCCCTTTCTTGTCATATAGTGCTCAATGTACAAGTCTAGACCTCCTCCTGGTCTCCTGCTCCTGCGGCCCCACGGGACATAGTTCGAAAGAGAAACTAAGGAAGCCTCGCGGGCGAGTGCAAAGCGTTGAACGCTTTGAGAGCGCGGCTCTCGCACCAGACTTTCACGCTAGGAGAGTGCACGGCATTACTGATG
Organism: Rhipicephalus annulatus; assembly: GCA_013436015.1. NCBI lineage: Eukaryota > Metazoa > Arthropoda > Arachnida > Ixodida > Ixodidae > Rhipicephalus > Rhipicephalus annulatus. Next base: position 90,358 of record WOVY01011108.1, on the reverse strand, counting down.
TTGAGCGCCACGTTTGGACAGCTCAGCGACCGCTCCTCTCCATTAAGTGTTACTTCTTCGTAATTGCACTCATGATGCGGTGTTCACGTGGTTACGTTGCGTGCATGCGTCGCTTGCATTCTGCATAGCGGCTAGAAAGTTTTGGAGTGGAAGTCAAAATGATTGTTTCGTTCAATTGTCGCAATTTAATAATTAAGTTGCCGACTGGTTACGGTTTATACAATTGACGCTATGTCAATGCTGTATTTTTTTCCTGTTAGAGAAGGTGACGTCAGCTCTTGTTTCTTCCGTTTACTTTCAGAAATATGTCATACTGATGCGTGCCCTTCGGCACAATAAATAGAAAAAAAGCTTGGGCACGAAACGCCCGCACGCGCGGTGGCGGCGTCAATGGCGCCGCCGATGCCTAATTTGCGAGTGGGTGCGAATACAAAACGCTCCACAATTATTAGACAGACAGCCTAATCCACAAGCAAAATCAGAATGCCGCATTCTGCGCTCACGGGTTACACGCAAATAAATGGGTCACTTTCTTGTTTCTTTTGTGGAACTACCCTTGATTTAGTTCGGATGCTGTTTAGAGAATTATTACAGGCGTGGTGACGTAATTACAGCTGCAACGCATAGTGTGACGTGGTTTTATTGCCTTCAGGAACAAAACTTTTTATAGCATCACTTGGTCGGTCGTGCTTCTATTCAGCATAGCCAGCATATTCATGGAGTGAATGACATTATGAGTGGGGCGAAGCGTCCGCTTGTCCGATGCGTGCTGTAATTTATAGGAGTCGACTAACGCATGGATGAACGAATGCACCGACGGACGGAAAAATGGACGGACGCTTCAACCCCCTAATCATTCACTCCGTACTTATGCTGTAATTTTGTTTATTTATTGATCGCACACCAAGCAGCGTTTCGCTTGTCGTTGACAAGTCCCACTGAACGTGCCTCATATATGTGGAAGGCCAGATGTGGCGAGCAAGGCTGAACGGCCGCCGTGTTAGCCTCAGAAGCGAAGAACGCTTCTAAGAAGCAATAAAACAACATCATGGCGCAGCTGTGATAACATTAGGACGCCTGCAAGAATTCTCAAAACAGCGTTAGAATGAAAAGCAGCGCTAGTTCAATGAGAGTAAGAAAAATCCCTTCAATTGAGAGTAAAAATTGATCCATGGACGTAGAACACTGCAGTCGTCTGACCGTTTGTGGATCGGGCTGCCATTTTTTCTTTCTTTTTCGACGGTGCTCCCCACAACCACAACTTCTATACAGCCCACGAATTTCGAAGTATAGTTTCGAGCACATGTGTATCTCTTGCAGAGGCATCGCATTTTTAAGTGCTTTAATATGGGCGACGTCAATCTACAGCAAAATGAAAACACCAGTTGAAAATAAAACGCCCCCGCTTTGATTTTGCCTCTCGTACTCCTTGACCCAACATTTCCGAACAAAAACAAAGCTATTTAGAAGAGCCAAACCATTTCTCGCCACGTAGGAGCTTCGTCAATAGCGCGGCAGCCTTTTTGACCGAAAGAAAGAGTACCGCGCTGCGGGAGACAAGAGTGGGCCACGGCCACCTATAGAAACACGCGCTATCCGTGCGAATGAGATGACCGAAGAGAAACCCGCCTCACGCCCGATTTCTCGGAGGCCATGTACGTAGCCACCTGAATCCAGGATTCACCGCTAGGTGACAGCTGTTCGTGAAATAAACCAATGCAGATGTTATAAAATAGATGACATCCACGTAGTTTTATGATGAACAAGCAGAAGAAAGTTTTATTTTTACTTTAGGATGCACGTATATTTTAGGGGCGAAGCTCCTTGTGCCGTAGGTCGTGGGTCCTCATCGTATGTAGTTGCAGTAGTCGTCGCAGTACCTGTAGTAGTGGTAGGCAGCCACATCATGTTTAGTACTTCGAATATTCACTGGATAGTGGTACTTATATATGATGAATATATGATGAATATATGATGATATGATGATGATGATATGATGAATATATGATATGTACACTGAGCGCTATCTGACAAGAAAGGATGTCTACGTCATACTCGCTGGGTGAAACCTCCTTAGTTTTAGAAAGGTTTAGCGAGCGTTGAGCCGCAGCACAAAGAATACAATCAACCAGTATATACCATGAATGAACTCGATATGGTTAAAGGTGGGAGGTAGATACAAAGCGCAAGCCATAAGAAAGTAAAAGCCGAATTCTCCTGTCTCTCATTTCCCAATAGCAGCCATTGGCATGTACATTGAGCAATATCTCACAGGTAAAGGTTTCTACGTTATACTCGCTGGGCGTAACCTTCTTAGTTTTACAAAGGTTTAGCGAGCGTTGGGCCACAGTGCCTTGAATACAGTGAACTAGTATATACCATGAACTCGAGGTGGTTATAGGTGGGAAGTAGACCCGAAGCGCAAGCCGTAAGAAAGTGTGTGTGTGTGCCACCTCTCGTTTAGTCCTTGGAATATCCGCTGGATGGCGGTGTTTCTCTATGGGGAATATATGATGAAAATATGCGAGATGGTGGTACTTGGAGTGTTGAATAGATGGACGAACGGACACGCAGACAGATGCATGGATGGACGCATGAACAGGTGCATGGACGAACGCAGGGACGGACGCTTGCACGAACGGGCGGATGGACGCATGGACGGTCACACGGATGGACACATGGACGGATGGAAGCAAGAAAGATTGGACGGACGAATGCTTCGCCCCACTTTCCATCCTTCACTCCGTGCATATGCTGCCAACTTTTTGTTGAAAACATCGTTCTACGACACGGCGTACCGGAAGTCCTCATCACTGACAGAGGTTACGGTCTTTACGGCGAGCTTAACGCTGGTGATCTTGAGGTAGAGCCAGACAAATCATCGCCGCACCACCGCCTACCAACCGAAGACCAATGGCCTCACTGAACGGCTTAACAAGGCTGTCACCGACATGCTGGTCATGTACATCGACGTCGAACACAAAACGTCGGACGCCATGCTTCCATACGTGACCTTCGCATACAACACCGCAGTGCGAGAGACGCCACAGAGGTCGCCATACAAATTTGTCTACGGAAGGAACCCGACAATGACGCCCCACGCCATGCTGCCCAACGTTGTTGATGAAGAAAACTGCGACGTTACTGTCTACCTTCAGAGTGCGTAAAAAGTTCATCAACTCGCCCGCCTGCGCATCAAGAATCGGCAGGCAGCCGACAGCCACCACTACAATCTTCGACGAAGCTTCGTGCAGTACCAGCCTTTCTACCATGTGTGGGTAAGGACGCCGATACGCCATCGTGGACTAATTGAAAAACTTCTGCGACGGTAATTCGGACGATACTAAGTAGTTCGACATCTCGGCCCACTCGACTACGAGGTTGTTCTTCACGGCATTACCAACTCTCAATGGCGCCGTGATCGACCTGAAATTCTCCATGGCATGCGCCTCCAACCATTTCATGCGCGAGCCTGAGGGCTGTAATTTATTTCTCATATGTGCGTAAATTGTCTTGATAATTGTTCATTGATCCTTTGTTAAAACATCGGGGCAATGCCTTTTTCAGAGGGGGGCAATGCCACGTTCTTTTCCTCAAGTATTGTAATCAGCCTGTTACACTACGTTCGACTCGAACTGCGCCTTCGATGTTCAAGAGGCTTCGAGGCTTTAGAGGAGCCCCGACGCGGTTGTCTAGTGGCTAAAGTACTCGGCTGCTGACTGGCAGGTCACGGGTTCGAATCCCGGCTGCGGCGGCTGCATTTCCAATGGAGGCCGAAATGTTGTAGGCCCGTGTGCTCAGATTTGGGTGCACGTCAAAGAACCCCAGGTGGTCGAAATCTCCGGAGCCCTCCACTACGGCGTCTCTCATATTCATTTGATGGCTTTGGGACGTTAAACCCCACATATCAATCCTCAGAGGCTCTAGTGGATTGTTCTGTCAAGGGCAGTAGCCCCAATAGTGGACAATGCTGCACTTCTACAGAAACCAATTGCTAATCCAGTAAGCTTGTTTTCGGAGCTTCTTTCACTAAGCTTTTCCATCACCTAAACTGGACACTTGAAACACAACAAAAAGCTCAAAGCGAAGAACTCTCGAATTAGTTCCGTGTACGAACAAAATAAAAGTCAGAGCTTTACCGCAAAGGCGAAGCATTAAACGCGATAACAAAAATTTGAGAGGTCACGCGCAGAGTAGAAACCAGATCGAGACGTGCCCTGCGTTTCTCACGAACAAATTACACACGAAACGTACTCACAGGTACGAATGCACACGAATCAACGTCTCATTCGTTACTTCGATGAGTCTTAAAATTGCGCGCTTCTCGCGAACGGTGGCTGCAGTGATTGCAGTGACCTTTATATGCCCGGTAACTACAGCAGATTCATTCCACGTAAAGCCCGAGGCCATGCAAGACGTATTATCCTCCCCTTCTTGCCACCGCAAGCTAAGGGCGCGTGAGGGTGCGTCGCTCCCCTTCTCTAAACCAGGCAAAGTACGTGTAGGAGATCAAAATGAGCGCCGCTGCGCGAAGTTGTGACGTGCGCTCATTGCGCCAGCTTTTTGTAATGCCAAAAACACAGCAGCGGTAAGTGGTAGTGTGAATAGCTTGCCGTTTTAACAATAGAGAATGTTATCTGTGATGGCTCATTAGTTAACGTCCCACTTTCACGACGCAGAGGTCCCATGTTCGCTTCCGCACGCTTGAGTGCCCTTTTTTTCTTGCGTCTTCATATATATAAATAGGTATACATATACGGTGCATGACATTGATGCCGACGCCGTCAGCAATATTCAGCCCAGATTGTCTATATAATTGCTATCGCAATAAAAATCTTGAGCTTTCGTGTCGCTTCTCTACGCCGCTATAACCAAAGCTCAAATGTTACAGTTTTTCACGTCTCTTGTAGGACACACCTTAAGAGACTCACATCTTTACACTAGATTCAGCTGCATCGTATAACTGTCTGAAATGTCACCCCAACCTCGACTTTCGATAGCCCCGCCGCGGTGGTCTAGTGGCTAAGGTACTCGGCTGCTGACCCGCAGGGCGCGGGTTCGAATCCCGGCTGCGGCGGCTGCATTTCCGATGGAGGCGGAAATGTTGTAGGCCCGTGTGCTCAGATTTGGGTGCACGTTAAAGAACCCCAGGTGGTCTAAATTTCCGGAGCCCTCCACTACGGCGTCTCTCATAATCATATAGTGGTTCGGGGACGTTAAACCCCACATATCAATCAATCGACTTTCGTTAACGCTCCGCTCCAGTATCACGCTCTGTTCCCACTGATAGAACGCTGTAACATTACAGGACTACACGTGCACCTCTCTACCATCTACAGTCTTCTAAACGCGCTTTTGATAGTAAATGCTCAACAATCCGTGTTTAGCATGGTCCCTTTGAAACCAGTCATTATTTTTTGCTAAAACCATACTCACAAAAGAAAACATACTTAAAAATTCAAAACTGAAAGAATAATCGAAAACTTTCTTTACAAAAACTCTGTCGCATTCTGCGAAAAGCTTGCAGCTGACCTTCACACTTTTAGTCTTGCACGTGGCGGTCGTTTTCTCTGCCGCTTTCATGATCGCCAGAAGCCAAAATAAGCTCGAGTTCCTAGCCTAACTTTGCTATCTCATCTGATTCATTATTATGGCCGGCTTTCTTTCTAACATCGAATACTTCTGAAGTGCGGGTGAAAGACTCGCCATTTTTTTCTTTGGTGTTTGGCTCCACCTGGAAAATAGAGCCAGAAGCCCTTACAAAAACTTTCCGACATTGTTTTCGATGGAAATCTGTTCCTATCAACCGCGCCTTACTTCTTGGAGACGCACGTCCCTTTCCGCTACTCTCTCTCGCCAATTTCGCCTGACCGCACGCTTGAAAGGACGTTTTGTTGAATAGCCCGGTGTCTCCCCCCCTTCCGTTGTCGCAGCGGCGTGCCAGCTGTCTCCACTTTTTGTGGTGCCCCACGTCCCCGTTTTTTTTTTCTTTAGCGGTTACGCTTACGTACAATTTCTCTTTGTTACAAACTTCCCTGGCGGCGCCATCGGCGATTTTACAGTTCAGGTGTGCCTGTGGACCATTCTTCCTGTAGCTTTTGTCCTTTAATTTTTCCGCTCTACTGCGCTGTCTGTCCAAATTAAAAATTATGTGAGAAGTTGGCCCCAAGGCACCACGGTTCACGCAGCGTCTGCTTCGTCTGGCTGGCCACCCAAGACGCCTAGGGGACCCACGCTAACTTTCGATTTTAGGTCTTGGGTCAGCACGAACGCAAGAGCTCAAGATTAGCTTGTGTTCAACGCATGCGCCTTGGTGCGTTGCTAGCTTCTTGGGTTTCTAAGCTTCTTGCGGCCCTGATTCAGAAAATCTATTTTCTTTGATTAGTGCGTGTGAATGTGGAACGGCCGCAATTTTATGACATTAAAAAGGAGGTGACGGTGCGAATTCTGTATGTATTGTCACGGGGTCGTGACGTGGATGAAGGGAAAAATCTGCAGGTCGAATAATAAACTGCTTACTTGAGCCGAACTTGTAGCTACGTAAAAAGAAAATTAGATTACAGCGAGACACTGACACTGGTAGTGGCGAGCAGAGCGTCGGCAGTCGATCGACTGACTAGCGGTGAAGCGTGTTGGAGTTTATACCCTTGCCATCGATTATTCTAGTCTTATTGCTAGCGGTGACGTAGGTTTTTGAATAATCTGTATTGTTTACGAAGTGGGCTTGATCCTCATAAAACAATCCACTAGAGCCTCTGATGATTGATATGTGGGGTTCAACGTCCCAAAACCACCATATGGTCATGAGAGACGCCGTATAGTGGAGGGCTCCGGAGATTTCGACCACCTGGGGTTGTCCAACGTGCACCAAAATCTGAGCACATGGGCCTACGAAATTTCCGCCTCGATCAGAAATGCAGCAGCCGCAGCCGGGATTCAAACCCACGACCTGCGGGTCAGCAGCCGGTTCAACCCGCTAATCTTTGCGATGCAGACGTTCTTCCGTATGATCACCAGCCAGCTACTGCTGACCTCGGTGCGCATCTTTGCCGGTGCGTCACCGGGGTGCCCACTGCCGTGCATCGCAGTGTCGTCAGGATGTCACCACTTGTCGCTCGTCAACAGTCGACCCGGGATGACCATGCCGCCAGGGGAGCAGTGGCTAACGGAACCCAAAGCATTGTGGACGGCCACACCATCATCGACGTCAACAGCTCCGCTGCATATAAAAGCGCACCCGCCGCCGGCACGGACCCGTGGGCTATGTGACTGCACCTCAACGCAGTCATCTAACCCGCTAATCTTTGCGATGCAGGTTAGTAAATCCTACGCGCTATTTGCAAAAAAAAAAAATCTAGCAATTACGTCTTCGTGCAGTTGCCGAGCCCGCGGGGCTGTCTCGCCATGCCGCCGAATGTGTTTTTCGTTATTTATTTCTTGTTGATGTTATAAGGAGATGTGGAAACTAACCCTGGCCCTGGCGAAAACAATGCCGTGTTGACAGAACTACTGAAAATAGCCGCAGGCCAATCCAAAGTAATTACCATAGTGCAGAGCCTCAAATCTCAGGTGAACACTACTGATAGAACATTAACGGATTTATGCAAACGGATGACCAACCTAGAAGCACACTACCAGGCCCTTATTCCTATCCGAAACGACATCGAAAAGATGCGGGCACAGACAAGCAGCATGTCTCGCAAGATCGAGGAGTTAGTGGACAGCCTAGAAGACGCGGAAAATTGATCACGTCGAAATAACCTCATCTTTTATGGTATCTCCGACCCTACTCATAGTGAAAGATGGAACGATTTTGAAAAAATAATTATCAATTTCTGCCATAATAATCTAGGAATAACCGTAAGACCTCATGGCTTCAAAAGAGCTCATCGCTTTGGTTGTCATTCGCATGTTACAAAACAAAGGACTCAAACTGATTAAATGGCCGGAAATAAATACTAACTTTAACATTATAGAGGACTTTTCGCTCTCCGTTGGACACGCGCGAAAACAATTAATAGCATTTGCCAAAGCTAAATCTGCTAAGTTATCCTTGCGGTATAGAACCCTGCACATTGGTCCGAAACGTTATACTTTTGATAAATTGTCTAGCACAGTTGAAGAAATCGCATAGCAATCGTCCTGTCACCATGTACCTACAAACCGAAAACGCCCGGCACTTGCCAAAGCACTCTCAATTGCCGTAATAATTACTAACATCTGCAGTTTCCTTCCAAAGCGCGAACTTTTATCGAACATTGTTTTGTCATCCGGAAGCAATATACTGGTACTAACTGAAACTTGGCTTAATGATAACGTTTAGGACGCTGAAATTCTTACTGACTTACCTGAAATCCGTGTGCATCTTAGTGATAGAAAGTATACTCAAGGGAGTGGTGTTCTGGTCGCAATTCACCAAAGTATATTATGTTCCATTTTACACGTCACATCCGACATTGAATCATTATGGCTCATTTGTCACGCTCCTCCCCTAACAGTACTTCTTGGCGTTTGTTATAGGCCACCGCATACTAATGCAGACTTCTGTAGGCACCTAAACAATAGACTAAGGCAACTTGTTGCCACTTACCCCAATGCTCGCATCCTTCTCCTTGGTGACTTCAATTACGCGAACATCGAATGGCATAACCTAGGTATTTCCTCTATATTATGCCATGCAGAGGCTAAAAACTTCGTTGACGTATGTTTAAATTTTAACCTGAGTCAGTTTCGGAACCAAGACGCGTTACGCAAGAAACAGCAAACATTCTAGACCTAATAATAACTAACAGTCCTGAGAAACTTTCATTTATCAGTTATCTCCCAGAAATCAGCGACCACAAAATCATACATGCCCTATTCTCATTCAGTTCCGCTCCAAAGTACACATCCGCCAAAACAATATGCCTCTACGACCGGCGAAACTACGATGCAATAACTGAAGACTTTAACACCTTTTTTTTCTGAGTACAAATCAGTGTTTCCACCTCGCACAGTAGATGAAAACTGGTCAATATTCAAAAATTATTTAAGTGTGCTCACTAACATCTTCATTCCGAGGGTTACCTTTTATACTAATCACAATAAGCCATGGTTTTCTGTACGTTTAAAACGGCTTAAAAATAAAAAGAAACGGTTGTTCCGTTCAGCCAAACGCCGTGACACCCGGAGTGACTAGGAGAAACACTTCAAAGTTGAAAAATCATATCTAGTTGAGATCCGGTACACCAAGCATACAATTTATCACGATGATTTACCAAAGCTACGAACCAGCAACCCCAGGAAATTTCGGCAACTTTTAAATCCAAAGCAGACTCACGACATCACACCGACTAACGACGCACACGAACCAGTGACAGACCGTGATTGTGGGGAAATATTTAACACCACATTCGCATCTGTCTTCACTCAAGAACTTGACGCACCTTCACAGTCACCATCAGTTAACATCGAAGCATTCATGCCAATTATCTCGTTTTTCAAAGAAGGCATGGCATCCGTAATCGACAACATGAAGCGTTCATCATCAGCCGGTACGGACTCCATTAAGCTTAAACTACTGAAAAATGGTAAATCAATTTGTGCCGCCTATTTATCTTTGATTTTTTTCCGTCACTCGCCTCAGGAATCATTCCAGATGACTGAAAAACGGGGAATGTCGTTCCAGTGTACAAATCAGATAACAGAGACTCACCCTTGAACTACAGCCCCATTTCATTAACTAGTGTACCCTGTAAATTCATAGAACACGTCATTTACTCCCAAATCGCAAGTTTCTTGGACTCATGTATTTTTTTCGTCAATCACAACACGGATTTTGTAAAGGTCTCTCCTGCGAAACACAATTAGCGCTCTTTCTTCACGAATTGTACGCTAACCTATACCGTAACATGCAGACTGATGTAATTTTTCTAGACTATGCGAAAGCTTTCGATTAAGTTCCTCACCGCCGCCTTTTGCTAAAACTTTCACACCTGCACCTAGACCCTAACATTCTTCGTTGGATTGGACAGTTTTTCACTAACCGTTCTCAGTCTTTGTTAAGGGTCACCTATCTAACTATCTCCCAGTCACATCAGGCATTTCCCAGGAAGTTGTTTTTGGTCCCCTTCTATTTCAATATATATTAACGACTTGCCCGAATATGTATCCTGCAGTATTCGCATTTTCGCGGACGACTGTGCTATTTATCACACTATCAGAAACCAGCATGATCACCTGTATCTTCAAACCAATCTTAACAACTTGCTTAATTGGTGTAACACATGGTTAATGACCCTTAATACTTCTAAAAGTAAACTTTTATTTTTTACCGTCGCCACAGCTCGTATCGCTTCCAGTATTCCATCGTAAACACCGCAATTGAATCAGTATCATCCTATAAATATCTTAGAATAACCTTGTCTTATGATTTATCATGGCGTACCCACATCGCTAATATAGTTTTAGCATCTAATAAAGCACTTGGTTTTCTCAAACGCCATCTCCGCCTAGCACCCCTACATGTAAAATTACTTGCGTACAAATCTTTATTCAGACGAAAATTAGGATATGCATCTGCAATATGGAGCCCACATCAAGCGTATTTATTCAAGCCACATCAAGCGGTACAAAACCGTGCTGCCAGATTCATTCACTCATCCTACTTATACGATATCAGTATTTCATCTTTGAAAGCGAAATCTGAACTGCCACCCCTTTCTTTGCGCCGCCGCACTGCAGCAATTGTGCTTTATCACAAATTATTTAATTCTTCCTTCAATCAGCCCCCTTATATAGTAGCCGCAGCACGCATATCTCATCGAACCAGTCATCCATTTCAAGTTTCCCGCCCAATATCGCGCACCACTGCTTTTTCTGCCTCGTTCTTTTTTCGAGCAGCCACGGACTGGAACGGCCTCCCCCGGGACATCGCCAACATCGCCTCATCATCTGCCTTTCAAGACTATATTATTGATCAGCTTCAATGCTAAAACAACTTTTACTGCTTATTGTTAACTTAAATAAAAGCCCACCCCTTATGTAATGCCCCTCCTAGAAAGGGGGCCTTTAAGGTAATAAACTGAACTGAACTGAATCTAAGAATTGCGACGTGGTGCTTGTGTGTACGCTTGGATGAGCGTAGGCTGCTGCTTTAGCGTTTCGCTGCACCCATGGACTCTGCAGCAAGCCTCTACACGTCCCCACGCCGCGCTGTATATCTCTGGCTTCAAGATAGTCACGACCAACACACGACAGCAACAGTTGGGAAGGCCAATAGGGCGGCCGAGAAGACAACAGGCCTATCGGATCACGACCTGCTCTCTAAACATACAACCTGCTCATCGGCGTCACCCCTATGATGGCGTAGGGGCCCAAAAATCGGCGCGTAGGGACCAGAGATATCACGAGGTGCCGCCACTACTTACCCACATAGCAGACGACGTGCTGCCGTAGTGGTGCACTCGTACGTGCGCATTTCTGCAATTTTTATCTTAGTTATAACGCGTCAATAGAGCAACCCACAGAGTTACGAATCGAAGCAACATTCTAGCTGTGAGAAGCACCATAGTGGTTGGCTCCACGATGTTCATTACAGGAACTCAATCTGCGTGAGCGCTTTTTGTCCTGGTCTAAGCACACGCGAATGCAAGCAATATGCGACACACCACCAGTTTGTTTTGCGCAGTGCGCCCCACCAAACCACTGTCTACAAGATGATAAAATAATTCGTCCGTGGGAAAAACAGCGATCTTGTAACGAGTTGCAACCTGAAATCTGTGTGTTTCTGCGATGCAATAAAGACGCATACGGTACTAAAAACGCATGCGATGACCCGTGTAAGTTTTCATGCCCTGCAAAGCGTCCTTCAATGATACTGCTCACTAATAACAATAGAAGGGAGCAGTTGTGCTATCGTCTGGCGATTGTCTAACGACCGATGGAAGCACGCGATAAAACCGGTGGATTCCCGCAATGTAAATAGAATGATTTCTGGCACCTGCAGCAGTTCGTTGCATAACTGTTCGAGTGCCGCTGGCCTGTCCGTGTGTGTCTCACCGGCGATGTCACCATGCTTTTATCTCTGGAGCAGAAAAATACAGTGCATTAAGTGACAACAGCTTTTGTCGCGCTCCATTTCTGTTAAGGCAATAATGTTTTCCAGAAACGCGAGTATCAGTCTATACCATGCTTTCTAAGTGGCTAAATCACTTTCAATTGTCCCTGTTCCTTCCACGAGCTTTTAGCATTGGCGCTGTTGAATCTAAGTGACGGGAAAATCAATATCTCAGTTGACCGACGGCTGCTCGATTTGCAGAATGGAACGCAGCAGTACACCATTAGGTGAATGATGCTGTACCTGTCGTACCCTAACGCTCTCGAGTCTTGAACAAATATCTTGATTAACGCTAGCCTTTAATTGGCACAAAAACGAGTCAACCCGCGCACGCACCCCGTAGGAAAGCGCTTTGGCGGCTGCAGCGACGAGGGTTAGTTAAGCCGCCATGGTGTGCTGTGGCACTTTTGAGAACTAAAAAAATTTAAAAAGCAAAAGCAAACCTGGCAACATGGGGAGCCGTGGCATGAGCAGGTCGTGCATTGGATATACACTTGAGTCCGTCTCAGGGCAGAAAGCAGCGCTGGATTCTAAGGCAAGTAGGTTATCATTCTTTATTCTACTCTACTTCTCGCGTGTGCGATACGGATCGCGCTTGCCGGCAACGGGCTCGGTCGTGTTGTATATCGCACGCACGAAATGCATCGTGAAGGTCACCTTCGGCGTCTGCAGTTCGCCTGTGCTTTGTGACCACCTGGAAATTGGCTGCCATTGCCGTCGGCCTCCCGTACGCTCGCTCATCCAGTGCTCACCTGTGTTCGCCGCCGCGATGAGCTCCGGGCTGACGATATTGGGCTGAGAGCTCGTCGCTGTGTTGGGAGTCATCAAAAACACGTTGTGGGTTCTCGTAAAGAGCTTGGTTGTAGTTTTACGTGCGCAGTAAGTGCACCAGCACGGTCTGGCGGGACTCTCGCCAGCGTCAAAACTCAATGAAAATTTGTCGCCATTACAATTGGCTTTCCCGCGGCGGCGGACTCGCGTTTGCGCGCTGCAGTCGCTCGAGTTTGTGGAAAACGGTCACATTAGCATCGATTTCTTCGGCGCTAACTCCAAACCAGCTCGGCGCTGTTCGTGGTGATGGTCAAGCGCATACGCTCGCTCTCCTATTCGAAGTTCGCTGGCGGCAGACACTCCGCTTGCAGCGCCGTGTTTGGTCTCGCGTTCGCTTGCTCGAGCTGAACGACGCCGCTTAGGACTCGTCTACTTGTTAGTGGCACGGTGGTTCGCAGAGTTGTGGCTGCGGCCGCTACTTCTAAGCTGTTGTGCTACGGGGATTGAAATGAGTCTTTGACGATGTGTGACATCACGGTGAAATTCTTAGGATGTCATATATATCATGTATGTTTTCATTTACCCTTGCGCGTATTTCTCATATGCATTTGTATTAATCCTCTGTCACGTGACTCACTATTTTACATACTTATTGTGCAGCCGTGTGCACACACCGTGTTGATGACTGTGTGCGCTGGCGTCTGCGATGCCCGTCATCGATCTCTTTCGTCAGAGCAGCTTCAGAAGGAACTACTTTCTTGCGTGTTTTTTTTTCTGTGCAAATTGTTGCTCACTGCGAAGAAAAACAGGCGGAAAATGTAGTAGACCTGGCGGAAAATAAGCAAAAAACAATGTTTGAACTGGGGAAAAAAGTTTATCCGATTGGAGTATTTGAGTAGATCAACCGTTCATCCGGCAAGGTGCAACTGTGAGAACTAACAGTTGCCCGATGAGGTGTCAATGTGAAGATTAACAGTTGCTCTATAAGGTGCAAAGGTGAGGACTGATTGTTAATCCTTTGACATGAATTGTGGGACCAACAGTTACTCACTAAGGTGTAAATGTGAGGACTAAGGCCCGTATTCACAAACGCTCCTTCACTCAAGGGCTCTTCTCGACTTGACGAAGTCAAGCCGGAGCGTGCTCCTCCACTCAAGGAACCGCTGCGTTTCATGAATGCTCCTCCACACTTCCTTCGCCAAGGTAGGCCTTGGAAATGCTCTCTTCACTTGAATGAACTGCATGCGCCGAGAAAAGCGTCTGATAACGAGAGTATTCGTAATCGTGGTTATGAATTTCCTATCTATGTACAACAAAAGAACGCTTTTATCAACCGTTCGTCCGGGAAGGTGCAACTGTGACGACTAACACTTGCCTGGTAAGGTGTAAATGTGAAGATTAAGAGTTGCTCTATAAGGTGCAAATCTGAGGACTAAATTTTAGTCCTTTGAGGTGAATTGTGGGACTAACGGTTACTCGCTAAAGTGTAAATATGAGGACTAAATGTTAGTCCCTAGAGCTCATCTGTGGGGACTAACTGTTAGACCCGGTGCCATTAGTCCAGAAAAAAAGAATGTTTGTGGCAGCCCCATTAGTTCCCAAAAGGACGAACCACACACCCTTTTATCATCCTTTTGCCTTAGAGTGTTGAATCATCGCGGCGTTCTCCTTTCCGGGTACTTTTTAGCGTCCGGCTGATAGTCTACATTCCGCCGCACGAGGCATGTCTCTAACACCACACAAGCCCTGTTCATGCTGCTGGGATTGGAATTTTCCTCTAAATGATCCTCTACCGAAATCGCGCCTGTTTGTACGCCTACGACAGCTTCGCAATGTACCTTCTCACCCCCTGAGGCATTTCCCATGGTATCTGTAGAAAATAATTTCAACAGTACCTCTATTTCTCTGCCAGTACTGTCATGTTTCAGTAGTGTTGTGTCTTTGCTACAATTAGAACTAGCTTCATTCTCCTCTCTTTCGACATACGAAAGGCAATTACCCTGCTGAGGCGCGAGCGCAGTGCCCAGCTGATCAATATGTTCAATAATCCTATCAGGGCGACTATAACTAACCTCGGTCTCACGTGGAACACCTTTTGGACTGCTACAGTTTGCATGCTAGCCACCGTCCTACTCTGTACCAGCACTACCTTCACACCATTGGAGAGTCGCGTACCTTCTCTGGGCGCAGTTTTACTAACAACGACCTGTTGCTCTTTTCCCTCCACCGAAGGATCACTTTGCATGTCACACTCATAGAGACGCGTACCTTTCTCGGATGGTACCTCACAAACAGTCGCTTTCTCTGCGATTTTACACTGCACTGTACTTGCCACTTCATCACACATTTCGGCCTCTACAAATACCCAACATATACACAGCCATAGATGCTTTCGATGCTGCGCCCGAATTTGGCGATGCTTCCTTTATATCTCTTTGTCTAACACTTGCATTTTAGCCTCGTGTAGGCATATTTTTCAGCTTCTCTCTCGACTTCTGGCTTGGTCGTTCTCTGGGCTTCTGCCTCTCTTCTCCGGGCCTCGGAAGCTTCCCTTTCCTCAATGTTCATGACATAGCCTGAGAGTTCCTCGGTGTCCATCCCTGTTTCGGTGATCTTCCCGATCAGTTTTGTTTTTGTTAAGGAGTCCGACACATCCAGATTTAACTCCCTTGCGATTGCTAGCAGCCTGGAATTTCATTGGGCTTTCAGATTCATGACAGCTTCCGGTACATTTCTCTGTTCCCCAATTGATTCCTGCCTTGCACCTAATTACCCTTGACAATACCGACTGCTCTTGTTTTCTGTTAACTTAGTCTGCAAAAGTTTCCTAAGGCTTTTACAAGGAATCCTGTTATGTCACTGTTAACCTTGCCGTCACCGGCAGAAAATAACTTAAGCAAGTCGTCTCACAATTATCGGCCTAACTCAATGTATTTCTTAACCCAATGACTAAAACAGCTGTCCTTTTTAACCTTGTCGTCACCCACAGACTATAGGTTAAACAAGCTATCTCACAATGTGCCCGACGCCAGTTACACAATGACCAAAATAGACATTTTCCTACCATCTTTTACTCACACATTAGTGAATGCCTGGTAAAGTTTAATAGAAATTAGGCACTCACCTGGCTCGCACTCTTGCCTCCAGCGTCGTGTATTTGAGCAGTGACTTTCGGACGCCTCTCGCAGTCCATTACCTCGTGTGATGCCAGAAAAGCCGTTCGGATGCCTCTGAAGTCAATGAGCTAGGAGCATCTGACCGTTATCGTCCAATCGCCTCTCGAAGTCGGTGATGTATACTACAAAAGCGAGAACTTCGAATAATAAACAATGCTAGATATGATCAACACTGCGCGCCATTGTTTCGTAATATGGAAATCATACCACTCGATAACTTACGACAGCAAAAATTGCACTTACCGTCTATAATGTCATTTCTTATAACCTACCCTTTCATATATCAGTATTTTCATCCTCTTGCCGCCTTACCAGACGTGCCACATTACAGAATTTCAATCTTCCGCCTACTAACAATGTTTATGGCAAACGATTGCTACAATTTGCTGGAGTGAAGTTCTGGAATGATATACCATGCCAAATAAAAGAAAGCAAAAGATTTGCCTGTGCTCTTAAAAAATACTTTCTGCAGAAAAATGAACAGGTACACTAACACACACCTCGTTGTAATCTCCACTTCGTTATGTATACATTATATGTCTAACAAAATCATACTTGACATGGTATACGTACCTTTATGTATTTGATGTATTGAATACATACAATCCGTTGTTTGCATGGAACAATGCTGCAAGATACTGCAAATAACTTATCACAAATATGTTTCCTTCTTATATTTTGTTTCGATTTTTTCTTGTATGATTGAAGTGTACTTTTAAAATATCTGCTTTGTTAACACAATCTGTTCCTTTAAATGCATATTTATTTAGACCCCCTACTAGCCAGTGGCTATGGGTCTAACCAGTGTTGTGTATTTTTATGTAATAAGAGAACTTGAAATAAAATAAAATGAAAATGAAATGAAGTCGTAGCATCTGACTAATGTCGTCAAGTCATTGCTACCAGGGTTTCCGCCATCCCACCGCTGCCACCAGTCATTGCGACGGGTCCCGCGGGTCGCAATCTGGTAGCGGGCTCCCATCCTAGGACCCATCGTCGGACAAGTCAGATGAGGCGTTCGTACTAACGGCAATTAATTCAAATGGTTAGTAACTGAGAATCCGAAAGGAGTTTATCAAGTGATCAAGTAAGTATGAGCTCACTGCAGAACTGAACAAGAACTAGAACTAAAGAATCAAAAATATACAAAAGGTCTTCTGTTTATATAGCGCCGCCGGTCCAATGTTGAGCGCATTGTCCGCGGCTTCAGCCAATACGGCACTCAGTGGTCTAGGTGTTTCACCCACGAAGGCGGGGAAAGACACCACACACTGCACGTGGAAAAACCAGTCTAAACGATGCCCAAATATGGTCACGAACGAACTGCCCGAACGTTTTGCCCACGTCACCAGCGTTTTGTGAACGTCCAATGATCCGAGATTATCTTGCTTTCCAACAACTCTTCCGGCAAGTAGGGTGAGGTTCAAAAGAACGGCTCCCAGTACATGTGCCAAGTTTGCCTGACTGCATTCTAAACGACAATGCAATGGCCTGACAGCTCCTCTTCAAACATGCCACTCCATTTATCTGACGCAACGAAGAGAAGGGGAAGGAGGTGTGGTCGAATGATTGTCGTCGTTTTCTAGAAGTTACTGCTTAACTGCAAATATCCGCAACTGCTTCTCCTCGAATGAGCTTCGCTTCTCGCAAGGTGCAGCTAAGCTACGACCGGTTTGGGTTTTAACTTTCAGCCCAAACTGAAAATACCACGATTGTTCCGGTCTCTCTAAATCCACGGTGACCTCGACAAGGGACCAGTAGGCTCATTTTTTGCCTTCAAAGTCTTATATGAAGTCTAGTTCACAATGACCATTCCTTGCTAATGCGCTTTTTAGCGCCGAACAGGCCCTGGGACCCCTTGATCACGTTCTGCTGAAATAAAATCAGTCGGTTTTGACGGCAAATCGTTGCTTGGAATGCACCGAATTATTTTCGTTCAGTTCACAAACGCCGAAAGAATTTCAGTAATGATGACGGTCGTAACACTGGGCTTCGGAGTTAATATAGAGTGCGATACCTTTTAAGCAGCTGGCATAGTGCCATTATTCTAGCTTTCATTGATTGTATCAGTAGGGTATTCAATGGAGGGTTCATCAAGATTAACGCACGAGTTTGTAATTCCGTCAGGACCTGGGGCGGATCTACCATTAAGGTACTGCAGTTCCGTTCTGATTTCTCCAATGCTGAATTCGTAGACAAGCTCTGGATTGAGAGAACAATTATTATCTGGGTGTGTCGCTACAGGTCCCGTAGGAAGATAAGTGTGAACGACGTTATCCATGACGGCTTCTTCTGAGGACTCCTTGACCACCAAGTGCAGGATCTTTCTGGGGCGATTTTTCTGATTGCACTTGGTATTGGTTTCGTCTAGCAGGTGCTTGAGAAGATTCCAAGGTTTACCATTACGCATCTGGCCATTTTGAGAATTGCAAATTTCGTCTCACTGCTGTTTTTTTAAGGACTCGACTCAAACATATTAAACATTACACAGACTGCTCCCCCCCCACCCCACACACACCATTGCACGAAAAATCGGCAGATCTCACGTACCTGGGAATCGACGTTGTGCACAGCATGCGGAGAGAAGGTGACCGTGTTGCAATTTTTTCTTTGAGTGACACGTGATGAAATGACGCTAAATGTATATACATATGTTGCACGCACTGACATATGTTGAACAGTTGCAGATGTTTGCGTAACCAGTTGTTTTCACCTCCGCAACAATTTCAACTTGAACATGCGTATTAGCAACACCAGAAGCTGATATGAAGCGCTGATGCTTGTGAGGATGCTGGCCCTGCACACTGCTACATAAATGAACTTCAGCGCTTGGCAACCAACGAAAATTTACGTTAACCCGACGTGACGGCGGTATCAAAGGAATACATATACAATGTTTTCAGCACTGCAACCACTATTAACGTTTCCCTTCGCGGAGATTAACGTCTATTTGAAAAGTAGTTCAGACACCTGGCGTAGCTATGTGGTAAAATACTTCATCGTCACGCAGAATGCTTGGGTTCGATTCCAGCTTGGCCCCTGACATTTATACTTTGCATTCGTCGGGTCCACGCTACCGATGTCGGGTAATAACGTTCGCTCGTTAAAATTGCCCATGTTTGTTTTCGTCGTTCCTGGATAGTATCTAAGTTTCAATCCCCTGTGCCACATACCCTCCTACCAGCGGCACATATCCATCCATGAATATGTGACACTGTCTGGCAGGAAGTGTTTCATGACGTGCGCGACGGGTGCGTGACATTCTTCATGTCTTGACCCGCGCGTCATATTCGTCAAACCATCACACCCTCCCGTGTTAATTTTGGTTAAAGTCAGGTTAAGGGTGGGACCACGAGAGCACCCAAACTTAAGCGGCTAGATAGATAGATAGATAGATAGATAGATAGATAGATAGATAGATAGATAGATAGATAGATAGATAGATAGATAGATAGACACGCTCAAATTACTCAACGTTCACTTAGAAATGATTCATATTGAAAAGCATGAGAAAGCACACGAAAAAGCATATGTTCATGCACAAATCCTCACTCACCCACATTGAAACACGAAGTGCTGTCCGCTTTGACAGGTGGAGCGCCAGTGCCCTCCGCAAAAAAAAGCAGCTGAAACAGTCAACTCTGCCCTGACGCGCTCGTCCATAGACGGCGATGTGCCGCAGCAGGCCGCACTTTGTTTTTTATCCAGCGGCCATGCCTATAGAAAGCGCATAGCGCGCTAGATAAGCGTTTCGCGACATACACTCACCTCTGCCACTCAGTTTTCGGAGGCGTACCGTCTTTTGCATGGAGATGCCTTGATGCTCATCAGACTGCTGCTGTATCGAGGATATGGGTGCGCATAGACTGGCCTGACAGAAAAGTTAAAAAATAGAGTGGGTGGTTTAATGGGGGCTTGTTTGTTTTTTACACGAAAGCAATACAAATATTGGCGGCTAAATTTGCTAAAACACAGAATGGATGCAGCCAAAAGTAGCCATTGAGCCAACCTGAAAACTCAGCAGCCAATTTGGTACCGGCAACCCTGGTGTCCAGGTGTCCAGTGTGTCAATCTTTGCAGAATTATAGGCGTAAGGATCGAAGGAAATGATGTGAACATAGTCTGTGAGACCGAAAGATGTGTAAATGGCCGGCATGCTAGGGTTTTACTCGTGCGCCCTAGGGCGCTAAGAGGGGAACAGCGAACTGTAGAGACCAGGCACAGCATACGACGAGTTAATGGTGACCTCACGCTGCACGCAAACAATGACCTAACAACCTAATAATGATATATTTCAGTGAGAGATGGAGTACCATGGCGCAGGGGTACCAAGCCGAGAGGTGGAGTACCATACCGTTTTTGCCTCAAACTGAGGGAAAAACGTAGTGATGCAGGGCGAAAAGGCCTCCCAAGGTGGAGATACTCTTGTAATTTCGTAGGCAAGGCCATGGAGATGTTAGAGTAGAGCAGGTAAAAAGGTCGTAAGACACTTGTAGCTAGTTACCTGGTCGTTTAGGGGACTAATTAAAGTACGCTTATAGGCTACTTGAGAAATAAAGACAATAAAATGCCCACAATTGAACAACAAAAAAATTGGCAGCTGCCACGTACAGTGGGAATCAATGATATGCGAACCACGAATGAGAAAGGTTGATATGTCATTTACAAAATCAGGCCAACGTAACAAGGTGGAGGTAAATGATGGCGTATATGACTTCCGTGTCATGATTATCATGTTTGGATGTGTCTTTTACCTTCGTTATCTATTCACATACCAAATTTAGTATAGGTGGAGCCAGCAAAACTACCGTGAGAGAGCCATGAGCGTGGTATGTTTTCATGTTCTTACATGAGACGCGTGTCAGGATTATCCTGTTTGCACCAGTCTTACACTCTTTTCATTCATTGAAGTCACTTAACACCAAATTTGGTATATGTGGAGCTAGCAAAACGGCCGCGAGCGCATCATGAAGGGCCCAATATACTCCAATGTAGCGTTGACGTGCGCGCACGGTAGGCACAGCGACGCTACGTAAGCCAAATGCCAGCACTTCATAGTCTGACGGCAGGTGGCACCGGCACGACCGCCGTCCATTAGCGCGGCCCTACGGCAACTGGTGCGAAATGCGACATGCTGTATTTCGTGCCGATGCCTTACCCAGACAACACTGCGTCTTCCGCTTTTCGTGACGGAGGGACGCCGGACGCGCTGAAACGCGCAACCGTCAAAGCTACGCAGCGCAGCGCGCGTCTGCGAGTATATGGCAGGACCGGCGCCTGGTATAGCAATGGTGGTTTGACACGTCGTAATGAACGCCGGTGACCACGCGCCCCGCGTCACGTCGAAATGTTTTGGCGCCTTGACTGTGGCATGTAGTGATGCTGTCACATGACCTACACCTCAGGATTATCATGTTTGCAACAGTCACATACCTTCGTAATCCGTTGGCGTCATGTAATATCGAATTGGGCATGTGTGAAGCTGGCTGAACGGCCGTGATAGCATCATGAGTGTGGCATGTAGTCATGTTGTTACATGACATGCATGTCGTGATTATCATGTTTGTATGTGTCATTTACCTATGTCGTCCGTTCGGGTTGCGTAATACCGAGTTTGCTACATGTGAAGCTTGCGAAACTGCCGCGAGCACATCATGAGCGTAGAATGCAGTCATGTTGTTACATGACACGCATCTCATGTTTATTATGTTTGCACCAATATCATACCTTCGTCATTCATTCACGTCCCGTAATTCCAAATTTGGTATAAGTGAAGCTATTGAATTGGCCGACAGCGCATCATTTGCATGGCATGTAGTCATGTTGTTACATGACATGCCTCTCATGATTATCATGTTTTCACCAGTGACATACCTTCGTCCTCCATTCACGTACCATATTACCAAATTTGGTATATGTGACGCTAGCGAAACAGCCACGAGCTCATCATGAGCTTGGCATGTAGTCATGTTGTTGCATGACACGCATGTCATAATTTTCATATTAGGGTCTGTCGCTTGTGTTCGCAATGCAATCATGTCATACCATACAAGTCTTGCAACATGTCATGTGAATGAAACCACCGCAAGAGCTGCAGGACCATAAAACGCAAATCATGACATTCATGACATCCATGTCATGATTTTCAGGTGATAAATAGTCGAATATGTTCTTCATACAGTCATGTTCCGCCAAAACAAATGTGGTATCAATACCAGTATTTATACATACAGGAGAGCTAAAAGTCGTAGGCGGCTAGATAGATAGATAGATAGATAGATAGATAGATAGATAGATAGATAGATAGATAGATAGATAGATAGATAGATAGATAGATAGATAGATAGATAGATAGATAGATAGATAGATAGATACGCTCAAAGTAGCTGAAGTTCGCTAAGAAATGCTTCTCATTTAAAAAGAACATGTCATATTATTGCCGGTCCCATAGCAAAGTGTTTTTGGGTGGGAGAGGGCAGGCAGACATTTTAAAGGTCTAAAAAATACGTGACTTCAGAATTTATTCTCAACAAAAGAACCCCTCCATCCGAATTCTGAAAGAATCTGGGCACTTTGGGCACATTTCCTCACTGGCTAATGCTCTGGTTTCACCTTAGGGGTAAAGAAATGAAGGCAATAGGAACAGATCGGCATGTATTTAAAAGAAATGCAGGCATATAGAAACATGTAGCACGCTGATGAAGCACAAAGGACGCACGAAAAGAATAGACGGAGGACGAGCGCAAACTAACGACGTTCACAGCTGGGCGATTAGCGCGTTTCTCGAACACAAAGGGCGCAAGAAACGTTCGCACAGGTACACAGAAGACGAGCGCGAACAAGGGTCACACTGTCACTTCACTGTTTTAAAACAATGTGCTTCTTTCGCAAACGAGGCCTCTGCAGTGAGGGAAGTAATGTTCAAGCACTCTATAACATAAACGGTATATTTACGAGGAAAGCATACGGCGTGAAAACTACCATAATAAGAGTGAACAGCGCGCACACGGGCGACAATGCCACGTAGGGCTGCGTACACGCTGACGATCGGGGCGCCGAGCGTCAGCGTGTACGTTGCGTCACTTTAATAAAGTTACTTCTCTCTCTCGCGTGCGCCATCTTGCCAGTAATGCACGCCACGTTATTCAAATAGAAGCGATAGATGATGACTCCGTAACTATTTGCCTCCAATAAAGTACGGTGCATGGCAGTGCAGAGAAGGTGCGCACAGCAAAGCGTGTGTGATGTGGCACTTACGTTTGGGATCACCGTTGAGTTATGGTTAGCGTTCACGTAAAAAAGTCCCACCTTTGCTCCAAAGGAGAAGCAATTATTGCGATATCAATAAATTGTAATGTAATGCGACGAATCGCAAGCAGATCAAAACGTGCACCGCGTTGCTCACGCAGAAATGACGCACCACACGTACTCTTAGGTACAGATGAACGCGAATAAGCGTCTCAGTTGTTACTTCGCTGTGTCTAAAAAGCGCGGCTTTTCGTAAACAGAAGCTGTGCAAGGAATTCCGTGACCTTTGTGAGCCCACTAACAAGAACACAATCGTTCAGGTGAAAGCCCAAGGCGTAAGATGTTGCCCACCCGCGAGATGAGTCACGCGCGATTGTCTAGCCTCTTTTTTTCTCGGGGCAAAGTACGCCTGGGAGATGAGCGCATAGGGGCTCGTCACTGCGTCGTGACGAGTGGGCCACCCAGCTAAGTCAAGTGCGCATTTTGAATCATCTCACTGCTCCTGCTGAAAACATGCTCATATTTACCCCGAGATCGGCACTGCCAGCGGCAGGTGGCGTGTATAAGTAGCTTGCTGTTTAAACTTATAGTGCGCCTTCGTGGCTCAGTGGCTAACGACGCGCGGTCCAATTTGACAGGTCGCATGTACGATTGCGCGCGCCCAATGGTGTCTTACTAAACACGTTTCAAATGTTGTTTTTCTACAATTGTAGATTCCTACACATTTACGGTGTATGACGGCGGCAGCAAAAAACCACCATAAAGTGTGCATACAGTTGCAATCGCAATAAAACGCCAGTAGGTTCTGTCACCACCCATATGAATGACGTGTGTGCGTCTCTTGGAACTGCCCCAATTTCATTTCTTTTTTTTTGTTTCTGAAGCGCTCGCCCCCCCCCCTTGCCACCTGAAGTGGAGTCAGTTCTCTCCGATACCTTCACTTATTCACGCCATTTTGAAATCACAGGGTTTGGGCGAAGCTGCTCGTTGAAAATAATGACGACCCAGAACACCTAGTGCTGCATTCCAAGAGATTTGCTTTCCCACTTTGAAGGAATAGAGTTTCCTGGAATCGGTTCAGCCATCATGAAAAGGATTACTAGTACGCAAATTCAGTACGTAATAAAGTGAAAGGTCAACATGTGAGAGCGCCTCAATACATATTTTGAAACATTACCAGAACACCCTGTGGGCGCGCGAGACACTATGGAAGAAGTGGGTAGAGTACTCACGGATTGAAATAGGACACTCGGGACGCGTGGCCGCGGGCAGAGATAGCGTAGCCCGTAGGTGCTCGCGGAACCACGGAGTTGCATTGTGGTATAGAGTGAGAGAGAAAGCATCTACAAGGCTGTACTACTGCTTGCTGTCGCTGAGAGTTGGTATTTAGTTCACAAAATGCACACTGCCAGCCTGGCACTACTGCCCCGCCGCGGTTGTCTAGTGGCTAAGGTACTCGGCTGCTGACCCGCAGGTCGCGGGTTCATATTCCGGCTGCGGCGACTACATTTCCGATGGAGGCGGAAATGTTGTAGGCCCGTGTACTCAGATTTGGGTGCACGTTAAAGAACCCCAGGTGGTCGAAATTTCCGGAGCCCTCCACTACGGCGTCTCTCATAATCATATGGTTGTTTTGGACGTTAAACCCCACATATTAAAAGCGTGGCACTGCTAGGCTATAGCACGCTTTCGCATGCCGAGAGAAATAGACCGCCGGTGAGCACTACTCATACTACAGCGCGAGTAGACTACGCTCTCGTTTTCTGCCTTGTGGTGAAGCTGCACCTAGGCTCTGCAAGTAAAAAGAAAACATGATTCGATTAAGAGATTGCACCTCCTGTGCGTTCGCAGACATGATGAGAAAACATCTGTACAGAAGTGTAGTGAGTTTATTTTGAGCTTTCTGTCGCAACAAAAAAAGAAAAAGAAGCCATGGGGCCTTCTTCGTGCGGCATTGGAACAGTGTCTTAGCGATGGTGGGGGGGGGGGTAAACAACAAGAGGGAAGGCAGGGAGGTTAACCAGGCACATGCCCGGTTTGCTACCCTACGCTGGGGAAATAGGAAGGGGGCATAAAGATGAGAGAGAGAGAGGAAAGAGAAGAGAAAGAGAGAGAAAAAAAAAGGAGGATTGGCAGTCAATCAGCTGGCGCGTATACAGCGGTGGCACTACACAAAATTTAAAGTTGGTTACATAGGCCTGTAGTCCTCAAAAAGCACAAGACAGCTTTGACTGCTTTTTGAGCCGATGAAAGGCGATGACGGTGTTCTAGTAGCACCTGCACAGAGAGTGGCCGATCGTCCAATTGTCGCAATGTGTCCGAAAGCTTCTGTCTTTCAGAGGCAAATCGAGGGCAATGGCATATCAGATGGTCAATGTCTTCTTTGGTGCAGCAGACGTCGCATTCCGCATTGTCGGTCAGTCCGATGAGGTTTCTATATGCTTTTGTGAAGGCAACCCCCAACCAAAGGCGACAAAGAAGTGAAGCTTCACGTCGACGAAGTCCGGATGGAGGTCGAAGTTCCAGTCGAGGGTTTATTTGGTATAGTCTCGTATGTCTTATGCTTGGGGTTTTCCACTCCTGCAGACTCAGACTACGTGCCAGTTGACGAAGTTGCTGTGCAGCGTCAGTCCTTGACAAAGGAATCGGAAGGGTGTGTTCTTCTTGGTGCGATGTGCGAGCCGCGTTGTCTGCGGAATCATTGCCACTAATCCCACAATGGCCAGGAAGCCACTGAAACTTGACCTCGTGGCCTGCTTCTGTGACAAGCTCGTTCACCACGTTAGCGATGGTGTTCATCCGAAAACCTGTGGGCTGCCATCGATGAAGAATGGAAGAAGCTGGCACAATTATCATGGCCAATAGTATCTACGAAAGTTTTTCATGCAGTGTGACGGCAGTACTGGCTGCTCGAGACAAAACAACAAAATTCAAAAAGATTGTTTTATTGTTACACGAAGACAGGCCTGTGAATGTTTTTGTTTGTTTGTGTGACAAAAGCCACGTAATCAGCTTACTGTGCTTTTGTGCAGGTGTTTATGTTTATTGTGTTTGCGAATGCTTGTAGACGCAATCTCTTAGCCGAATCGTGTTTCTTGCTTACAGAGCATGCGTGCCACACACCATAAAAGGCGCAGAATGCGCACCATTTCTATCAGCATGCAAAAGTGCGCTAGCGTAGCAGCGCAACGCTAGTAGTGGGCTCCTGGGTAACTACAGGCCAACTCGTTTGCGATTGGAAGCAGCAATCCTGCTGTGTAGATGTTTTCGCGCCCTCACTCTATACCACAATGCAACACCTTGGTTCCACGAGAACCCACGAGCTGCGCTATGTGTGCTGGTGACCATGCTTGCGAGTGTCCTATTTCTATCCGTGAGTACTGTACGTCGAATTCATCAAGCGCACCCGCTGTTTTCCGTCGCCAGTTGCTTGGTGGCCCTGTAGAAGCATCAAACGAAAAAAAAAATCGTAGGTGTCCCCGAAAGTTGACTATTTTTACACTCAAAATACCATAATTGTCAAAATGCACCTGCATGTCTATCCACGCATGAAATGAGAAGTGAATGATGAAGTCAGTGTGTAGATAAAACTGAGTGGATGCAGACAGAACGTAGCAGTTAAGCGGCATCCGTGTGAACGATCATGTACCGACACGGGCAGTAAAAACATGCATTCATGAACCAAGACAGCCGGAACATGAATTCATAATTATTTAACAATTACATGTTCATAAGCCGAACAACAAATTAGTTATCTATGATGGAATCTGATCGAACTGTAGAAAGGTTATAGTGTTAACGTACAGAGAATATTACTTTATTTCACAAGCCAGGCGTTGTATAAAAAGTGAGCACCTTCAAAACACGAATAAACAAAAATGAATGAGACTAGTATTCTTTTGTGAACTTCCTTGCTTGCACAATTTGCAGTTTCTTGGTAATGGTGCACTGTGAGTTCACCGGAACCAGTGTTTCGTTTCGCGTTGGTGCATTCGAATATTATTGAACGAGGACTTGAACAACTACGGCCTCGGAAAAAAAGCTTACTCTGATGAAACGCATAAAATGAGCAGTACTGTTGTTTCCAGCTGCTAATTGATCACCTCAAAGAGGTGGGAGATCCTTAGTATTGTTGCATTGGTTTGCAAAAATCTGTTCGCATGGCAAACAAAGCAAAATACGGACGCACTTCACCTATGAAGCCGTATATATAACAACCAAACATCTTTTGCAACCGTTCATTGTCGCCAGATCGTATTATGGCTAGGGTTCCTGATGATGAACGGCGCTCAATTGTCAATCTTTTCTGAAAGGTTATTCCCAGCGGTCTATTGGCGTTTTAGTTTATAGTCCCCTGAAGACTGTGAACAGGATAATTCAAGCCTACAAGTATGAAGGTCGTATTCAGGATGCACCCGGCGCGCCCCACCCTAAAGCTACCGCAGATGGTGAAGACGCCCTCATAGTTGCTGCTGCTGTTCGTAACCCTTTTTTGCCAGCCCCAGAAATACACGGGGACTTGAATTTGGACGTTTCGGACACCACTGTCCGACGTCGCCTGCGTACTGCGGGCCTTCGCAGTCACGTCGCAGCGCAGAAGCCACTACTAACGGTGGCACACAAGGACGCACGACGGCAGTTCGCTGAGTTGCACAAAGCATGGACATCAGAAGGGTGGGGTCGCGTCATCTTTTCGGATGAGTCAACGTTTTCGACGCGACAAGACAGAAGATTGCGTGTTTGGAGACTACCAGGCACACGGTGAGGCAAACTTCCTGCTTTGAAAAGCAATTGTTTTAGTTAACGTCAAAATGTCACACAAGAACGACCAAGACAACGTGCAAGGTGTTTCTGCCAGTGGGATATCGAGTGTGAGCGTGTGGGGTGCTGTTTCAAGATATGGTTTAGGGCCCCGGCAACGTATACGTGGACACTTATCGTCGGAACAATACTGCAACATTTTGAACAATGTGCTGCTGCCATATGCGAGCAGTTTATTCCCAGACTGTGATTACCTGTTTAACAGGACCGGTCACCATTACACACGACGCGGGCTGTCAAGGAGTTCCAGGCGGAGCAGCACATGCAGCTACTGAAATTGCCTCCGAAAGGAGTGGATCTAGATGTGATAGAAAACGTGTGGGGCCGTCTGAAAACTTTTTTGGCACGGAAGCCCCTTTATTCCGCGACTTCGGACCAGTTATGGGCGCAAGTCAGTAACGAGTGGGAAAGGCTTAAAGCCGATCAGGAATATGTTCGATCACTTTACGACTCGTTACCGTGCAGAATAGCTGGAGTCGTTGCTGTAAGTGGTCACGTGACTTGCTATTAGATTTGCTCATGCTTTTATATTTGTTCTGATGGTCTTGTTTACTTTGGATTTTCTTGAATAAAAAGTTTAATAATTACCTCTCTTACACTCGCTTTTTTCCTTGACGCGCCAATCTTCAATCCAGATGGACCTTGAAATGCAGAAGGTATCAGCTCAGCGAACAAAAAATGCAGCTAGCAGACGACGAACAAGCGTATCGATGACGTGATGCGCACGGTGGAAAGAGTGTTTCGCAAAGCACATGCTGAGCATGTGCATTGTTTCCAACGATGGCTGTTACGGGGCGCTGATAGTGCCGTCGGCCACGCGCTCGCGTGTTCACCCTAACAGTGCTCACCACTGTACAATGTCGGTGCACGTTAAACACCGTTAAACACGATGGCTAAAATTTCCGGAGCCATCAACTACGCCGTCTCTCATAATCATATCTTGGTTTTGGGACGCATGCCAGATACTAATATTAATATTAGTATACAGTGACCAAAAAGTAGGTCACAGCCATGTCAGCTGTTTTGTCAGTTGTGTAGCAGTTAAATGCAAGTTGTTATCTTTTTTGTTGTTTACGCGTGCTATACGCATCAAACAAAACCCGAACACCAACAAGCCTTCGCGATAATACATTGCGCTCCGCCTGTCGTAGCGGCGCCCGCCGCTATCAGTTGGTGATCGGTGAAAGAAAGGAAACGACGACAGTCCAGGGAATAGGCAACCAAAAAAAAAACCCCACTGTCCATTTCGCAGCGGTTCAAGTAGCAACTGTGACGTCAGTACCACGTGTTTCTATACATGGGCCAGACTGGTCAGGCACGGTGTATCAGCGCGTCATGTAGGAGCACGCTTTGAGCACACGGGAAACACATTCCGGCGCATTCCCCTTTTGCAAAATAACAGTGGTTTTGCGCGTGGAATTTAAAACATTCACACATGAACGAAACCTAGAACCCTTAGTGGTAACAAACCACGAACAAAGCTTATTCATCAATACCGTAGTGAACAGGTTGCTTAACCACTCTGCCAGATCTGGTCACACTCACGGAAGCGGAAGGTACTGACGTGGAAATCACCTCAGAATCTATAGGCACTGAAGCTGACGTTGAGGCGGCGGGTGGCGCCCTTTCTGTCAAAACCAGGTCGGCTGACTCACTTTCGTTTGGGAACTCGTAGCTGTCTTCACGCTTTCCTTGTTGTGGCATGCGGTTCACCATTCGTCTGTAACGCCGCAGCGTAACCCCATCCTTGGTTCGTATTATGTAGGAACGGGAAGTAGCGGCTGTCACTAGCACAGTTCCTCTGGCTTTCACATCCGTTACCCAAATAGAATCCCCTGGTGTTAGTTTATTCAACTTCCTGGCTCGGTGGCGTTTGTTGTAGTACTGAGCTTGCAGCTTTTTGTTGGCTCTGTCTTTGGTCGCAAAAGTAAGCAGCGGTGGCTGCACTGGATCACGGAGCTGCGGTGCCACTGGAACTCTTGTCCGAAGACGCCGGCCCATAAGGATTTCTGCCGGGCTAGAGCCGAGAATGCCTGGAGTTGGCCTGTAGGCAAGCAAAGCCAAGTATGGGTCCTTGGATTTGAGTATCAGGCGCTTAATCATTTGAACCATGCGTTCTACTTCCCCATTAGCCTGAGGGTACCTAGGGCTTGCAGTGACGTGATCAAAGCCGTAATCATAGACAAACATCTCAAACTCGGTACCAGAAAACTATGGTTTATTATCTGTTACCACGATCTCCGGAATGCCATGGCGTGCAAAAATGCTTTTTAGCATTTTTATAACCACACCAGTTTTTGTTGAGGGAAGGAGGGCTACTTCCGGATACCGCGACAGGTAGTCAACCACGACAAGGTAGTGACAGTCGTTGACAAAACACAAGTCAACCCCAACTCGTTCCCATTCGAAACTTGGCGTTAAGGTTGAGAACAACGGCTCACAGTTCTGGGTGACAAACCGTGCACAAGTAACACATTCTTTCACTTGCCATGCGAGTTCTTCGCCGAGGCCTGGCCACTAGACTAGTTCTTTCGCCAAAGCTCTTGTCTTTGAGATGCCCTGATGCCCATCATTGAGCTTGGTTAGTACTTATTTTCTTGGGCATTCGGTACTACCAATCTAGTCCCATTTAGCAACATGCCATTGCATTCGGCAGCTACGGCATGTTCCTGCCAGTACGGAGCTAAATGGCAAGGAAGTTTTGGTTTTTCTGGCCAGCCTTGGTGACACAACTTCAGCAAGGCCTGACAAACAACGTCCGTCTTTTGAGCTTCACGTACTCTGTTAATAAAATTGTCGCCCATTTGAAGCCCTTGAACACAAGATTCAAGAAATGACGAGACTTCTCAGACGGTCAGTTTACTGGCGAGTTTATCTGCTTTCATCGGCGCTCGTGAAAGAGCGCCCGCCGTAATCAAGCTTTTGCCGGGAACATACACAGTTCCAAATTGATACCGCATCAACTGCATTCTGAAGCGCTGCACTCTTGGCGTCAACAAATCAATAGGCATTTTGCCGAGCAACGAGACAAGAGGTTTGTGGTTTGTTTCGAACGTCACATCGATACCTCGTATATATTCGTCAAATCTTTCGGCAGCCCATAATAATGCTAGTGCCTCCTTTTCGACTTGCGCATAGCACTGCTCGGTTTTGGTCAATGACCTTGAAGCGAAGGCTATCGGGCGGCGCTCACCATTACGTTGTTTTTGGAAAAGGACGGCCCCGAGACCAAAGGAGGAGGCATCCGCCGAAAGAATTGTGATTGATTGATTGATATGTGGGGTTTAACGTCCCAAAACCACCATATGATTATGAGGGACGCCGTAGTGGAGGGCTCCGGAAATTTTGACCACCTGGGGTGTTTAACGTGCACCCAAATCTGAGCACACGGGCCTACAACATTTCCGCCTCCATCGGAAATGCAGCCGCCGCAGCCGGGATTGTGGGAAGTGGTGAATTGTACATGGCCATACACTTTGCGGAGCAGATAAGAGCTTTTAAGCTATCGAAAGCTGTGTTCTGAAATGGACCCCCAACCTATTCAATCTCTTTCGGCAAAAGCGCCCTTAGTGGGGCAGTGGTTTGCGCTATGTTCGGCAAAAAGTGGCCTAGGTGATTGGCCATGCCGAGAACACTGCACAATTGTGAAATATTCGAGGACGGATTCAGCTCTTTAATGGCTCTGTTTAGCCGGATCAGGTTGTATGCCTTCTTCACTTAGAAAGTGACCCAAAAAGTTCATGCTTCGTGCTCCAAATACACATTTTGCTTTGTTAAGCGTAACGTTAGACTCGACGAACCCAGATAAGACATTCGATAGCCTAGACTACTATTGTTCTTTGCTTTCGCCAAGTATGAGAATATCGTCCATCAGGTTGAAGAAACCAGCAAGGCCTGCCAGGATTTCGGACATTCTCCTTTGAAAGTGCTCTGGGGCTGAAGTAATACCAAACGGCAACCTAGTGAAACACTACCGCCCAAGCGGCGTAATGAACGTGGTCAGTAGTTTTGAGGCCTCGCTGAGTCGCACATGGTGGAATCCGGAATTTGCGTCTAGTTTGGAAAACCGTTTCGTGCCAGCAAGTGAGCCTAGTGCTTGGTCTACAGTAGGCAACGTATACCTTTCCCTTAGGACAAACTTGTTCAACTGCGTAAGGTCGACACAGATCTTCACGTCTCCCGTAGGCTTTTGTACGGGAACAACGCCGGCAAACCATTCGGTTGGCTCTTCGACTGCCCGACTTATGCCCATTTGTTCCATCTTATCTGGTTCCCGCTTGACAGGTTCCTGAAGCGGTATTTGAATCCTGCGTGGTGCGCTTACTGCAAACGGAACTGCGTCTGGTTTTAGCCTGATTGTATACTCCCCCAGCATACAGCCCAAGTCTTCCAAAACCTGAGGGCCCAATACCTCGTAGTCAGACTTTTTCTCAGTGACAGAGTCAGCGAACTTAATAACTCCTAATGCTTCTAGAGCTGGCAACCTTAGCAGTAAATGGCGCAAAAGACTGACGCAATAACATGTTTGGTGAGAAGTTTGTCCCTTCCAAATTATATCTGCCTGAAACTTGCCCAGAACATTTAGTCGGGCACCGCTAGTGCCTGTCAAGATGTCGTCAGCCTTTTCTAAGCTCGTGGGAAGTCCAGGAAACGATATATGAATTTCGGGCACTTCTGCCCCCGAGCCAACCTTTGCGAAAACAGGCACTGCATTAACCAATGCGTGAACGTAACGTGCCTTGGCGCCAGGCACCTCTACTGCGCCTAGAAAAATTTCACCAGTGTCTTTTTGTACGGACGACACTCGTACCTTTCGCCTGTTGCTTGGAGAAGTCCCTTTGAGGCACACTTTTCCAAAATGTCCCTTTTCGCCGCAGTCAAAGCACTTCTGCGTTTTAGCTGTACAGTCTGTCCTAGGGTGGGATTGGCCACCGCAGAAGATGCACTGTCTTTCATATAAATATAATTAACGTCCCAAAACCACTATATGAATATGAGAAACGCCGTATATATAGTGGAGGGCTCCGGAAATTTAGACCACCTGGTGTTCTTTAACGTGCACACAAATCTGAGTACACGGGCCTACAACATTTCCGCCTACATCGGAAATGCAGCCGCCGCAGCCGGGATCCGAATCATGCACTGTCTTTCGTAACGAACTGCTGGCGGCCGGGTGCCCTTAGTGCGGCACGGTTTCGTTCGGTGTCCCACTGCGTCAACGTTGACTTGTTCACTTGGATTGGACTGAGTGCTGTCACGAACCTAGTTGAAGTTGCGAAGCTCTGCTTGTTGCTGCTGAACTGTCTCTTTCAGGCGGGCCTTCGGTATAGCTGTCACGAGAGATAGCTTTGGGTCCATTTGGAGTGACTCGGGAGCCCCGCCGCGGTGGCCTAGTGGCTAAGGTACTCGGCTGCTGACCCGCAGGGCGCGGGTTCGAATCCCGGCTGCGGTGGCTGCATTTCCGATGGAGGCGGAAATGTTGTAGGCCCGTGTGCTCAGATTTGGGTGCACGTTAAAGAACCCCAGGTGGTCTAAACTTCCGGAGCCCTCCACTACGGCGTTTCTCATAATCATATAGTGGTTTTGGGACGTTAAACCCCACATATCAATCAATGGATTGACTCGGGAAGTTTTTCGTCCCGCAGGCTAACGACGAACCGGTCTCGGATGAGGCTCTGCTTCAATTCTCTAAAGCTGCATTTTTCCGCCAAGATGTGTAGAGCCGTCATGAACTGGTCAACAAACTCGCCCGACATCTGGTGCCACTTGTGAAAGCAAGCGCTCTCGTAGACAATGCTGATCTCCCTGATGAAGTACTCGTCGAACTTCTTTTTGACCAGCTCAAACTTCTTCGAATCCTCTGCAGATAGATTGAAGGTAACAAAGATGCCCCTTGCTTGCCGCCCCATGGTGAACAGCAGAGGGCGCACTTGCGCCTTCTTTGCATGTTTCCAGCTTGCCTCTGTCTGTAGCGTTATGAGAACGTAAGGCACTAGCGTAAAGCTTGATTAGGTCTATTACGGTGTACGTTTTTTTTAGTATTTTGTACTGTGTCTTTTTTTTCTCCAGCCACCACGTGGCTGAGGTCTGCGCGTAGACCGACCACGTGCATGCACAGGTGCTGTGAAGTGTAGCGTATTTATTTATTATTGTGGTTCTTTTTGGCTTAGACCAGTGTATTTTAGTACAGTTTTCTAACACGTGGGCATCGGTAAACAGAGCTAGCCATGGTCAAAAAGACCGTAAAGTGTTCAGAGTGCGGGGTAGGTTGGAAGGTGGAAGTCAGTGCGGAGAAGAAAGCAGAAGATGACGCCAAGTGTAGACAGTGCGAGTTCGAGGAGAAAATGAAAAATATGATGGCGGTCCAGAGTGGGCTCATGGAGAAAATCGCAGAGCTGGAGAATGCATTGGCGAAGGAGCGAGAGAAAACGTCAGCCATGGAAGAAAGGCTCCGGTCAGCCGAGAAGGGCCTATCGAAAGTCGTGAAAGGGAACGAAGACGCAGGTGACGGCGGAAGCATTATGGCGACGACCCCCCGTGCGGGAGAGATGAAGAAAACAGGCATGACAAAGGCAGATACATTGGTCACAGGGCCCAGCTACCGGGAAGTAGTTTTGAGGGAGGGAGGGAGCAAACCAGCAGCCGTGACTCACGCTAGTCACCTAGTCAGCAGCCAGGTGCAGGTTTCAGAAGGAATGTCTGAACAGGTCATCATCGCCGGTGACTCAAATTTAGTCCGATGCGCAGCGGCAATCAAAGAAAGGGTGAAAGGCGACAAGAGAGTTGCGATAGGGACGTTCCCAGGACAAACGCTGGGGACAGTAATGAGTCAAGCGGGTGAACAACTCGCAGCTAAAGCTAACAATCGTAACCTCGTTGTGATTGCGGGAGGGCTAAATGACGTCCTGAAAGAAGAATCGTCAGGACTAGCGACGACCTTGGCGAAAGGGGTGGATGACATGCGCGCCGTGTCCCCCCAGGTGCAAATTGTAGTATGCACAGTACCGGAAGTACCAGTGCGCAACGTCAACCTGCAAAGAGCGGTTGTCGACGCAAACAAAGAGATATGGCGAATTAGTCGAGAGAAGGGTTTCGAGGTAGTAGGATTTAAACAGGGAAGTGCACAGGTGGGGTGGATTCCAAAGAGACAAGATTCATTTCGATAAGAGGCTTGGACACGAGGTGGGCTGGCGACTGGCAGGACGCGCAGTAGCTTTTTTGGGGGGCTCACGGGCCCTTCGGAGTCCGGGGTAGCTCGTAACAGGGAAAACAACCAGGAGGACGCTTTGACAGGTAGAATTTCGAAAAACCAGAAAAAAGGTAAAAGAAAAAGGAAAAAGGCGCGTGTTGCAATTAGTTACATAAACATGCAGGGTGGCAGAAAGAAGGCAAAATGGTTAGAGATTGAGGAGCAGTTAAACAAAGAACAGATAGGCGTGTATGCGGTTACAGAAACACACCTTAGAGACTTGGAAGAGCCACCACATATTGAAAATTATGTTTGGGAAGGGTGTAACAGGACCATATCGGAAAGGAAAGGTGTGGGTGTAGGAATGCTAATCCATCGCGGAGCCAAATGGGTTAGAGTGAAACAGACGTGTTCAGAGCACCTCTGGGTTCTGGGCACAGTAGGTGGAAAGGAAACGTGGCTAGGGGTAGCCTACTTGTGGACGGGGAATAACTGCAGAGAAAAGAATCAGGAGATAGTGGATTGCATGAGTGCGGATATTAAGGAATTTGGTAATGGGGCCGAAATCATCCTTCTAGGGGACATGAATGCCCACATACATGACCTTGACGGATATTCAGACACCAATGGGAAGTTATTACTAGATCTTTGCGAGCAACATAGTCTGGAGATAGTTAACACGGGGCCTAAATGTGACGGCCAGATCACATGGGAAGTCGGAAACAAGCAATCAAGTATTGATTATTGTCTCATGACTGAAGGAATTTACCACAAACTGACAGAAATGAGGATAGACGAGGAAGGCATTAACAGCTTGGGTAGTGATCATAAACGAATAACATTACAAATGGGATACGAAACTGAAAATATGAGCATGGAATCAAAGTCTGGCAGCTCGTATTTAAATGACCAACAAATAATAAATATAGCCGCGAGAGTCGAGGAAGAAGTAGGCGAAATACCAGGCAAGGACTGGGAGTATAGTGAGCTGTTACATCTAATGACGAAGGAGATAGGGAAAGAGAAGAAAACTGTATGCTGGAAAGGAAAAAGGAAGCCAAAAAGTTGGTGGAACAAGGAAATCCGGGAGGCGATCGAGAAGCGACGCGAAGCATCACGGGAGCATAGAAAGGCAAAAAAGGAGAAGCGGCCGCAGGACGAAGTCAAAAAAATATGGGAAATATATTTAGAGAAAAAATCCCTTGTACAGAAATTGGTAGAGGCAAAAATTAAAGGTGAAAGTGAACGCTGGATGACAGACATACACGAGAAAAAGGAGGCCGCGCCTAGGATTTTTTGGAGCCACATAAAGGCGCTAGGTAGGAAGTCTGTCACAACGCAGCAACATATTCTAGATGAAGGAGGAAATCAATTGGAAGGGTACGAAGCGCTAGGTTACATCCAAAAGGTAACAGCCGATTCGTTTAAAAAGAGCGTCCAGGGGATCTCCCCGGTGAGTAAAAGTGTGGCGGAGAAAGCAACAGAGGAAGAGCTAGTACTTGATAATTTCAACTGGAAAAAGGCCGAAGGAAAACTTCCAAAGCGCACTGCCGCGGGTTTAGATGGGATTCCCGTTAGCCTCATTAACGAACTAGGACATAACACTAAAGAAGCATTGTTAAAAGCAGTAGAAAAAAGCTTAAAGGACGGACAAATACCGGACAGTTGGCGACAAAGTAGAATGAACTTAATCTATAAAGGCAAGGGAGAAAAGGACAAGATTCGCTCGTATAGACCACTAACCATTACATCGGTACTATACAGGTTGGCGATGCAAGCAGTAAAAATGAAAATAGAAACATGGGCCGAACATAACGATATTTTGGGAGAACTTCAGAACTGATTTCGAGTCGACAGGCGGTTAGACGATAACCTGTT
The DNA here is from genome assembly GCA_013436015.1 of Rhipicephalus annulatus. Lineage (NCBI taxonomy): Eukaryota > Metazoa > Arthropoda > Arachnida > Ixodida > Ixodidae > Rhipicephalus > Rhipicephalus annulatus. Next base: position 53,178 of record WOVY01011108.1, on the reverse strand, counting down.
TGTTCTCACTCAGTGTATAGAAATATCTAAAATAGAGAATAGGCCCTTGTACGTGGCTTTTCTAGACATCACTGGGGCATACGACAACGTTAATCAGGAAATTTTGTGGGATATATTGAAAGGAATGGGCATGGGCGACGACTGTATACAGCTTTTGAGGGAGATATACCGAGAAAATACAGTTTGCATAGAGTGGGAAGGAATGCGTAGCAAAGAGAACGTTGAGGTTAGCAAGGGTCTGAGACAGGGATGTCCTTTGTCCCCGCTGTTATTCATGCTGTACATGGTGAGTATGGAAAAAGCGCTAGAAGGTAGCAACAATGGTTTTAATCTGTCACACAAACAGGGCGGCAGGATGATTGAGCAGAAGCTTCCAGGTTTATTTTATGCGGACGATATCGTCTTATTTGCGGACAGTCGTGATGATATACAGCAGCTGGCGAATATATGCGGAAGGGAAGGTGAAGCTCTTGGACTAGGATTCAGTGTAACGAAGTGTGGATTGATGGTATTCAATTATCCCTGTGATCAGACGGTGTCCATACAAGGCCAAGAAATACCGAGGGTAAGTGAATACAAGTACCTTGGAGTATGGGTAAATGAGAGTGATAGATACATGGAGGTACAGGAAAAAGCCTCGGCAGCAAAAGGAAAGAGGAATGCGGCAATAATGAAGCACAGAGCGTTGTGGGGATACAATAGGTATGAGGTGCTTCGAGGTCTGTGGAAGGGTGTAATGGTTCCAGGGCTTACTTTTGGGAACTCAGTGGTGTGCATGAGGGCAGAGGTGCAATCGGGAATGGATGTAAATCAAAGGACTGTGGGACGCCTCGCGTTGGGTGCTCACGGGAAGACGACAAACGAGGCTGTAAAGGGCGATATGGGGTGGGCAGGTTTTGAGGCGAGGGAAGCGCAGAGCAAAATAAGGTTCGAAGAAAGGCTAAGAAATATGAAGGAGAGTAGATGGGCAGAGAAGGTGTTCCGTTATTTGTATAGGAAGAGCGTGGACACACAGTGGAGAAAAAGAACTAGAAGACTCACTAGTAAATATACGGCTGGTATTGTAAGCCATATGTCAACAAAGAGCGTTAAGGGAAAAGTCAGGGAGGCGGAGAGGATTTACTGGATGGCAGCTATGGAGAAAAAACCGGCTTTGAGTAACTACCGAAAGGGCAAAAATGAAATAAGGAGGGAGGCATTTTACGATAATTCAAGGGGAAGCGCTTTACTGTTTGAAGCGAGATCGGGTTGCCTTAGAACGCGTAGTTATAAAGCAAGATTCAGTAAAGAAGAAGAACAATGCACATGCTGCGGGAAAGATAAGGAAACGGCGGAGCATGTTCTGATTGAATGTGGAGATATCCACCCAGGTGTACGTTTGGGCACGAGCCTACAGGAAGCCTTGGGTTTTAGGGACAACAATGGAAAGCTGAACACACCCGCGATTGAAATAAGTAAGAGACGGTTAGAGTATTGGTGGCAGAAAATTAGAGAGAAAGGACAAAAATAAATATTGGAAAAATAAAATATGGACAGTGTGCCGTAAATGGCAGAGAACTTAAGCTGAAAATTTACCTTTTTTTCCATTAAGATAGAATTTATCGAAGTAGAGGCATTAGGCCAACATCAAAAAAGAAAAAAGTTTTTTTTTTGTCGAGCCTGGTGGCATACCTGTCACCACCCCGTTATAAAGGGGACGCTCATAGCATCCATCCATCCATCGAGCGCTCATTCAGGCCCGGCGCCTATCGATAGTCGTCAAAGTGTTGTATCCATGCCGGCCACTCTGAGGTAGTGTCAAAGTCCAGTAGCGGTGGTTGCTGAAGGCCCGGCGGAGGTGGGGGTGGTGCAGTGGCCATTGCAGCCTCCGAACGTCTCGATGGCTCTTTTTTCCCCTGATGATGTTAAAGGTGGGCGGACCACATAACTTCTGACACCAAGTCATAGCGGCTGTCGCCGCTATCAGTCGGTAACCGGTGAAAGAAAACAGGCGACGGCAGTCCAGTTGATAGGCAAGCAAGAAATGCTCTCGCTGGTCATTTTGCAGCGGTTTAAGTAGCAACTGTGACGTCAGTACCACGTGTTCCTATACACGGTCCAGGCATGATGAATTGGCGCGTCATGTAGGAGGGCGCTTTCAGCACACGGAAAACACATTCCGGCACACCATCTACTTATCCTCATGTACAGGCACACATATATGCGTAGAGCTGCCGACCAGGATGAACGCAGCTATCAATGGTGATAAGTTATAACTGGATGTGCGAACTATACCATCGCGAAGACTTGTTCGGGTTGACACGGATAGTAAATCAGCAAGACTGGTAGATGTGCAAACACGCGCACTATCGAGCATTCACCGAAATTATTGGAGCCGTCTCATCTCGCCTCGCTCTATCAGTGATGCAAATGTAATCTGGTCTTCAAAAGCACTGTAGTTTTGTACCATGAGCCAAGTGAAACTAGGCGAGATATTGTGCAGGCTCATCAGGTCACAAATAATGCCGCACCTTGTGTAAGTAGACCTCCGTGGTTGTTCCTAGAAAAGTAATTCGACTGTATCAATCGACTTTAGGCACGCACATTCGTTGTTTGGCTTTTCGTATCTCTTTAAAACACGCATGCTAAACCCCCAATTTGTAGATTTTTTGAAGTGTGTAAAAACTTTCAGTTGTGAGGGAGCATTGAATGGTGCGTGTATTCCCTTCTTTGTCTTGCTTTCGTTTTTGTTCTTTGCGCTAAGTGCTATTGAAACTTGTAGTTTTTGTGCCATTGAAGGTTAGTAGGTACATATCGTTCGTTGCATATAAGCGACGCGCACACTTTTCAATGAATGTATATTAAGGCGGAAATGTTGTAGGCCCGTGTGCTCAGATTTGGATGCACGTTAAAGAACCCCAGGTGGGTCGACATTTCCGAAGAATTCTACTACGGCGTCTCTACTAATCATATGGTGGTTTTGGGACATTAAACCCCACATAATAATCAATCAATGAATGAATTTTGTTCTTCTAAATGTCGATAATACTTTCTATAGCACTCTTCGAAAATTGGAACCTCACATTCCACTCGTCGGAAGTTTCGATAGAGATTGGTTCCCAACGCATCTGTGAAACTAAGACTACTCGTGCTCTTCACAGGCAAACGAGTTGTGTCTCTTTTTTATTCGTTGTTTAGCCGTACAGCACTGACATAAAAGAGAAAAAAAATGAGAAGCTTCTGAGCACCTCAACAGATTCTACAGTGGACCGATGGAAATAGTCGAGAGACCCTCGCAGCTAAACACTGAAGTTCAAAGTAATATGTTGCCCCTTGCGAAACTCACGGTGTCTAAGAAGTCCTGGAACAGCGCAAGCCGAAAGGTAAAGTGTGAGGCCCGCACAGTCATCACAGCGGCTGCTCAGCCTTCCAATTCTTACCGTGAGCAATTACGCACCCGTTCGTGGCGCTTGTGTGCTTCAAAATGACCAATTGGGCATTTTATTAGTGTCAGTGATCTACCCATCGAGCATAAAGGTAAATTTGATTGATATAAGCGTTTCAACGCCCCAAAACAACCATATGATTATTAGAGAAGCTGTAGTGGAGTGCTCTGGAAATTTTGACCACCTGGGGTTCTTTAACGTGCACCGAAATCCGGGCACACGGGCCTACATCATTTCCGCCTCCATCAGAAATGCAGCCGCCGCAGCCGGGATTCGATCCCGTGACCTGCGGGTCAGCTGACGAGTACCTTAGCCACTAGACCACCACGGCAGTGCATTATGGTAAATTTACGACACCATACGCGCACCGAGAGTGACATTTTGTAATTATTTCAATGACGTCAAGAGTTATGATTACGATTCTTCTCTAGTTATCGGACAAGATGCAACAGAAAACATCATTCATGCATATATATCATTGAAGGATGCGTTTAAAAGCTCCGCTGTGGTGGTCTAGTGGCTAAGGTACTGAGCTGCTGACCGGCAGATCGCGGGATCATCTCCCTTCTGCGGCGGCTGCATTTCCCATGGAGGCAGAAATGCCGCAAGCACGTGTGCTGAGATTTGGGTGCACGTTAAAGAACTCCAGGTGGTCGAAATTTCCGGAGTCCTCCAATACGGCGTCTCTCATATTCATATACACTCTAAGGCAAAATTACCCGGAAAGAAGTAACGGATCCCCATAGGCGCACGTTGTGAACGGATAGACCGTTGAGGAGCAACCACAGACGGAAGCTTGTGGCGCGAAACCACTTAGTCTCCACTGGGATGAACCGCCCGGGCATTGCAGGCTGCGCGAAAAGCGTTGACAAGGTGACCAGCCCTCCTTCTTCACAGAACACACGTCCTTCTCTTCTGCTGGCTCAATCTTTCCCCGTATTTTGCCGGCGGCGGTTGCGTAGCGTCGCGCTCGGAGTGCTCAACCACGGCTGCCAGGATTCGACGATCTAAGAATTACGACGTGGTGTTTGTGTGTACGCTTGGATGAGCGTGGGCTGCTGCTTTTGCGTTTCGCTGCACCCATGAAGTCTGGAGCAAGCCTCGACACGTCACCACGCCGCGATGTATATCTCTGGCTTCAAGATAGTCACGACTACACACGACAGCAACAGTTGGGAAGGCCAATATGGCGGCCGAGAAGAAAACAGGCCTATCGGATATATACTTCAGTCCGACTCAGGGCAGAAAACAGCGCTGGATTCTAAGGCAAGTAGGTTATCATTCTTTATTCTACTCGTCGCGTGTGCGATACGGATCGCGCTTGCCGGCGATGGGCTTGGTCGTGTTGTATATCGCACGCACAAAATGCATCGCGAAGGTCAGCTTCGGCGTCTGCAGTTTGCCTGTGCTTTGCGATAGCCTGGAAATTGACCGCCATTGCCATCGGCCCCCTATACGCTCGCCCATCAAGTGCTCGCCTGTCTTCGCCACCCCGATGAGCTCCGGGCTGTCGATATTGGGCTGATACTTCAGCGCTGTGGTGGCAGTCGACGAAAATACGTTGTGGGTTCTCGGAAAGAGCTGGCTGTATATCGTCGCGTGCTGTAAGTGCACCAGCACGGGCTGGCGGAGCTTTCGGTAGTGTCGGAACTCACTGAAAATCGGTCGCCATTACAGTCGTTCACAAGCAGCTCGGCGCCGTCCGCTGGCCCCGGCGGCGGACCCGCGTTTGCACGCTGCACTCGCTCGAGTTTGTGGAAAAGGGCCGCATTACCGTTGATTTCTTCGGCCCTAGCTCCACACCAGCTCGGCGCCGTTCGTGGCGGCGGCCAAGCGTGCGCTCGCTCTGCTGTTCGAAGTTCACTGGCGGCAGACACTCTGCGTTCAGTGCCTTGTTTGGGTCGCGTTCGCTTGCTCGAGCTGAACAACGTCGCTCGCTTAGGACTCCACGACTTGTCAGCGGCACGGTGGATCGTGGAGTAGTGATTGTGGTCACCGCTCGTAAGCTGTTGCGCTACGGGGATCGAAACGAGTCTTTGACGATGTGTAACATCAAGGTGAAATTCTTGGCATGTCATATATATCATGTATGTTTTCATTTAACCTTGCACGTATTTCTCATATTCATTTGTATTAATCCTCTGTCACGTGTGACTCACTATATTACATACTTATTGTGCAGCCGAGGGCACTTACCGTGTTGATGACTGTGTGCGCTGGCATCTGCGATGCCTGTCATCCATCTCTCTCGTCAGAGCAGCTTCAGAAGGACTGTGCGGGATGTGAAGGTAAAGTTATTTGTGTGTCATATTTTAACGCTTGTTCTTATAATTACGTGTACTTACTAGTCATATGTGTGTATCTCCATCTTCTGTGACGTGTGCCTAACTATTTTTACTATATTTTTGTGCGTGCAGCCGTGGAACACAACAGGCAGAATGCTGCGTGTGCTGGTGTCTGCAATGCCTGTCATCTTTGACATCGGGACTGGACTTGTACACTTCACATTGAATTCAACTAAACGAATGGGGAACTTCATGTGTATGTAGAAACATAAAAGATTTCGATATTTGACTTTTGTCGTCCGTTGTTGCCGTGCTTGTGAAAGCAGTTACACATAGGTGGCTAACTTCTTTTTCGCGTGTTCTTTTCTGCGCATTTTGTTGCTCATGCGTGGAAAAACAGGCGAAAAAAGTGTTAGGCCTGGCAAAATCAATGTTTGAACTGTGAACAAAAAGTTAATCTGATTGGATTATTTGAATGAATCAACCGTTTGTCCAGCAAGGTGCAACTGTGAGGACTAACGGTTGCCCGGTAAGGTGTAAATGTGGGAATTAACAGTTGCTCTATAGGGTGCAAATTTGAACCAAATGTTAGTCCTTTGGGTGTGAACTGTGGGACTAACGGTTACTCACTAAAATGTAAATGTGTGGACTAAATGTTAGTAGGACTGAAAGTGTTGACTAAATGTCACCTGTTTTTCTGCGCAGTGAACAACAAATTGCGCTAAAATGAACACGTGAAAAAGTAGTTAGCCACCTATGTGTAACTGCTTTTGCAGTCACGGCAACAATAAAAGACAAAAGTGAGACATAGAAATCTTATTTTTCTACATACACACGGAGTTTCTCCATTCTTTTAAGTGAATTCATGAAGAAATGTACAAGTCCTGTCTCGTTGTCAAATCTTGTTCACTCCTTGGGGAGCTCCTCCGACGGAAGCGATAGATGACAGGCATTGCAGATGCTAGCACACGCAGCCTTCTGCCTGTTGTGTTCCCGCGGCTGCACGTACAATAATATAGTAAAAATAGTTAGACAAACGTGACAGAAGATGAAGATGCACACATATGACAATTACGTGCACGTTAATATAAAAACCAGCGTTGAAATATGACACACAAATAACATTACCTTCACATCTAGCACAGCCATTCTGAAGCTGCTCTGACGAAAGAGATGGATGACAGGCATGGCAGACGACAGCGCACACAGTCTTCAGCACGCTGTGTGCCCACGGCTGCACAATAAGTATGTAAAATAATGAGTCACACGTGACAGAGGATGAATACAAATGCATATGAGAAATACGTGAGGTGAAATGAAAACATATGTGAGATATGACATGCTCAAAATTTCACCGTGATGACACACATCGTCAAAGACTCCTTTCGATCCCCTTAGCACAACAGCTTACGAGTGGTGGCCACAGTCACTACTCCACGATCCACCGTGCCGCTAACAAGTCGGCGAGTCCTAAGAGAGTGACGTCGTTCAGCTCGAGCAAGCGAGCGCGAGACCAAGCACTGCGTTGCACGCGGAGCGTCTGCCGCTAGTGAACTTTCAACATGAAAGCGAGCGTACGCTTTGCCGCCGCCGCGAACAGCGCCGAGCTGGTTTGGAGCTAGCGCCGAAGAAATCGACGGTAATGCGACCCTTTTCCACAAACTCGAGCGAGTGCAGCACGCAAACGCGAGTCCGCCACCGCGGCCAGCGGACGGCGCCGAGCTGCTTGTGATCTGCTGTAATGGTGACCTATTTTCAGTGAGTTCTGACGCTAGCGAAAGCCCCGCCAGCCCGTGCTGGTGCTCTTACAGCACGCGACATAGTACAGCCAAGCTCTTTACGAAAACCTACAACGTGTTTTCGACGACTGCCACCACAGCGATGAAGACTCAGCCCAATATTGTCAGCCCGGAGCTCGTCGTAGAGGCGAAGACAGGCGAGCACTCGATGAGCGAGCGTACGGGAGGCCGACTGCAATGGCAACCAATTTCCATGCTATCGCAAAGCCCAAGCGAACTGCAGACGCCGAAGCTGACATTCGCGATGCATTTCGTGCGTGCGATATACAACACGACCGAGCCCGTTGCCGGCAAGCGAGATCCGTATCGCACACGCGACAAGTAGAGTAGAATAAAGAATGATAACCAACTTGCCTAAGAATCCAGCGCTGTTTCCTGCCCTGAGTCGGACTGAAGTCAATATTCGATAGGCCTGTTGACTTCTCGGCCGCCATATTGGCCTCCCCAACTGTTGCAGTCGTGTGTAGTCGTGACTTTCTTGAAGCCAGAGATATACAGCGCGGCGTCGGTGACGTGTCGAGGCTGGCTTCAGACTTCATGGGTGCAGCGAAACGCAAAAGCAGCAGCCCACGCTCATCTAAGCGTACACACAAGCACCACGTCGTAATTCTTAGATCGTCAAACCAGGCGGCCGTGGTCGAGCACTCCGAGCGCGACGCACCGCGAACCGTCACCGGCAAAATATTTGGAAAGACTGAGCCAGCAGAGGAAGAGAAAGACGTGTTCTGTGGATAAGGATGGCTAGTCACCTTGGCAACGCTTTTCGCGCTGCCTGCCATCCCCGGGCGCTTCATACCTTTTGAGACTAAGTGGTTTCGCGCTGCACGCTTCCCTCTGTGGTTGCTCTTCAACGGTCTATCCATTTATCACGCATGCCTATTGGTCTCCGTTACTTTTTTTTTTCGGGTAATTGTGCCTTAGAGTGCACTCCTACAACCCTTTGCGCATATGCCAGAATAGCGGCTCCGTGAAACATTTCTCATAATTTTGTGCAGCCGTAATTTAATCTTATCGCAACAAAATATACTTATCAAAACTTCAGTTATCATCACCATGTGGTTGTTTTAGCCAATGTAAAAATATAAATTTACGTAAGTACGTAATCTCTTACGTATGGGATGCTGAAACTTTTCTGAAGAACGCGTCTCGCTAGCACCGTAAACGGAATGTATTATTCTGGTAACGCAGTAGCGTTTTAAACTCCTAATCCCGTGTGCTCTTAAAGCTTCTAATGCCGTGTGCATGTTAAGTTGCCGGCTACTCGGATAGTGTACGCCACTTGAGATGCAACAAAGGAACTGACGTGAATTCGACTAGGGGGCACAAAACGATCCCCTACGCTTGAAGTGCCCGAGGGCCATGTCTCTGCGCCAGCGTCATGAAGCAATGACTTGTCAGGTTCACTGACGGTAGTGATCGCGGCAAGCTTCAATGGCCGTTGTTACGCCCATGGTTACCGCTACTTCCACTCCTGGTCTGTTTCTACAAGTGCCGGCAACCACGCAGATAAGGCGGCCAACATTGGGCAAGACAACTGTAACTTCAGGAGGCCCGTTTTCAGGCAGGTTAATTGAAATGCACGAATGTCGTGTCACCTAATGCAACGTGACTTTGTTTGAAAATAAGCAGTTCACACAAGTAGTATTAGGACGTTACTGTTCGGCTATTTCAGCAATAAACGCAATCTAACATTTACCTTTACTTTTCATCTACCTAACGCAAAGCCAGGAACCCTCAGGACCGTTTTCAGAGGTATTTGCGTCATCGCGGTGCTTTTATTTTTGGAAGAGGTCGTTTTTTTGGAACTCAATCAACCGAGAAACAGCCACCGTTGTGTTAAATCTTGTCCCCTCCAATAAAGAAGAAACCTGCGCACGCCTGTGTGTAAAAGCAACATTTCTCTGATACCGATAAAAAGAAGTGCTAGGATAATGCGATTCTAGCGCAGTTTCCTTCGCCTGGGAAAGTACGGTTAATGAATTAATAAACGAATTATCAGTGGTGATGCAGATACCTGAAACAGTGGTAAAACAACATTACGGGCAATACTTTGTGGGGGTGGGAGGGCTGGGGGATATGAAAGGTGTGTACACTGAAATAAATGAAAAAAAAACGAATCAGTTGCCTACAAGTTTAATAACAGAATGTGAAGATTCGTAGGTTTTGTATAAGGGCTGTTTTACTTTCAAATTGCTTAGCGTTATCAAGAAAAAAAGAGTATAATCAAGCTTATTTCACCAGCAAGGTTGAGAGAGACAGAATATATTCAAAGAAAGACAGGAAGGTCAACCAGACTCGTAGCAACCGGTTTGCTACTCTGCACAAAGAGGAGGCGGAATAGGGAAGAAAACTGAGAAGGAAAGTGGAGAGAGAAGTAGATGCACAAAAAAAGAGCGGGGGTCCTATAGCCTATTCAAAACGCCACTACTACGCAAAAAGTTCAATAAAATCTTGAATGGGTTTCTGCGCGAAGACAGATCGCGTAGGCATTTTGTTCAGTATTCGTTAGTGCCTGGCGGGCGTAAGCGACGACTGTCTATCGGCCTGTTGTGTCATGCTGCAGGAGAATGGCACCGATGCCGTCGCTGCTAGCATCGGTGTGCAGGCAGAGAGAGGCATACTCAATTGAATGACAGAGAACGGGATCAGATATCAGCTGAGGGTATTGGCTGTTCTTAGCAACTAAATTTTCGCAACGGTTATCTTACATTGGGCGTAACAGTGGCACCAGCTTTACAGTTTAAAACCGCATCGAAATGGATTGCTTATTAAGATTTCCCTTGATGTCTGTTTTTTTATTAATTCTATGTTAGCTTGGAGGTGTTATCTTAGAAAGCACTTGATTGTTTATTCTTTATTATTATTATTCATTCTGGTAAATAGGTCCTAATGAATATAGCGGTGAAATCTTCATATTGTCACGGGGTCGTGACGTGGCCGAAGACAGGAAACTTCGTGTTGGTATTTAACTGTTTATTTGGGCGAACCTGTGCCCGGTAAAGAGAAAGTCTAATTACAGCAGCAGTCTTGCACAGATAGCAGTCTCGGACTGATATTGACGAACGCAGCGTCGGCCTTCGATCAACAACTGACAAGCGGCGAAGCGCGTCGGCATTTATACTCTTGCCGTCGAATGTTTTAGCGTTATCGCTGGCGGTGGCGTAGCTTCCAGAACAATCTGTACGGTTCGCACAGTGGGCGTGATCTTATCGAAATGATCTACTACAGTCCGGAACCTTCTAGAAAACTGCAGGCGCGGTTTGCGCTAAGAATCGTGTGGTGTTTTGGGACGATAACAAAAACTTGGGAAATGGAACGTGGCAATATTTGTACGCTTGCGCAATGGGGGAGGGAAGGGGGGAGACGGCCACCTTCTGCCCTCCTTCAGTGCGCATGCCTATGATTATGGAGATTAAATTGCCATATAAGGCCTAAGCTTCCGATATTCAGACACAAGCAGTGATGTTGATTATCTACAAGAGATAAGGATGAGCTGTACGAATAAGGCTCACACTAATTTCCCCACGATCAGAAGCCGCCAGCCTGGCTGCGACTCTGACTATGTGGAGACGACGAACAAATGGCTTGAGACGTGAAGCATGGACAGTTTCCATATTCGTGTCATAATCGTGTCATATTCGTGTCATAATTCGTGTCATAATATCGTGTCAGTCCACAACGAGACTGACACGATAGTTCACAGTGTATATCAGTTCGGTAATTACGTCGGCCAAAGAATTCGCGAATGAACCTTTTTGCACAATTCGGGACCACTAGCTGGTGTCGAATGGAGCACTTCATCGCCAGGATTGAAAAAGGCGTCACGATGGGAACTTTCATACCGCTGTTCGCAATCATTTTGACTAGCTTCTGTGTTTAGCCGAGCAAGCTGCCGTATTCTACAAGTCTCGAGACAAACAACTAGGGTGTAGTCGTAAAATTTCTGGTCGGAGTGCTGAAGAACGAAGCGTCGATCGTGGATGTTGCCAAACGCCCATACACAAGGCATAATGTTGAATGGGCACTAGTGCGTCGGACAGCGGTATTGCGAGCAAACGTAACAAATGGCAAGATGGTGTCCCAGTTGTAGTGAGCTGGTCCAATATATAGTGTGCCGTGATATCAAATCAAATGAAATCACATCAAAGACATCAAAGTTTTTTTCTGTTCTGTAATGCAGAAATAAAGGACTGTAAAAAATGTGCATTTTAAAATAGCTTGGCCAGTTCACAGCGCCCTATAAAAATGAGCAGCAGAAAGAATTAACCACATAGTAAAAATTTTGAGTAGTAGCAGTATCCTTGTAAACATGTAGATATAGCACCACAACCACACGTAGACATTGCAGCTGCTATTTGTTACATATCAGAAGAGCAGATTGAAAGCGAAATATTACACTGTGTAGAAAACAAACAAAATAACGTGATATTCATCCAAAAATAATTGTTAGGCACACAATGCGCTACATAAAAGACATACGCACTGCAACATAATACAATAAATAGATCGTAATCCCTTTGTTATATATACACTACATAGATCAAAAACGCTCTTTGATGCCACTAGCTTGAGGCTGGTATGCTGTTGTTGTCTTGTGAACAGTGCCACAAGCTTTAAGCACTTATTCAACAGATGTGGGCAGAAAGGACTTGCCGCGATTGCTAACTAGGATGCCGGAGGCACCATGACGAAAGACAATGTCTTCGAGGAAGATGGTCGCCATGTCTGAGGCAGAGCTGGAGCGCAGGGCAATGGTCTCTGAATACTGCGTGAGATTGTCGAACACTGTAACAATCCCTCTATATGCTCTCGACATTCAAGAAGAAGCCTGACTAGGTCCATTCGAACAATTGAAAATGTTAATCGGGACATGGTATCGGTTGTAACCAGCCAGCAGAAAGTGAAGTCGGCCCGCTTGCATCGTTCTCGTGGTGCACATGACAAGACGTTTTTGGCAACCGAATTGGAGAGGCCAGACCAGAAGAAGTGGATCCTAATGTGGTGGTATGTTTTAGAGATTTCTAAGTGGGTTGCCAGCAGAGGGGTTGTCGCGAAATGCCTCAAGTACTTGCGTACAAAGCGAACGTGAAAGGACGGCAACCCACCGGTATCCATCTTCAGTGTAAATGCACCTATGCAGCACGTTCTTTTCAAGAATTAATTGCCTCAGTTGTTGGCGCAATATAGCATTATCAGCTGGAGACTTTCCGCAGAGGCGTTGAACAATGCGATGGCAGTCCGGATCTTGCTGTTGACCGGAGGCCAGCTGAGGGTAGCGAAACGGAGACAGCGTGCCAGCGATAATTAGTTCTGATAACGTATGTGAATGCTGAGTGTCATCACTGGACGCGCAATGAATAAGCTTCTCCCAAAACGATGGCATTGGGAGAGGGTGTCAGTATCTCGGTGCTTTTTCCCAGATTTGTTAACAACGTGAAATGAGTACTTATGCAGCCGGAGAAACCAGCGGCCAAGACGTCCAGACAAATTTTTAGTGACGACAACCAGCACGAAGTGTGGTGGTCTGAAACTGCACGATAAAGTGACAACCGTAACGATATGGGCAAACTTTTTGTAAGGCCCGAACTACCGCCAAACACTGCTGTTCTGTAATGGAGTACTTTTGTGCAGTATTCGTTAGTGCTTGGCGGGCGTGAGCAACGACTTTCTTCCAGCCTGTTGTGTCACGCTGCAGGAGAACGGCACCTATGCCGTCGCTGCGCTGCTAGCATCGGTGCCCAGGCAGGTAGAGGCATACTCAACTAAGTGACAGAGGACAGGATCAGATGTCAGCGCCACCTTGAGGGTTTCAAAATCGATGTCGCCACCGGTTGTCCAAGAGAAGGTTGTGCCAGACGTGAGCAGCTTGAGTAGTGGCGACGCGATTAGGACAAAGTCACGGATGAAACGGCGGCAGTACGATTCAAGGCACAGATAACTCCGTAACTGCTTCTGATTTTCAGTGCATAGGAAGCGTATCAGAGTAGTTATTTTGTCAGAATCTGGGCGAAAGCCATCTATACTAGCAAGGTGGCCAACACTACGATGTTCATTCTGTCCGCCACAGTGGTGTACTGGCTAAGGTTGCTGACCCGCAGGTCGCGGGATCGAATTCTGGCTGCGGCGGCTGCATTTCCGAATGAGGCGGAAATGTTGCAGGCCTGTGTGCTCAGACTCGGGTGCACGTTAAGAGCCCCAGGTGGTCAAATTTCCGGAGCCCTCTACCACGGCGTCTCTCATAATCATATGATGGTTTTGGGACGTTAAACCAGACATATCATCACGATGTTCGTTCTGGAGAAATGATACTTTTCCGTAATATATATATATATATATATATATATATATATATATATATATATATATATATATATAGTATAAAAAGAGGTCGACAAACGTGCGAAAAAACACTAGTTTTACTAACGTTTCGGCAGGTGGGCCTGCCTTCGTCGGAGTGAATGGTTACACATGGCACACAGGGCACATATATACGCCGCTTCTTTGCGTATCACACGGCTAAGTCATTATCAGTAGTATAGGAAACAAGATTGTATATCACCAAAGGTACGTGGCTATAGTGCATATACAGCTGAAAACGCGTATCATTATACAATTGTGAATTGGCACGTATTAGATACCCTACAACTTGTGTGAAATGAAACAGGTCAGCAAAATAACAGACTGCGCACGCAGTAGCTCACTTGGTCATACGTTCTGCGGGATAATCACAGCCTAAAAACATTCAGTAAGCCTTTTAAAAAAAAGAACTTTAGAAAGATAAACAAAATCACAAAGCAGGCAGAGCGAAATGAATGCGAGTAAATGGTGAAGCGACAAAGGCCACCTAAATTATGTAGGTAATATTTGACAATAGGCCAACATCGTGCGAAGAATATACACTTTTCAGTAAAAAAAAAGCGATTTACTAACGCAATATGCAAGTAAGCGTACCCGGGCTCTCGTTCATGCCGGCAGATAGTGTTTTGAATTTATGAATTAAAAATGACTCTTTTACTTCGCGTTCATGGTGTGATTTAAAACCCGATTCCAGTATTGTAGCTATCACGTTACTGAATGAATGACCTGCCTTCGTGACATGCCTTGAAATCGGTAAGTTAGGAAGGGCATGCACATGAGCTTTATGATTATTGAAACGGTATCGAAAAGCAGTTTCAGTATGACCTATGTATTGTACATGACAGATCGAGCATTCTAGCAAATATACGACATTTGCAGTGTCACAAGTAAAACTGCCATTAATTTTGAACTTGAAGTTCGTCGCAGTACTGGCTGCCAGTGTTGTTGTCGTCATGTGTGCACACACTTTACAGCGGGGCTTTTTACAAGGACGGCAACCAAGCGTCTGGTCGTTATTGTTCTGTCTGGTTTTAGAGGAAGTTAATAAATCTCGCAAATTTTTGCCTCGTCTGTACACAACACGTAGTGGTTCTGGAAACGCTTTTGCAAGGCGTTCGCTCTGCATAAGTATGTTGTGGTGTTTACGGAAAATCTATGCGACGTTAGGTGCTGATGCGTTATGGGTTAAAACCAGGTTAACCTGTGAATGACTTTTAGGATTTTTCTTGGGGATGCAGGGTGCTGTACGGTCTTGTGCGTCGGCACGCCTTACTGCGTCATCGACTAACTTGGGCGGATATTTTTGTTTAAGAAGTGCAGTGCGTAGCTGGTTACAGTTATTATCAAAGTCAGATTGCTCATAGCAAATTCGCTTAAAGCGTAAGGCCTGGCTGTAAGGTATGCTGGATTTGCAGTGTCTTTTGTGGCTGCTTTGAAAGTGTAAATACCTCTGTCTGTCAGTCGGCTTGCGGTAAAGTTTAGTGCTCAATTTTGCATTATCGAGACAAACGGTTACATCGAGAAAGTTAATGGTCTCTGGTGAATATGTGTGCGAAAAGGATATGGAAGGGTGAGCATTATTAAAGTCCGAAATAAAAGACAAAACTTCCTCCTCTCCATGTGGCCAAATCATGAAAATGTCGTCAATAAATCTTTTGTAATAAAAAGGTTTTAGTGAACGACCCGACAAGAATTTCTTCTCAAGGGATCCCATAAATATATTTGCATAGCTTGGCCCAATCTTAGTACCCATAGACGTACCACTTACTTGAACATAATGCACTCCATTGAATTCAAAGTTGTTGTACTGAAGAATCATTTCAAGCAGTATAGCCATAGTCGAGCTATCAATGGACTTGTCGAGAGCGGAGTGATCGTAAGCCTCAACCACGGACCTTATACCATCCAAGTGCGGTATGCTTGAGTAGAGAGACGCAACATTGAGAGTTACAAGAAGAGCGTTGTCAGGTATAATAAGGTTGGCAATATCAGAAAGGAAGTCGTTAGTATCTCGCAGAAATGACTGGAACGTAGAGGGTATCTGGTTTATCAGGCTATCTACGTAACGTGACAAGTTTTCTGTCACGGTACCTATGCCGGAAACAATTGGGCGGCCAGGATTGTTGTGTTTATGGATTTTTGGCAACAAATAGAACCTACCAGCTGCCGGACTAAGAGGGATTAGAGAAGCTGCCCTATCATTTAGTTTTTTCTCCTTTATTAGTTTTCTTATTGTGCCGTCTAATATCGCTTTATAATCCTCAGTCGGATCGGCCTCGAGTCGCCTATAAAACGACCTATCATCAAGCTGACTGTTCGCTTCAGCAATATATTTGGTCGTGTCCATGACAACGATGGCACCTCCTTTGTCTGCAGGTTTTATTGTGATGTCGGTGCGTTCGCCAAGAATTGCTATAGCCTTTTCTTTCTAGGGTCGATTGGTTTCGTCGAAAAGACTTGGGTTCATTATAAGCTTGAATGATATCTCGCTGCACTGCTTTAATAAATATGTCCAAGTGTTTGTCACGTTGTGACCCCGGTGTCCAACGTTTAGCCGAAGGTAAAGCGGTTGGATCGTCGGCGGGAGTCGGCTGATCGAAGAAATATTTGCGTAGTCTCATATTTCGTGCGAAGTTGTCTAAATCTTTGTATAACTGAAATTCATTATAGTTACCACTTGCTGGACAGAAGCTTAAACCACGGGATAAAAGACTGAGTTCTTCTTTAGATAAGATAGCAGTTGAAATATTAATAATGTTGTCGGGTGCAGGTTTACATGTTCTTTCCTTGGCCGAAGATGGAGGCGTTGAGTTTCGAAGTTTTACACCATCTCTGAGCAATTTTTTGCGTTTCTGTGCGTTAAGCTTCGAACGTTTCTTTTGCTGATATGCTCTTAGGGACGATGATTCCTCTGGAGAAAGGCTAAACTGATCGAGTAGTTGGCGCTCCCTGTTTATCAGCGATTTGACGGAAGATCGATAATGGTTTACTACAATGTGTACTAGCTCAAGTGAGGCGTTCTTTAAGGTGTCAAACCACTTAGCTATCGAAGTGCAACGCGAGGAAGTGGTTTGACACCTTAAAGAACGCCTCACTTGAGCTAGTACACATTGTAGTAAACCATTATCGATCTTCCGTGAAATCGCTGATAAACAGGGAGCGCCAACTACTCGATCAGTTTAGCCTTTCTCCAGAGGAATCATCGTCCCTAAGAGCATATCAGCAAAAGAAACGTTCGAACTTTAACGCACAGAAACGCAACAAATTGCTCAGAGATGGTGTAAAACTTCGAAACTCAACGCCTCCATCTTCGGCCAAGGAAAGAACATGTAAACCTGCACCCGACAACATTATTAATATTTCAACTGCTATCCTATCTAAAGAAGAACTCAGTCTTTTATCCCGTGGTTTAAGCTTCTGTCCAGCAAGTGGTAACTATAATGAATTTCAGTTATACAAAGATTTAGACAACTTCGCACGAAATATGAGACTACGCAAATATTTCTTCGATCAGCCGACTCCCGCCGACGATCCAACCGCTTTACCTTCGGCTAAACGTTGGACACCGGGGTCACAACGTGACAAACACTTGGACATATTTATTAAAGCAGTGCAGCGAGATATCATTCAAGCTTATAATGAACCCAAGTCTTTTCGTCGAAACCTATCGACCCTAGAAAGAAAAGCTATAGCAAACCTTGGCGAACGCACCGACATCACAATAAAACCTGCAGACAAAGGAGGTGCCATCGTTGTCATAGACACGACCAAATATATTGCTGAAGCGAACAGTCAGCTTGATGATAGGTCGTTTTATAGGCGACTCGAGGCCGACCCGACTGAGGATTATAAAGCGATATTAGACGGCACAATAAGAAAACTAATAAAGGAGAAAAAACTAAATGATAGGGCAGCTTCTCTAGTCCCTCTTATCCGGCAGCTGGTAGGTTCTATTTGTTGCCAAAAATCCATAAACACAACAATCCTGGCCGCCCAATTGTTTCCGGCATAGGTACCGTGACAGAAAACTTGTCACGTTACGTAGATAGCCTGATAAACCAGATACCCTCTACGTTCCAGTCATTTCTGCGAGATACTAACGACTTCCTTTCTGATATTGCCAACCTTATTATACCTGACAACGCTCTTCTTGTAACTCTCGATGTTGCGTCTCTCTACACAAGCATACCGTACTTGGATGGTATAAGGTCCGTGGTTGAGGCTTACGATCCCTCCGCTCTCGACAAGTCCATTGATAGCTCGACTATAGCTATACTGCTTGAAATGATTCTTCAGTACAACAACTTTGAATTCAATGGAGTGCATTATGTTCAAGTAAGTGGTACGTCTATGGGTACTAAGATCGGGCCAAGCTATGCAAATATATTTATGGGATCCCTTGAGAAGAAATTCTTGTCGGGTCGTTCACTAAAACCTTTTTATTACAAAAGATTTATTGACGACATTTTCATGATTTGGCCACATGGAGAGGAGGAACTTTTGTCTTTTATTTCGGACTTTAATAATGCTCACCCTTCCATATCCTTTTCGCACACATATTCACCAGAGACCATTAACTTTCTCGATGTAACCGTTTGTCTCGATAATGCAAAATTGAGCACTAAACTTTACCGCTAGCCGACTGACAGACAGAGGTATTTACACTTTCAAAGCAGCCACAAAAGACACTGCAAATCCAGCATACCTTACAGCCAGGCCTTACGCTTTAAGCGAATTTGCTCTGAGCAATCTGACTTTGATAATAACTGTAACCAGCTACGCACTACACTTCTTAAACAAAAATATCCGCCCAAGTTAGTCGATGACGCAGTAAGGCGTGCCGACGCACAAGACCGTACAGCACTCTGCATCTCCAAGAAAAATCCTAAAAGTCATTCACAGGTTAACCTGGTTTTAACCCATAACGCATCGGCACCTAACGTCGCATCAATTTTCCGTAAACACCACAACATACTTATGCAGAGCGAACGCCTTGCAAAAGCGCTTTCCAGAACCACTACGTGTTGTGTACAGACGAGGCAAAAATTTGCGAGATTTATTAACTTCCTCTAAAACCAGACAGAACAATAACGACCAGACGCTTGGTTGCCGTCCTTGTAAAAAGCCCCGCTGTAAAGTGTGTTCACACATGACGACAACAACACTGGCAGCCAGTACTGCGACGAACTTCAAGTTCAAAATTAATGGCAGTTTTACTTGTGATACTGCAAATGTCGTATATTTGCTAGAATGCTCAATCTGTCATGTACAATACATAGGTCATACTGAAACTGCTTTTCGATACCGTTTCAATAATCATAAAGCTCATGTGCATGCCCTTCCTAACTTACCGATTTCAAGGCATGTCACCGAGGCAGGTCATTCATTCAGTAACATGATAGCTACAATACTGGAATCGGGTTTTAAATCACACCATGAACGCGAAGTAAAAGAGTCATTTTTAATTCATAAAATCAAAACACTATCTGCCGGCATGAACGAGAGCCCGGGTACGCTTACTTGCATATTGCGTTAGTAAATCGCTTTTTTTTACTGAAAAGTGTATATTCTTCGCACGATGTTGGCCTATTGTCAAATATTACCTACATAATTTAGGTGGCCTTTGTCGCTTCACCATTTACTCGCATTCATTTTGCTCTGCCTGCTTTGTGATTTTGTTTATCTTTCTAAAGTTCTTTTTTTTAAAGGCTTACTGAATGTTTTTAGGCTGTGATTATCCCGCAGAACGTATGACCAAGTGAGCTACTGCGTGCGCAGTCTGTTATTTTGCTGACCTGTTTGATTTCACACAAGTTGTAGGGTATCTAATACGTGCCAATTCACTATTGTATAATGATACGCGTTTTCAGCTGTATATGAACTATAGCCACGTACCTTTGGTGATATATAATCTTGTTTCTTATACTACTGATAATGACTTAGCCGTGTGATACGCAAAGAAGCGGCGTATATATGTGCCCTGTGTGCCATGTGTAACCATTCACTTCGACGAAGGCAGGCCCACCTGCCGAAACGTTAGTTAAACTAGTGTTTTTTCGCACGTTTGTCGACCTCTTTTTATACTGCATTTTCCACCGGATCCATTGAATATCACCCCACCATATATATATATATATATATATATATATATATATATATATATATATATATATATATGAACTTTTGTCTAAATCAAGGGTCACAAAAGCCTGCGGCTAACAGTTAACAATGATCTAACACTAAATGGGAGGTAGTGCTGTGCCGCACCCCCCCCCCCCCCCAATCACCTAAAGAAAAACTCTACACATGTCTACGTTTATTGTGTTCTGCATAAAGACCCGAGAAATTAAGCAGTGAGGGCACCTAGCGTTTCTTGTTGTGCTGTCATCGTTTTGTTGCTATTGTTATTGATGCGACGATTTCCGATATTAGAATTTGGGTATTATTACACAGTGTGGTCCTAACCTCATGTGCTGTGCCGTAGTGTGTAACGACGATTAGATGTTGTTATGCTTTGGCAGTGTGGTTGCGTTGTTGCGCACGTAGATATAATTGGCTTGCTTTGGCTTCATTGGCATTGCACGGCTTATGCATTTTCAGCACTACAGCTGGAATAGTCTGGTGACGTAGGCATCCTAATGCGCTTATCTTGAATTGAAATTAGGATTTGTTTGTCCTGCTCTGCGGAGCCGCAGCGGTCTGAGCTTTAAAAATTCTGAGCTTCTGTTTCACCGCTTACGTTCTGCAGCTTCTCAATAGCCCTTCCGTTGGCGCTGACTTCGCTAACTTTGTCGCGCTTATTGAGCCGCGGCTGTTGGCCGAGTCTCGTGTTCGGGATTTCAGTGGCACCAACGCTGTCGTTCCAGGAGTGGCTGCCAAACAGCACGCGCAGATAGGGAGCCAAAGAAATGCTGATATGATGAGAAACCACGCACAAAGCGAGCTGGTGGCGGCACCCTCTCAGCGTGGCGTGGGTGTCAGCTGCAGGTTTTCGAAGCGTTTTTAGCGATTTTAAGTTAAAGTGTCTACTTCGAGGCTACTTTTGGTAATTAGATTATTTCTGCCTTCGTTTATTTTAACCCGGTTTTGAGCATTGCTAACTCAATCTTAGGCATGTAATGAGCGAGATGCCGCCACGTGGGACGTATAGGACCACAAGCTGGACCGCAGAAATGCAACGCACATAAAATACCCAACTGAAGCTGCTACATTTCGGCCACTGAAGGGTCCATAGTCGGTACAAGTCCGTCTTTTGCTACAAGACACGCTCATCGGCACAAAGCAGAGTAACATAAAGCACCCAGTTACAAACTATGGAGCGAAATAAAATGAAATTTTGTTTTGAGATCTGAAAGGTTGCCTTTTCGTGCGCAACACCTCCTAGGGGAATAAGCCCTGTTTGTAAAATGAACCGATAAGTTGAAGTATTTTAACAGAAAAACACCTTGTTCATGGGATGTGCCAGATATATTTCTGTTAAAATACTTGAGCCTATAGGTTTATTTTACGGACAAGGCCTATTTCCCTAGGAGCGGTTGCCCATGAAGAGCCAACCTTTCAAAGCACCGGACTTGGCTGATAGGTGGAACATGGGCGAGGCCTTTCCCTGCATTGGGTGTAGTCGGACTGCTGCACATGATGAGGACCTGCACATGACGGCACTTTTCCAATAATAAGATCAAATTCTATCATCGGCGCTCAGCATAAGAGCAAGTCTTTATTTCCGCATGATGGATTACAAAAGGGACGATACGCAACATTACTTCGTTGAATTTTTTCAATGCCCATATACATCATAGTTAAGTCGGTGCACTCAGTGGACTCTGCCTAAACGAGGTCCGCACATTGCTCATACATCCATGGTCCACATTCTTTCACCATCACCTCAACTCTGGTGTTGCAGTGTGACACTTGTCGTGGAACTGGCCGATGCAGGCTGCGTACGCTATCGCATGAGGGATATAAGTCTGGTCATGCACCCCGCTGAATAAGTGGGCCCAGGGCCCGATTGCGAACACAGCCACGTCCTCGCCGCCATGCGTCTCAAGCCGCTTCGGAAATGCCGCCTGCTGCGTGTAGTTCATTGACGCTGGGAGAAACAAAGACCATGGGGTGGTTACTGAAGCCTGATTTTTCACTGTTGGACAGCTATTAATCACGTTAACATTTTTGCTAGACACAAGCAAATCAATCCAGCAAACTATCAGGCCAAGAAAGGCACTGAGGACAGCGATTGTTAAGTATTAACTGTGGCAGTAGTGAAGAAACTCAATTCAAACTAGTTTGGACCTAAATGATGTATACTGCATTACAATTAGAACACACTTATTTCTACTGTGCTTTACTTCGTCTCTTGAATTAATTTGGCTTTGCCTAACAAACGAACGGTGATCCGAAAAAAAATATTTCGTACATCGCGTCCTTGCATTATTCATAACAAAATCGAAATAGCCGCTATCACATTCTACTTCAATTGTTCAAAAACAATGAATGAAAGCGACCCAATTATATCATCAGCCCACAATGATTTGATTCAGAGGACGAAAGTATTGACGAAACAAAGCTATGACGTCACTGATATGGCACACCCTACAGGATTTGCGTACGTACCACATGCTGTGGGTGCCGAGAGCTTACCCCAAAGCTTCCTATATATATATATATATATATATATATATATATATATATATATATATATATAATATTAATGACATCTAACAAAGAGTAATGCCAAGGAATGTACAGGAAGTTATTAGAACCAATGGAATGTAATCAAGAAGAAAGAAAAGTGGATGAAAAAAATAACCAGCCGTGAGCAGGAATCGAACCTACGACCTTCGAATAACGCGTTCGATGCTCTAACCACTGAGCTACCACAGCGGCCTTCCCTTCATCCACATTTTGGGTTTATATGTGAATTTAGAAGTAGGAGTGACAGTCAGCGCCATCTATAAGCCAAACTACGAGTGTGAAAACGCTCTTATGCGCATGTTTGGCGTCACGTAGCACGTTAACTTATTATGAGCGGGCAGCTGATTAATTGTCCCTCTTATACAACCTAAACACACCAAGTCTGCCATTACGAGACCCTCGTTCAATGAAATAAGGGAAAGAAGTGTAGTGAGGCTTTATGCTGATGATTGTGTTTTGTATTGCCCAGTCAAGTGTTTTGATGACACCACAGTACTTCAGTCTGACCTCGATAAGATTGTGTCTTGGTGTGCTCAGTGACAAATGATTTTGAACCTAACTGAATGTTTTCATGCGCAATTTATTAACAAAAAAAAGGTTGTATCCAGGTCTTATTACTTAAATTCCTGCGCAGTACAAAAGGTAGATCAAGTTAAGTATCTCGGCGTAACATTCACGGCAACACTAGATTGGACCAGTCACGTAAATCTAATCACAGCCAAGGCTTCGGGCTTAATTCATTTTTTTCAAAGAAATTTCAGCGACGCGCCGCAAACACTCAAGGAAACCCTGTATATTACAAATGTGCGCCCAATTTTAGAGTATGCTTGTGTTTCTTGGGACCCTGTCACGAATGTACTAAAAGAAAAGTTGGAGAGGGTGCAAAAAAGGGCTGCTAGGTTTGTTACAGGAAACTACGATTTTAAAATAAGGTCTTCTGGAATTCTTCAGGCCTTGAGATGGGAACCCCTTTGTGGACGACGGAAAGTTCAAAGACTTAAATTTCTCTATAATATATATCAAGGTAAGACTTGGCTAAATAAAGAGCGGTATTTAAAGACGCCTAGTTATATGTCCGAGCGGAAAGATCACTGTTGTAAAATTAGAGAATATACCTGTCGATTGAATGTCCTGAAATACTCTTTCTTTCCAAATTCTATTAGTGACTGGAATGCGCTAAAGACACCAATATTCTCTGATTCTAATTTCCTAACAGCCATTGAAACAGCATTTTGAGCTGCTGAAATAACCCATATATTTAACGTTGGCTTTGTACTTCTCTTGGTTGTTGATTTTTTATAAGTATAATTACTGCTTTCGTTGTATAATCCTGTGTTTTGTACTTTTGTTCTACTGCTGTACTACAAGTGTTGATTTCTTCTGTATACTGTAAGGCACGATTTATTTGCCTTTAATTTTGCTGTTTTGTATTCTATTTTCCACTGTAACCCCCCTACAACAATGCCCAATGGGCGATGTAGGTACTTGTAATAAATAAATAAATAAATGTAATAAATACCTAAGGGCTCAGTTTTCCTTCATATTAAAAGAAAAGCGGCGCACAAAAAGACGGAGACGAAGAAGAGAACCACACACAGCGCTGCACTCACAACTGAAAGTTTAATTATTAGGGCACCCAATAAATTGGGAAAGATATGTGCTTTGGTGTCAAATCAGCTAGACAAGAAGGACAAGCCAGATGTAAAGAAATGTGCCGTAAACCATAGATACAAGTATGCGCCTTGTGCTGTAGGGGTGGTGTACCGCATTCTTTTATCTTGTGGCCTTCATTATGTGGGACAGACGGGCCGCTGTATCAATAAAAGGTTGCGGGAGCACTATCTCTCTTTGCATAACGGCACGCCTTCCCATTTGGCTTCGCATTGTGCCACGTGTGGGTGCACACCTCTTCTGTCTGACACTGTTATTTTTTTTAAGCACCGCGATCAATTCACCCGTGAGGTGTCTGAAGCCAATCATATTAACAAGTCACGTGATGCTTGCGTAAGCCAGACCTCGGTTACATTGCACAAAAAAGAGTTCACTTTTATTGATGAGCGTATCACTTAATCTCGTTGTACCTCACTTGTCATGCGCGGCTATTACCTTTTAAATTCTTGTTGCTCGGATTAAACTTTCAGTTGTGAGTGCAGCGCTGTGTGTGGTTCTCTTCTTTGTCTCCGTCTTTTTGTGCGCCGCTTTTCTTTTAATATGAATATACACCAACTCGCCCAACTTTCTATTCTGCTCAGTTTTCCGTGTTTTAACACAGTATTAATGAGATTTAACCGACAGTAAAGCCAAAGAATGTACAGGGAAAGTTATTAAAACCAATGGAATGTAAATAAGAAGAAAGAAAAGTGGATGAAAAAATAACCAGCCGTGAGCAGGAATCAAAACTATGACCTTCGAATAACACGTTCGATGTTCTAACCACTGAGCTACCACAGCGGCCTTCCCTCCATCCACATTTTTGGGTTTATATGTGAATTTAGAAGTAGGAGTGACAGTCAGCGCCATCTATAAGCCAAACGACAAGTGTAAAAACACTTATGCGCATGTTTGGCGTCACGTAGCACGTGAACTTATTATGAGCGGGCAGCTGAATAATTGTCCCTCTTATACAACTTAAACACACCAAGTCTGCCATTACGAGACCCTCGTTCAATGAAATAAGGGAAATAAGTGCATACCTAAGGGCTCGTTTTTCCGTGTTTTAACACAATATTAATGAGCACTTACAATTCAGAGGTCGGACGTTCGACTCCCGATGCCTGAGTCCTTTTTATGGGTAATTTTTTTCTTGCATTTTCATATAAACAAATACGTATACATATACGATGAATTACGGCGACGTTGACGTTGGCGGCAAAATCTCGCCGAGAGTTTTCATATAATTGCTATCGCAATGAAACGGTAAATGGAAGACATTGCTTTCAAAAACGTGTGAGTCGATGTGAGTATAAAATATAACTCTAACTGAGGCTGATAGTGATGCTGAAGATGAGTAGATTTCAATATATGTCAGCGGAAAAAAGTGGAAGTCACTAAGACTCACTCAAAAAATATATCTTGCTTCAGACGCACCAAAATTTTACTGAGCCAAACTTACTCAAACTTACAAGGACAAAAACTTTCACGACCTGGACTTTGTTTCTACTTTCCAACCGGACTTCCAACCGGACTCACTCTCAGTCAGACTCCCTCAGACTTGCGTGTTGATCTGAGTCTTAGTAAATCTGAGTGAGTCGACTCATGAGTGAATCCACAGACCTATGCATTGGCCAAAATAATAATGAGAACTAACAAAGAATGATGCGAGGAGTAGTGGTAATTATTAGAAGTAATGGTAATGGAAATATCAGGGAAGAAATGTATACGAAAACGTGCTACTGGCAAGACTGGAACCTGCGTCTTTCGCATAACTTGTCGAATGCTCTGTTAGTGAGCTACAGTGGTGGTCATCCATATGTCCACTAAATAAAGTGTATATATGGGCATGTGAATGTAGGCGAATTATACAGGGCCGCCTGTTGCCATTGAGGCGAATGTGGAACACTCTTTTTGCCTATTGGTGTCTCGTAGTTCTTGATCTAATTACGCGGTGACAGCTGGCAAATAATCCCTTTATATAGAAGGAGTTAATTAACAAATATAAAAGCTCATACGAGGCAGAAAATTATTCATTATCTTTATCAAAATGGAATATTGATTGCCTTGGAATCATAGATCATAGTAGGTGAATTTGACACTGTAGTAGACAGTGCATCATAATTTTCACCTGAAGGGCATAGTGATTAGAATGAACTTTCAAAAGAGGAGCTACGCTAAAGGGAAACAAAGTGAGGCCAAAGAGGCACGTTCATTGTGAAAAAAAGACTTACAAGTTTCCCGTTCAGTCAAATTGCTCCGGTCCATTGCAACACTAGGGCCATTACCGTAAGCGATCATGGTGAGCGGTTGTTGGTCAATGTCCGATAAGCCAGCAACGCCTGCACAAAATTCACAGAAAGTTTTACAATAGCAGCGAGTATGGCCGCGTGTCTTTGTAAAAAATTACCAATTTTTTGCAAACACACAGGCACAAACACTTCCCACTGTGCGTGTGAATGTATAATAAGATATATTTAAACATGTGCGCCTGAAACTTTGTACCCGTGCAGAGCTGAATAGAAAAATATTGGTTGCATTTATGTAATAAAAATATCTCTTTCTTTGTGGACCAAAGAAAGCTTCATTTACTCTCTGCCACAGAAACCGATTGGTGTTGAGGTGTAGGGTATCAAATAAGAACGGAATAACTGAGTTTTTCAACAGTATTACTCTATAAAATAACTGGTTAATTTAGAATACTGCCCAGAATTATCAAAACAAAAAAATCATAACAAAAATATGCAATGATAAACACACTAGACTGATGGATGCTTCCCCCCCCCCCTCATCATCATGAACTCCGTGAGTATGCTGTGAATCTTCCTTTTCCATTTTGGTGCCCAATTTTCTTTTCTTCAAAGCACAGTTTTCAGTCATGGCATTTTTCGGTTTTTCGTGGTTGGTGCCGGGCCCCTTAAGGTGCCTTTCCGGGTATACGTTAAAATAAAGCGTACCCAGTTTCCAGATATCATCATCATCATAATCATCATCAGCCTGACTACGTCCACTACAGGACAAAGGCCTCTCCCATGTTCCGCCAGTCAACCCGGTCCTGTGCTTGCTGCGGCCAATTTATACCCGCAAACTTCTTAATCTCATCTGCCTACCTAACCTTCTTTCTCCCCCTAACCCGCTTTCCTTCTCTGGGAATCCAGTTAGTTACCCTTAACGACCAGCGGTTATCCTGTCTACGCGCTACATGCCCCGCCATATATGCTACGCCCATATTATGTGTCCGCGTTTCACCATTTCATTCCTCAGGCACTGCCGAATTGACGACTGTCATTTAGAGTTCACCGCTGTCTCGTTCACAGAATAGTTCCAACACGAAAAAAAAAGTAAAGCGCGGAATTGAATCAGTCGTGTTGCAGTAGAAAAGACATGCTGTGAAACTTCCCGTGGGAGGTGATGGTCGTCTTCTTCGCATTAGAGAATCAAGAAGGCAAACATCGCCGTGAACGTTTCTCATGGCATCACTGATGGTGGAAAAAGGCCGGTAAGTATGTGTCGTCAACTCCAATAGCGACGCAGGCGTGAAGCTTGGATGATTTCCGCGTGCTCCAGAAGTCTTACGAACACGTGCATGTTACGGTAACCTCCTTTCATGGTCTGTTCCTCTAAATGTGTTTCCTTCTCGAGTATATGCATTTACACATATTTAATTGCGCCGTTGTATATTTGTCCCGTGGTGGTGGTCTAGTGGCTAAGGTACTCGGCTGCTGACCTGCAGGTCGCGGGATCGAATCCCGGCTGCGGCGGCTGCATTTCCGATGGAGGCGGAAATGTCGTAGGCCCGTGTGCTCAGATTTTTGTGCACGTTAAAGAACTTCAGGTGGTCGAACTTTCCGGAGCCCTTCACTACGGCGGCTCTCGTAATCATATGGTGACATTGGGACGTTAAACCCCACAAATCTATTAAGTCAATCAGCCGTTGTATATTTCTGAACGAGTTCTGCGAGTATATACAATACAAGAACCACTGCGTGGCCGCCAGGAGGGCTAAGTCAAAGGCTGTTCCGCATCGTGATCGAGGAGAGAACAGTGGACTTTCGGCAACTGGCGCTAAGTCCTCCTCGGCGAGCGCAGTTTACACATTATAGATAAGATCTATCAATTCAAGTACCAACCGGATACCTTTATAACAACATGCGGCAGCAATAAAAAGGCCCTAGGAGATAGTGAAACGTACTGGCTGATACGTGCTGGTGTGCCGGTTGGTCTGATGCACTATCGCGATCTGTACTCAAATATGACGAATCTACGCCGTCTTTCATGTCTTTGCTGTTACAATCATTCATAGATGTATACTCAGGTTCATGGGAATTCTTTAGAAATTGATTATTTTGAGGGGAACCCGGGAATAACCTCCACGTCATACCTGTACCCACTAGCGCTCACCTCCCCAATTGCCAGTGAAGGCGTAATGTGTAAATGCGAAAGCAGACGTTGGCACAATAATAAAGTGTGTGAGCTTGTGTGCCATTGGTTTGTCAAATAAACCGGTGCCCGACTTGCCACATATTACAATCTGCACGCGTGTATGATAAGGACAAGTGAATCGCCTGAAAACTGGCCCGAAAACACAAACAAGGTCGAACTTGCCCTTTGTTGCCTGAATATGAATTCTTGAGTTCAGGTTTCTGTGCCGGCGGTTGAACTGAAGTCCTTCCACAATATGCTAGCTGGGAAGGTGCATCCTCAAAAGATTCATGCAAAGGCAGCAGTTTGTTTTCCACCGGGATTGCAGAAACAGGAAGAATTATTCCTTAATCAAAACAAACAAGCAGGGCAAGGAAAATTAAACTGCCTTGATGAGAAGAGAACTTTGTCATTTAAATGTAAAAGTGATAAAAAAGCCCACAGCAGCAGCATTGACACGAGGAACGCGAAGATTAAATGTTATGGTTTAGGCAGCAATCAAATCCCAAAATTCTGCGTGGACATATTCAAACACAGAGCGACACCAGGTCTCGGGACTGTTTTGGAAGAAGACCGTATGCAGGTGTAATGTTGGCGAAGCGTCAATATTGGTTGCAGTGCGGCCCATATGATTTTATAAACATATGCAGGCTACTTTAATAAACACGGCGTCACGTAGGGATACAGTCAATTTTGTTAAGCGCCCTCCACTGAGTTTGGTCGACAGTGCAACATGCAGGCCTACCATCTTGACAAGCACAAGTGCTACTATTCAGCTTCCCACCGATACGGAATTGTAAATAACTGCTTATATAAAACATATGCGACTGCTCGACGTAGATATCTGTGCGTATAACATTATTACACATGTTTAGCACCCTTTCGTAACGTTTAGCTAGACAAAAAATTACTCCGCAGTTGTATTCCCTTCGCGTTCTTCGCGTTCTTCGCATGACGTCGATTCGCGTGGCACACGGAATCCGGTGAATTTTTATTTGCATGTTCTTGTTTTCCCTGCCACAGATTGACGCATGCGCTCAAGTACTCGTTGTAGTTTACCCATTTTTTTGTTTTTCAGCTGTGAAATAAGCTCGCCACAGCACGGCCGGACGCGACTATCTTTTCCGCTCCGCCTTTACGGCCTTTGCAATGATGGCTGTTGCCGCCTGTCGTAGTTGCTCTATCGTGGCGTTAGCTCACCGTTTCGCTTCCGCAAAAACCGTTGAAGGATGCTCTCCGGCCGGCTGCATATGCTTGCAATATCTCTGGAAACATAGCTGCCGGGCACGATTTACCTATAAATTTAAGCATGCTGTTAATTTTGTGCGCCAGTAGTCAACATGGTGGTATGATATGAGACGGAATAAACAGCTTCGAGCCTCTCCTAGAAAACGTAAGCTAGCAGTAGACGACGCTAAAAAAGTATAAGGGGAAGGTAAACCCAACGCTCACAATTATTGGGCCCATGTCGTTGCTTATGCCATATGGTTATTCAAGCACGCGCACGTGAAGTAATGATGTAAAAATTCTGTGAGGCTACAAAAACACTTAGGTATTCAGAGATACAAACTTTATTTTTAATCAATACAAATCACTCTTGCACATTTCCGTGCAGACAACCTTCATATCAAATGAATTAAAGCCTAAAATGCTTTCTAGATGGCTTATGCACGTAAGCAGCTGTTTTTTTTTTTCGTTTTTTACTGTTACCATATTGGTGTCATTGACTAGAGGCACCCGATTGATTGATTTGATTAATATGTGGGGTTTAACGTCCCAAAACCACTATATGATTATGAGAGACGCCGTAGTGGAGGGCTCCGGAAATTTAGACCACCTGGGGTTCTTTAAGACTAGAGGCACCCCAGAAACCTGTCAGCAATCATACTGGCTGTGCGGCTTTTGTTACCGTCGCCGACATCCTCTGGGCAGTTCAATGGGCAATTATTCGAGGTAAAGTGTGACAAGGATTTGCAGCACTTCGTGCACTTTTGTCAGTGGTATGTGCTTCGCAGCCGTTTCAAAGAAAATCACAATGTTGTCCAAAAGTTCCAAAAACACACAAGTCGAATAGTGCGGTCTACTTTTGTCCTGTTCGGGCATTGAAGTGTACAGAGGGTCCTCTTTGTTAGTCGTTGTCACCATCATTAAGCTTAAATAACTAACGAGTTTCACCAGGTACCGCACAAGATACACCATACCGGAGTACGTCACTGAATGGGATGGATCTAAAAAGTCTCCTTTCAGGTCTTCCAGCTGTTCAGTCACTTCCTGTGGTACGGATGTAGCGAGTTCTTCAGCTTCAGTCTCTGACATCTGCCGGACCTGCTTTGGGTGAATAGCCTTTTCTTTTAATATTTCATCAAAGACAATTGTGACAGCCCTTGCACCAAGTACATCCTTACCGCCACACATGGACCTGAGCCGTCTGAAGAGAAATCACCTGGATCGCTGTTGAAGTTCCTCGTCAGAACGTACTTGATAGCTTGCTCCAAGAAAAACTTTGTTGTCTCCATTGTTGCCTTCGTGGTGAAGAGCAGGGCGTGGTACATTTCATTTGTCAATTCACCTTTTCCTGGTGCGATTGACGCCTCCTTAATTTTCTTTATGCAGCTGGTGAAATCCTTCTCCAGCCATACCATTCTGGGTTCATTTTCCTCATAGATTGGCCTCTTGTTCTCACTCCCACTGTACACTGTGTCATAGACGTCAAACCATTGCTTGACCATCTTCATGAGCAATTGCTGAGGTGACTTCTCTGAAACTGTAAAGGGCTGGGTCGCCACGGTGATTCTCTTGAAGGGAGGTGAGACAACGCTGCTGTCACTTGCAGAGAGAATGTTGGAACAGCGCGAAGCGCGTTCATGTTTTCCAAGTTGGAGGGGTAAACATGTTTCCAAGTTAGGTTTCTAGACAACTTCATGATTTTGTCCTCAAAATCGTAGAGTTTCTCAACAAACTTCCCTTTAATGACCCCTGCGCCATCAACAGACCGGAGTACGCTCACGTTCCAGGAACTCGCTGCGTACATTTTTGAGGATATGACAAAAGTCTAAATTCAGAAAAATTACTCTATCTGAATCATGAGAATGGGGTACTACTGTAGACAAACATCCATTTCCCATGTGTTTACAAATTGTGACACTTGCTGAGTAGTTATCTGTAACGACTCTGACAATGACAAATTCATACGATTCCACAGCACACATTACCTCGTTGGTTCCGGCAAACAAGTCTTTGCAACTCAGCTGTTTAGAGAAGTAGTAGGCACATCGTATTCTGTACGAATTCGCCTCACCATGCGGAACGAAACACAGTACTGTATTTGCAAGCGCGCCTGTAGAGCTGCATTCTTCACTGTTTTCGGGCTTGTCTTTGAGTCCAAAAAAATGTGTTGGCCTTTCTGTCGTAGACACATTTTGGCTTAATTGCAGCTTCATCTCTGATGAATGATGCCATGTGCAGCAAAACGTAGTGCCGAGCAAGTTGGTGCTGATTCGTCGTCATCATCATCATCAGCCTACTACGTCCACTGCAGGACGAAGGCATCTCCCATGTTCCGCCAGTAAACCCGGTCCTGTGCTTGCTGCTGCCAATTTATACCCGCAAACTTCTTAATCTCATTTGCCCACTTAACCTTCTGTCTGCCCCTAACCCGCTTGCCTTTTCTGGGAATCCACTTAGTTACCCTAAATGACCAGCTAGCGGTTATTCTGTCTACGCGCTACATGCCCGGCCCATGTCCATTTCCTCTTCTTGATTTCAACTATGATATCCTTAACTCCCGTTTGTTTCCTAATCACCTCTGCTCTCTTCTTGTCTCTTAAGGTTCCACTAACCAATTTTCTTTCCATTGCTCGCTGCGTTGACCTCCATTTAAGCTGAACCCTCTATGTAAGTGCTGATTCATAACACCGTAAATATAGCACGAAAAAACACGGACAAGAAAGAGTACACCACAAGCGCTTACTCACAACTGAAACCTTTAATGCTTGAACCACTACATGTATGGTGTTATGGATGTCATGTATTATTTTATGCTAAGCACCGATGCTTCAAATATCAGCCTATCCTTCATGACAGGGTTCATGCCCTGTCATGAGTCGCGTGCAGTCAGAATCGATGATATGCGAAGCATGAATTAGAATTGTTGATATGTCACTTGAAATCTGCACAACGTTAGGAGTTGCAAGTAAATGATCCGGTACATGACTTTCGTGTCATGACTATCATGTTTGGATGCGTCGTTTACCTTCGTCATTTATCCACGTCGTATGATACCAAATGTAGTATATGTGGAGCTAGGGAAACGGCCGCGAGCACGCTATGAGCGTCGTAGGTTGTCATGTTCTTACATTACACGCATGGCAGAATTATCATGTTTGCACCGGTCATATATTTTGTCTTTCATTGACGTTACGTAACACGAGAATTGGTACATGTAGAGGTAGCAAAACGGCCACGAGCGCATCATTAAGGGCGCAATATACTCCAATGTGGCGTTGACGCGAGTGCACGCTGGGCACAGCGAAGCTGCGGTAGCAAAACGCGAGAGCACTCTATAGTGTGACGCCAGGTGCGACCAGCGTCAGTCGTTTTGAAACGCGACATGCTGCGTTTCGCGCCGATGCGTTACCCAGACAACACTGCGTTTCCCTCTTTTTATGACGGAGGGACGCCGGACGCGCTCACACGCACATGCGTCAAAACAACGCAGCTCGGCGCGCGCCTGCGAGTATATGGCAGGACCGGTGCCTGGCGTAGTAACGCCGGCGTGACATGACACGACGTAATGAACACCGGCGAGCACAAGCACCGCATCATGTCCAAAGGTATTGGCGCCTTGACTGTGGCATGTGTTGATGTTCCCACCGGACGCGCACGCATCTCATGATTAGAATTTTTGCACCAGTCCCATACCTTCGTCATCCATTGGAGTCACGTAATACCAAATTTGGCATATGTTAATCTAGCGAAACGGCCACGGACGCATCATCAGTGCGCCGTGCAGTCACATGGTTACATGATACGCATGTCGTGATTATCACGTTTGGATTTGTCATTTACCTATGTCGTCCGTTCGCGTCACGTAATACCAAGTTTAGTACACGTGAAGCTAGCGAAATGACCGCGAGCGCATCATGAGCGTGGCATGTAGTAATGTTACATGACACGGATATCATGATTATCACTGTTTGCAATAGTCACATACCTTCGTCATCTATTCACGTGCAGTAATACCAAATTTGGTATACGTGACGATAGCGAAACAGCCATGAGCGCATCGTGAGTGTTACATGTAGTCATGTTGTTACATGAGACGCATGCCATGATTTTATTGTTAGAATATGTCACTTGTGTTCGCCATGCAATCATGCCATACTATATCAGTTTTGCAACATGTCATGTGAACGAAA
The DNA here is from genome assembly GCA_013436015.1 of Rhipicephalus annulatus. Classification (NCBI taxonomy): domain Eukaryota; kingdom Metazoa; phylum Arthropoda; class Arachnida; order Ixodida; family Ixodidae; genus Rhipicephalus; species Rhipicephalus annulatus. The sequence continues at coordinate 19,132 of WOVY01011108.1, read as the reverse complement.
CAACCGCAAGAGCTGCTGGACCATGAAAGGTATATCATGACATTCGTGAAACACTTATCATGATTTTCATGTTATGACTAGTAAAATATGTTCTTCATACAGTCATGTTATGCCATACCAAGTTTGGTATCGATACCATCATCGAAACGGCCAGGAGAGCTAAATGTCCTAGGTGGATAGATAGACAGATAGTTAGTTAGTTATTTAGTTAGTTAGTTAGTTAGTTAGTTAGTTAGTCAGTTAGTCAGTTAGTCAGATAGATAGATAGATAGATAGATAGATAGATAGATAGATAGATAGATAGACAGACAGACAGACAGACAGACAGACAGACAGACAGACAGACAGACAGACAGACAGACAGACAGACAGACAGACAGACAGACAGACAGACAGATAGATAGATAGATAGATAGATAGATAGATAGATAGATAGATAGATAGATAGATAGATAGATAGATAGATAGATACGCTCAAAGTCGCTGATGCTCGCTTAGAAATGCTTCGCATTTAAAACGACGCACAATACGTAATCGCAGGTAGAAATATGAGTGCTAACTAATAAGTCCCCTAGTTGCTGCGTCGCTGTGTTTGAAAAGCGCGCTATTTTCGCACACTGGGCCTATGTGTGTTGGGAGGAGCTGGCAGCCGCTGCGGGTGAGGGAGAGAGTGGCGTCGACGCGCAGATGCGACCCGATCTACATGGCATCATTCCAACAACTGCGGCGGGGGGATGAACGCGGTGCGGGTCTTTGGCATGGAGACACGGATTGACAGCGTTACACAGGCTAGTCGAAGAGCTGCTTCACATATAATAAATGGGGATTTAGTATGAAATGAATGCTAGCACGATTGAACATCTAATCATAGGCACATATCTATTTATTTGTTTACTTAGCTCTCTGGTAATTTTTATTTTATTTATTTATTTATTTATTTATTCATTTCATCACTCTGCAGGCCAAGGTTACTGGCCGAAAGCAAGAGGGGCATACATATATAATAAACTTAACATAAACAAGCGTACCAAAAATGTGCACGTTTAAAAAGTAGGTTTAGTACACAAAATAGCAATTACATGTATAATTGGCACAACAAGAACGCAATCGCAGGTAGGTTTTACAAGTAGTGCGAAAAGCTAATGCAGCAACCAACACATCCGAAACACTAAAACAATAAAATGGTATCATAGATTCACCGACAAATATTCTTCCAAACAGTGATGGAAATGATTGCTGTATGAAAATCATACTGCGGGTTTGGTGAGCGGAAGCGCAGCTTGGGCCGTCGTGCTCTACCAGCACTAGCAAAAGGAAAATGAGGTTATAAATAGAACTGGCCCACCAACCAGGTGTTGTGTTTGCCATTTTTTCTTACAATGGCGCAGTCGTCGAAAGCTTTTCGCGAACCTTAGTTGCTAGTTTGAGGTAAGGCGTCTTCCAGAGAAACGTCGGCAAGCTTTCTCACTGATAGAACCCACCTGTGCCCCATGGCGGCAAATATTCATCCCACCTCAAATGGAAGGCGTACCGGCTTAAATTGTGATTCCGGAGAACCATACTTGCCAGGTAACGTTCTACTTGACGCAAACAATGCACATGAGCTCCTCTCGCCTAGGGATGGCGTACTATAGTGGGCAATAAGAGCTCGAACTCGCGAGTGCGTGGCGAATAGCCTAGTACATCGACTGAGTCGCAGCGGCCGTTTTCGCAAGCACAGTGAAAAGGGGGACGCGCTTCTGGTATCTGTTGACATTCCCGTCTTCTTGCTGCAAAACAGCGGGTTATAGCGCGTTAGTGGCGGCCAGTCGTGATACAAACTCACATAACGCGATCAGTCACACTCAATGACCGAATAGGCTATGTAGCTGCTTACATATTAGCTGTGACGTAGGCAGCTGCGATGCCATGACTGTATTATATGTATACGTAGGTGGTGCTGATTGCGCATCTTGATACCCGTCTTTCACTTACTTTGTGTTTCACGCATTTTTCTTCGCGTTATCGCTAGCGGCAGACTGCGCGCAGTTTGCCCGCAGCGCTAGCGGAGGGGTACTGCCAACCGACAGTAGAACAGCACCCCTCCTTTCCCGTCCAGTAACGGCAGCGCCATCCACGTATCACGTTTTCTCAGTTATGAGGTTGTTTGCCAGGCGTTCGTGTGTTCGAGCTCATATTGCTCACAATAGTACATTCCCCCTCGGTTCCTGCCAAGCCGTCGGCACCTCAAGCATCATCTGTGGACGGCGTCCTGGCCACGGTCCAGGCCTCCACGGTTGTTCAACCTCACTTCATGGACGCCGCAGCACAAGTGCGCGACACATGACATGGGTTCCGCTTGGCAGGAAACGTGAATTACGCTTTCGTTTGCGAAGATCTCATGCTCCAAGACGGTCAGATGTGCGTTTTCTAGGGACGCCGTCCATCTGTTCTTCACCTCGTATTGTACCAACGTGAATGCCGGAGATGTATCTTCCACAGACGCCGGCCCTGGCTCCCGATGTGCGTCACCTGACAGCGCCACTGATCTGCATCATACCTTCACACAACTTCGTGTCACGACTAACGCCTTTATAGCGTTGATCTCTCTCACTTGCCCCACCATGGTGGTCTAGTAGCTAAGGTACTCGGCAACTGACCCGCAGGTCGCGGGATCGAATCCCGTCACTAACGGCTGCATTTCCGATGGAGGCGGAAATGTTTACGTCCGTGTGCTGAGATTTAGGTGCGCGTTAAAGAATCACAGGTGGTCCAAATTTCTGGAGCCCTCCACTACGGTGTCTCTCGTAATCATATGGTGGTTTTGGGACGTTAAATCCCACATATCAATCAGCATTGATCTCTCAGCTGTCTCCTACCAAGATTGTGCGCATTTAATAACATGTTGGCTGTGACCACCTCAAAAACAATTGAGGCTGGCTCACTCCAGATGTGACGCGCGCTAAGGCGTTGCCTCACGGAGCTCACAGAAGAACTGGGCTGCATAGTCTGGGCACACTCCAGATTTTCACCCGCCGTGTTTCGCGGATTTCAGGAGAGCCTGTTGGAAACAGTGTTTCGCGGATTTCCGGAGAATGGCTACAATTGGGTGGGTGCCAAAACTCTTGCAGCTTGCGAGACCTGGTTGGACTAGAAGAATTCTTGGGTGGCCACAGACATTCTTCGCAGTGTTGCGAAGAGGTAGCACAAGTACGAAGGCGCTGTGTGAAATTCCTTGGTTGAATGGTGTGCCTAACTCTGCTATTTTGAGTAAGGTTTCACATTTTTGATCACCATTCCGCGACAGACGGGGCTCGCGATGCGAACCAACTCAATAGAGGAGCTCTGCCCTGTATCTCTCGGTGGCCTACTTCGCAAGGAGCACCATCCTTATGGTCCTTCTGGCTCAGGTAGCACCTCCACGGAAACCGTAGGCGGCACAGTTTCGTTTTGCACCTACCAGCCTTCTTCCATAGATCAAGATTCAGAAAAGCAGGAAACGGAATTTCCATGTGCAGCCTGCATCGATCGATTTGGGTGCACGTTAAAGAACCCCAGGTGGTCTAAATTTCCGGAGCCCTCCACTACGGCGTCTCTCATAATCATATAGTGGTTTTGGGACGTTAAACCCAACATATCAATCAATCAATCAGCCTGCATCGATCTCCTGCACAGAAGGGCAAGCGACCAACACATGCCGCAAGGAGAGTTCATTGCTGAGGATCTCAAGTACCTCGACGGCATCAGAGACCAGAACCGTAGCAGAGTGTCTCACAAAAGCCAGATGTTCTTGTGGGCCTCTTGTGGTGCACTTTACTCGAAGGGGTCTGAAGAGCAGATGGTGCATATCACTGTGCGTGCAGAAACACTGGAGCAGCTTCTGCTAATTCAAGAGCATTCGTTGAGCCAATGGGACTTCGATCACCTTACGTTTAGCGACAAAGGTCTCTAGGACAAGCGCACAAAGTTTGCACTGCCGTTAAGCGCAAAACCCAATGACATGCCATCTTTTATCACGAAAACGTTCACCTTGCGAGCTGCGTCCAGACCTTCATGCACGACACAGCCGATGCCCGCTGCTAAGTATGTGATTGCTAGCTATGTAGAAAAAGTTCATGCGTAATCAAAACCGACCAAGCTGGTGCAGCGAGGTTCGTCCTCTTGACACACTTCTGTCTGTGCAAACCAAATCTCAGCGTGGCCGGTACAGTTCACCCAAACCTAGTCATTGTCGACAATCAGAAGCGTCCTTGGGAAAACACTTCGGCAAGCGCAAGCGTTGTATCTACGAACCACAGCACCATAGCCAGCCTTGGTCACCAGATGTGATGTGGTGGCTCGCTTATTCGCAGTCGTGGGCAAGTGTGGTGACAATTAGCGGCAGCGTAGCCTGGGCTTTCATGCTGGAGAGGCCAGACAAAAAGGAAAGTGAGGTCGCAACATAGAGCAGATGGCCTAAGGAACGGGTGGGGTCTTTGTTCTTGTTTGTTACAATATGTAATGTTTATAATATCAGGCATCCGGCACTGAAACAGTTCATGGTTCATACCAATTAGGCTTAAATAGAGTGTCTTTCCGTAGCAGTTTCCCGCCCTGCATGGTGGTTTGCCTCCTCCCGCTTGCAACACACTTCTCTCTCACCTCACCAATTTCACAAACCGCAACGCTCGACCACACGGCGAGTGGAAACACTCTTTTGGCTCGTTTATCTGCGAGAAAACTCACACAAAACTCAACTCGTCTGCCGTGTTTCTGAGATTCAAAGAAACGTTTACTTGAGTAGAGGCTACACCGAGTTTTGTTTCAAACCGTTATTCCAGCACCCGCGTTGAAGCCCACTTCAGCTGAGTCAATGGCAGGCGCACCGCTGCTGTTTTGCGTCCCATCATAATTTTCTTCGAAGAAATGGTCCATATTTTTGAAGTTGTCTACGTAGCGCTATCAGAACTACCGTCATCGCAAACACAAACACTACATATAAGCTTACCTCTTTTCGTGTTAGTAATACGCATTTTCTTGCATTTTTACACAGCTATAAACAATTAGTTCTCTAAAACATTTGTGACTGCTGAACATATGTATGTACAAATATTGTACATATATTTAGCCTCATTTTTAACGCTTCGCTGAGTTAAAAAAATTACACCACAGCCACCTTCCCGCTGACCTGGCATAAAAATTGTGGCCCAATGTGCGCGGGATCTGTGCATACTCTTTTTTTTTAATTTTTGTCTCCATAAGTCAACCCCTACATTGCAATAGAATTTCGAAACTCTATATTTCTCCCTGAATGCATTGAATAGTCCACCTTCGTGTTGCAAATGAGTGAATACTGTAAGGTAGACACGCAGACGAAAAGCTGCACTTGACCCCCCTTGATGCGTGCATGGCTCCTAAACAATTATTGCTTTTTATTTTTATTTTCTGTTTCTGATGAATCCAGCTTGCCTCTGCTACAAAAAAAGAAAACAGTGTCCCGTACCTCGGAGAGCACCATACAGGCATCTACGTCTATATTGAGGGCCAACAACATAGGATGCTCAAACGTTAAACGGTGGCCCAAGCGTTGTTCTGCGAGAACTATGGGCTGCCTAACACGCCGTATGTAATAAACTACATATGCCCACAGCACTGAATTTGTTTATCACCGCATCGTGCAGGAATTCGTTCTTTGTAGGACGGCTCGACAAGATTTGCAACATCACTGGCGGGTAAGCGCCGTCATCTTCCACTAAACAGCCTTGTCTGACGCGACACTCAACGCAGCTGTTCATCCTCCCACAAACAAGCTCCTTTCTGGAAAATGCAATGAGCCCGCACGTCGGTACGCGTAAGTCTGCTGTGATAGTATTAGTGTTTCTAAACATTAACGATTCAGTGACACATACATAATCTTTCGCAGCATAGCACGGCCGCCGCCATGTTTGATCAAATGGTGGTCACTGGTCTTGGGCGAGTGAAGCTGCCATGCGCGTATCACACGGGCTAGACGCCACCGGGTGCAAGAAAATCGCAAGCTTCCACAGTTTTCCTCACCGTGAGCTCTAGGACACAGTAGCACCAATCATATTGCTAGCTTAGTGCTACTATAAGCATAAAGCTAGCTTAGTAGCGCTAAGCTAGCATTAACGCTACAAATTTTCAACAATGTTGTATCATTAATATTGGTTTGTAGCGATAGGTATAGCAGCGTTTTTTCAACACTAGCGAATAAAATTTAGTAGTACATTAAATGCATGAGCTCATCAACGTTTCATTAGGAAGATAGTGAATACAGCATGTTTGTTTTTCATGCTGTCATAGGTCAAAATTACCGCGATGAAAATATAACGGCAGAGCGTACCGAGTATGTTCTTTCCCCGAGGAGTGTTAAGACCTCCAAAAGAGAAGGTGTGCGAATGATCCGCAGTCACAATGACCAGAGTGTCACCGGAGGCCCCGAACTTCTCCAGCGCGTCGTCCACGGCCCGGTCAAGCTCCAACATTTCTTCAAGCGCAAGTCCAGCGCGGGTGGTATGGTGAGCATGGTCAATGCGACCGCCTGCGAACAAACATGGCCGGTGAATCAAGAGTTGGACAAAAGCTCGTCTGGTGACTAATCAAAGACGAAGACAAAAAAAACACTTTAAAAATAGCACGGACGTTTCGGACCGTGTACGGAAGGCTTGGCCACATTTTTTTTGTGTGTGTGTGAATGAGGCCTCTGCAAGGAAGCCAAAAGTCTGTGTTCTTTTCAAAGTGTCTTTTGTAGCACTTGTTTTTACCTCTTGACCAATATGGTTACTGTGCAATGCTCTGACACCCGGAATGCGAATAAGTAATGCTCATGAAAAGCATATATGGGGCAATGTAGCAATGACGCAAGCTCACCTGCTTTGAGATTTGTGCCGTATTCTAAGTTGGCGTGCTTTTCGTCTTCAGGTGCTCTAGCTATAAGTGTATGTATACTACAGTGTGTATGTAGCCAATGCTGATGTAACGTGCTCCATACACTAGAGCTACAAGACAATAATTATTTCATTGATATGTGGGGTTTAACGTCCAAAAACCATATGATTACGAGGGACACCGTAGTGGAGGGCTCTGAAAATTCGTACTACCTGGGGTTCTTTAACATGCACCCAAATCTGAGCACACGCGCCTACAGCACTTTCGCCTCCATCAAAAAGGCAGCCACCGCAGCCGTGATTTGATCCTGCAACCTGCGGGTGAGCAGGCGAGTACCCTAGCCACTACACAAATATTTACTGTTTGGATTTAGGTTTTAGGGGTTCGGTATTCTAAGGCGTTCAAAGCAGCTCTGTATGTATGCGTTTAAGCGTAGTGTTGTAAACAAGGTGATGAGTCGTGACTAATTTGGGCGAAATCCCGAGGCAGTCACCACTTGACAAGGCTTCTCAGTGTGAGAGTGAACCAACCAGAAGTTTGTCCTTGCATATAAAACGTATTATTTCAATGACAAAAGTCTTGTAGTGCAGTAAAGCTGCATTCGCTGTGTCCCGGAGCCGCTCGAGATCACTTAATTTTGACGGAGTGTTGATGGGACACATTTAGTTAAAGATATAACAGCGCGATTTGAATGTGGGTAGAAGGTTTGATCTGAACGGCCATACTTCGCGATAATTTGAGGAATACTGACAGTTTATTGAATATGTGTGAACGTTTGCCAGTTCAACGAGGATTACCCAAATCGTGTATTGAAATAGAGGCGTACATGTAGATGTAGATCCTAAATATCTGGATCACACCCACGGCAGGAGACAGAGTAAGTATCCAGTCACCTAATAAAATAAGGAATATCTATATTTAAATAGTAGCGAGAAGAATCATAACACAATTATTGGCTTTTTGTAAACTATTCTTGAGAAAAAAGAATGGTTGAATCAGTTCCTACTGAAATAGCAATAAATGATTGATATCAAAGAGATTTTTTATGTAGTCTACACTGGTTAACTGAGGACCTCTTAGTGTTGAGGCTACGAAGTAAGTATATTCCACTGTTCGATTAAATTATGCACGTCCTCAAATGCCTTCCCGTTGCTGTGCCCAAGAGTATGTGCACCAACACATAGTAAATTTGACGTTATCAACGCTAATCCAAGGATTCGTAATAATATTTTTAGAGATAACATTCTTAATGTTGAAAACTTTTGAAAAAAGATGAAGAAGTGTTCCACAGTTTTTTCTCTTCATCTTCTTCAGCGCACATTACGACAGCGCTGAAGCTCCTTTCTTTTAAATGCGAATGCACTTCTTATTCTGGCTATGTCAGACATCCTGCTTTGTCCACGGCGTCTGCTGCTCTCCGCTCTCACGCCCACTTCTATCGCAACAGCTGCGGGCGCGCACGCTTATCCTAACCCCTAGCAACCAGAGAATGGGTTGCGGGTAAGTCTAGGAGAGGGTAAGTGCAGTGCTTCGCCACATCCTCTCGCCGTTCACTCTTTCTTATCCCTGTGCCCAAGTTCCCGTCCACTCGCACCTCACTATCGGCCGTTCGCTGGCTGGGCGCCTCTGAATAACGCCCGGAAATGTGTGCTCGACACTCCGTTGTAAAAAACCAACAGGGAGAGAAGAACATTTACTGTTCTGTTCACTTCATGGTAATTTTTTTAACCGTGCACGCTAGCTACTAGAACTGGAAACGCATACTGCGTTGCTCGCAACTGAAAAAAGCCACGTGCCGCGAACGGTGCTATGGGCTGCATGGTGTAAAAAAAATTGGGGGACCCTTATGCTTTGCCTGTAAGGGTCGAACGCAATAGCGAAATCCGGCCCCAAGTGCGCCCCTCAAACGCTAAGTGCATATATGTTTTGTTACAGACACGCATGCACGCGCACACACACACACGCACACAGTAGATTGTACCAGCCACGCGCGCGCGAATGGTACATACAGCTTTTTGATCTAGAGCAAGAGTCGCATGGCCTTCAATACACATGGTGCGCTCACCATATTGGAGGCCATAAAGAGTCTCACAATGCCTCACAGATAGCTGCACATTGCCTATCATTTGCTGCTTGTTTGATCAACGCCTCTGAAAAGGCATATGTTTTCCGCTTGATGAACCTAGTTGTCCATTTTTAGAGCTGTTTAAAGTTGCTGTGTGTTTAGCGGTGACAATCCCGGCCTTTTTCGACGTAGTTTGAGGCTTCCCGAATGCGCCTACAAATCGCCGACTGAGCTCTTTTTTGTTGTGACACCTATCGAACAAAACGCGTAAAGGGGCCCTGAAACAGTTTTTCGAAAAACTATGGAACGAATTCACTACACGAGCTTATTGTCTGACGAATTCAATGCCGCAAAAATTTTAAGAATCCGTCTAGTGCGAGTGGAGTTAGAAAGGTTTGCCGCATGCTACAATTGCACTATCTCTTCTCTCGTCCCGACGAAAGCGCTGGAAGCTAAGCAGGGAGGGGTGGCAGGGGCAAAGAAAATACCACGCCTCGTGTTCTTGATCACTTTTTTCTTCGAATGCGCGGCTTTTTGAGTGTGATCGTGCGCGCACGCGTGGACAAGTAGCGGCATCCCGCGGCAATCTCTGTAACGTTCTCTTTCGTTCACAGACACACAGACGATTTTTCACTCACAACCAACGGGGCCGACACTAATGGCGGTATTTCTGCGACACGAGCTTTCTAACGCTATGTTAAAAAAGGCGACATTCTTCTAACGCTGGGTTCTAAGATGCGAAACCCCGTTATGGACCCTAGGCAATGCATTTGATTTTTCTCGTGACTCCCTTCGGGGAGGTGAGGGATTTTTTTTTCTTTTGGCATTCTATCACTGGGCTGTTTGTATATGAGCATATATTGATGAAAATTCAGCATTAAGACAACAAGCGTGCTCCTCGTTGACCCAGAAGTTTGAGTGCATATTGTAATAGATCGAGTCAGGTGGGTCCGCAGCGACGCCATGCTACGCTGTAGGCAAATGGTTTTTGAGAGACTTCAGTTTTCAAGGTACTCGAAGATTGAGCTTCCCCGCTTCATAAAATTGACACGTTGTGCTAAAGGCAATAAATGATATATGTTTGCTGCAAAGTCTAAAAATGAAGTGAGATGATGTCACCAGAATTGCCAGATTTGGCTACTTTACGCCAGGTTGGCTACCTTGAAAGGTCGCAGCGAGAAAAAAATATTACATTGGCTACTTGGCTACTTTTTGGCTCTTATTCTGGCACTGGCACCAACAGATAACATACGCTAAAACGGAGAGTAACTATAAAAAGGTATTAGGTGTTCATTCACAGTGCTGGTTACGGCTTCCTCGGGGTACTCGCTTTTTTTTTTACTCAGTTTACCGGAAGCAACTCCGTGCTCCCGGAACGCGCCCCGGCTGCCATTGTTTTCACAACATCAATGGAGCTCCTGTAGGTTAGACATGAATACCAGTTGCTTTTCATGAGGCTAGTTCATCAAACAAGGTAAAAGGTAAAAACAAAGTCACACCACATCAACGGAGCGCATGATGATGGGTGGGGCGAAGATTCCATTCATCCGTCCACTCTTCCGCCGATGCGTCAGTCTGTGCGACCGTCCATGCGTCCGTCCTTCAGTCCTTGCATGTGTTCATGCGTCCGTCCGTGCATCTATCTGTCTCTCCGTCCGTGCGTCCGTCCATTGTCGGACACAGCCTCTCCTTATATGAACGCATAAGCGTCAGTAACAAGAGGGACCACGACGCTAAGCTTAGCTACGTGCTCTTTTTAACTGACCTTTGGTGCACCAGCCATGAATCGAACATGGAAAACTGGTCAGCCTTCGAGACACTACTGACCTAAGCATTTGGCCAACAACAGGCTCGCAAGCTACACGCTGATCAGTGTCTATGCCACTGAGCCCAGCAGTATGGCGAGGCATTTCATGTTACAGTGATGACGTCCTACACCCCTGCAGACGGGTCAACACCTCTATGCCAGAAGATCGGCAACACGCCAGCCCACCTCACCTCCAGTTTACAGGCCCCAACCCTGCTTCTCCGATCCCTGAACCGCATGGCGATTTCAAAAGTCAGGAGACCGACGGAATCCCGTCTGGTCGGGGACAAAACTGGTGCATTATAACAAAAACCTAGGTGAAATACACAATAACTAACGAAGACGTTTCGGCCCCCTACACGGGAACCTTGTTGACAGTGACAGCACACGCCGTAGTCGCTATCTTCGAGCACGTGTTATCACGTAGTAAAAATAAAAACACCGCGCTTGCAGAGGGGGCTGGGTCCCAATATTTTTGTTTAGTGTATGCGCAGTAACCGCCGGAATGGTCAAAGATTCCATGTGGAATCGCGCAAATAACATTCTTTCCATCACAATGATGCAGGTGTTATCCTGTTTAGTGTCATGTTCAGTAGACGCGACGTTCTCGGCGAGAGCATTAGAAGCCTCTTCTCTTGACGCCATTTAAATGTTCCCGTAGCCTTCTTTTGTAATTGTCTCGCCATTATACACATGTTTGCCGCCTTCGAAAGGAATTTTGTGCACTACAGCGGAAAAGTCGTGTCTGTCTAACTTATCCTTGACATTTCTGAGTCAGCCTTTGAGCTTCCGTGCTGAAACGTGAGCCGCTTGCACGTCGTAGCCACTCGAAACCCGAGTGAGAGGTTCACTCTCCCAGGCTTCAGCCAAACTCTCGCTCTGTGTAGCAATGTTCACAACAATAATGCCGCCCGCCCTGTCCAGTTTGCGTTTTTCTTTATTTGTTATTTTGCGTGCACGTGAATGCATGCAGCAGTTATTTTTTCAAACTTGACATTGACGCAAGAGTGACTAGTTGAATTTTGTTTACTATTCCACTAGTGTCTTACTCTATGCGTAAAATGAGCCCATTACATTCGCTTCAGCACTCAATTTTTATTTATTATTTTTGTCCCCTTCATGGCTTAACCAGTGTTTTATTGCTTTAAACATTTGCCTCGCGTAGACTACATGATCATTACCTTGAGTTTAGACCACAATCTTGTTGTTTGACGCTCTTATCAAATTATGCTGTCAATGTTATTTCGAGACTGGTGACGTATTTTCTAATCACCATTCCAAGCGATTGTGTGATTTCACCAGCGCTGAAAAGCCGCATATGCTTGTTTACTTTGAATACTCTGACGAAGGCCATGTCACAGCTGAAACGTTAAGCATAAAAGTTTTCGTCTCTCGTATACGTGCACCCGCTTGTGAGTAATATGACTTCCTTGTCCCGTACATCTTTATTATAGAGGCCGGATTTATAGGCACTAGAATCGCGTTTTAGACGCCAATAATATGCAAGGAAAACAACGTTTTAGGCAACCAGAATAGGCAGGAAAAACCATATTTTAAACTTTCATAAACGTAACTGAGGGCACAATGAAATTTAGCTAAACGCATATAATTTTTAAAATAAACACGCTTGTGACCTGCATCAACGACAGGAAAGCCAGAAATGTTTTTCGATGGCACAAAGATGGCAAAAGCCGAATATTGCCGTGCACTAGTCCTGATTGTCCAACAGATTACCACACAGGGTGTGGTGATCTGTGCGGTGATCTTTTCATCTCTGGCATAGCCGGTCAAGCGTTCGCTGTGGAATGAACACACTCTTAAGTAGTATTTTTTTTTCGATATGGCAAGTCCAACGGGTCCGTGAAGCAGCCGAAAGGCTAGGTCTGTCGGTTCCAACGTCGGAGCGGCCAAGTTTGGGCTAGTACACACTTGCGATCTATTGGAACCCGATAAAGTTCTTTCATCGATCCATTTATCCAAGGACATGCAGAGGAGCAGATAGTGAAACCATTATAACACCGGAAGAAAGCGATTCCTTGTGTTAGCACGGTCTACTCGCATGGGATCAATTTGCCCCGTATATGAACACCTTAAAAAGTACAGATTGCAAACAAAATGGATGTCGCATGAATATCGCTTTTTTTTCCAACTCCAATCTTTCCCCTTGGTCTCCCATGGTTCCGCATTCGCCAATCACTCGCATCATGTCAACACAGTGACGTATGGTGGCTGGCTCATCCCATTTCAGTGCTGCTAGCGCTTGTTCTGCGTAAGTTGGTTACAAAAAAACTATGTTGAAGCCAACAGAGCTTCAAGTAGTCCTTATTTCATAGTACCATGAACATTTTTATTACGCTTGGCTTTCAATCTAAACAGTATAAGGCGAAAGCGTAATCGGTACTTGTTCCCATCAACTTCTCAATCTGTTACTCATTGGACATATAAACAATGCCGCAAAGAAAGAAGCTCCCGTGCACCTCTAAGTATCCCTTTAAACTGTGTATCCTGTAACTACTACTGCAAGTACAATTGCGAAGTGCACACTACGATATCATCCTTCCATTTGCGAGTTAGTGGGATATTCACTGCGAGTCCATAAACGACACGTGCACCTCTGCTGCTGCACACGTTGTTGATGTATACTTATAATTATAGATCTCTGTGTGCTTCGTGATTTTTGGACTGAGCAATCATTGCGCAACCCACATGATTTAACGCTTGGTGTAATTCTACGCTTCTGCAACACAATATTACACACGTGTCAATGACGCTCCTCGCGCTATGCCAGTCGTTTTTTTTTCAAACTTTGCCATAACACCTGATTGCCATGAATAAATGTATGGTTCAGTTTCCTTTCAAGATAAATCATTTTTTATGATTTATTTGTTCCCATTTATCTTGAATTTTCGCTCACAGCAGCGCTCATTGTACGCTCACAATCAACGACGCCAACGGACTCCAAATTTCTTGAAACGAGCTTTTTAACGCTAATACGTTAATAACGATGTCATCTGAAACTGCACTCTAAAACAAAATTTGAGGTTATATAATGTTCATGTAAGTGCCAATTTAATATGATGCATTTATAGGCACTTATAGTAGCGCCAGAAATACAAATTTTAGGAAATATAAACGCAGTATAAGAGCACTTATTTGATATTTAGGTAATACATATATATCGAAATGGAAGCGATATCAAACACATAAAGAAAAAGGCACTTGCTTAATATCCAGTCCTCTAAAATTCATGAAACACTTTCTACCTGTATTGTGTGCGCGTAGCAGCATATAGCGGCCCGAGGTATGCAGGTATGCGCCATCGGCTACGGTTTCATAAACTACTACTGATTTCTTTAAAGACTCGAGTGCTCTTTGAGGTTTTGTGTCCAGGTTTTTCCGCTACAACTAATTTAACAGAATGTTTATAGAAATTTATGGCTCTACTTTGACAGAGCAGAAGTTTTTAACGCTGAGTAGTCATAATTAGCATGAGCGGTTCGAACTCAGATTCTAAGTGTCTTTCCATATGTGCACGTGCAATGGCGCAACAAGCACTGATATTCTGACATGATCAACATACAGTTTCCCTAGAAAATTCGAATTCAGGAATTCCGACGTAATAAATAAATATGTGCACTAACCTTCAACAAGCAAAAGAAATCCGGTCGGTGACCTTTGCAAAATTTCCAGTGCCACTCTAGTCATCTCAGGTAAACTCGGTTTGGTGGTCTTTAGGCTTCGCCGCTCAAACGAATACGGAAGGTGGTCACTGTCGAAGAGGCCTAAAACAAAAGCGAAGCATTATTCGTAAGGAGACAGAGAAATATATTTGAACTAAAAGAATACCTACCAATGGTACGGAAAATGAGTGGAAGTTTTTCCGCATGTCAGTAATACAATAATTATACAAAATATAGTATAAAAAAGCTGGCGCTACAAACAAGACTGAGTGAGTCGAGTTCAAACATAACTTGTTGAACCAGGCAAAAACGAATGGCAGAAAACAAAAGGAGGGCGCGGCGCTACCTGCTTACAACAAGAACTTTAATGGGATCCTCTTGCCTTTAGACGTCGCTAACGTTTTCATGACGAGTATTCCTTGCGCGGGCGTTAAACTACATTCGAGCCGCCAAAGGACGACTTCGATGCCACCTTGGCCGAAGACCTCGCCACCGTGACGGCTTCGACCACCACATACTTTCTGGACATGATCATTGGCTCATCGGCCACCTCACACGAGAGAGGCGTAAAGCTCTTGCGTTCGCTCCTCCAATTGTCGCAACACCGTGACACCGATGTTTGTATGGCGACCACCAAAGCGCTCGGCTCTTTCTACGCCAGGCAAGGAAATAATGAAACGGTTGGTGTTGGCAAGGCACAGCACAAGTAAACAAGATTAAAAGAATGGCACTAGCGGGAAAGTGCTAGGCCCAGTTATGTTTTGGCGAGGTTCGTCACACAAGAAAACACAAGCAGACTCCTTTTGAAGAGTTTACCATGTGAATGGCCACACCCTATACTTCAGCCGCAGCAAACTATTCTTGCTAAACTGCTGTCCGCTGCAGCCCATAAAAAGAGCTTCGTGGAATGACTCAAGGAAAAAACGGAAACAAGCTGCAAGGTGGGCACGGCAGTCATAATGTCAGCTTGCCGTCTCGATTCATAACTTTCTTGGGAAACAGTAAGACAGTGCATCTGAGTAACACCAATCAGCGTTGTTTATCCCAATCTTATGTTCCCATCAAGACATGGAGAATACCACCATCTGTAGAACCACCATCCCAGAAATCTCATGTTTTGACGAATTTTGATAACTGGTTGAATTTTCCACTCATCAAAACGACGTGCCCGCAGATACCAAAAAGGTCCTTTCCGGCCAGTCAGCGTCACATCTCTCTTCACACAGTCTTTGGCGAACTATGCGAGTGTTTCGCTCGGAAAAGCTATAGCAATCAAAGCTTTCATTACCGAACACCAATGGTTGGTTTTGTTAGGATTGTTAAGGGCTAACAAGCCCAGGTCTATAACCCCCCCTCCACCCCCGGGACTACGGAACAGGATTCGGCATGTCCGTCTACACTGTATGCAAGTCAGCTGTCCACGACGAACACTTTTGGCTCACCTTATGAACGTTGCGTGGCTTGACGCGGAGTGGCCGTAAACGTCAGGAGATATACTAATGATCATTCGCACGGAAGACAGCTCGTTTGAAGCAATAAGCTGCGTTTGAACTACGCAGAAAGTTGCATCGTCAGGTGGAACTACGGTAACAGCCACACAAGTAGACGTGAGTAATTAGAAATCATCTTCCGTGATGATGACAGTAAAAAAAACTAGCTCATGATGGCAGTGAGACAGGAGCAGCTGCCAATTCCTGATGAGCACGTCTCACAGTCTGCCGTAGCTCGCAAGCATGATACCTTCGGCAAGCCACTTCTCGTGCTCGACATGCTAATATTGATAAACGTAGTTGAAACCTGGGTCCAAAACTGCGATGGACGTAAGCTACTGCTATTCGTGGGACGACGATGACAACTTAATGAACGGCGTCCAGCAGAGCTATCTCAGCCTATTTTCAAGGCAAATGGCAACATGACCACGACCGATCTCCAGCAGACAGCCAGTGTCAACTGCCAGGCCCTATAATGTTACCGGATGTGTTTCTAGGTTTGGTAGAGCTTCACAACACTCTCAATGCCGTCACCAGACGCATTAATATTACATGTGCCGATGCAGGCTTTTCTTCAGTTTGATGTTTCTTTCTTTTTTCATTTAGCTACTCAAAAAAAAGAATTTCTAGTAGGGCAGTAAATTTGCAGAAAAGTAGTGTCCATTAATAATGGCTAGGACACATGTTATTTCTCTGCAAGAATCTGCAAATGCCTCCACAAATAATGGTTTGTGATAATACTGTTGCATATGCTGCCAAAAAAATTGTTTCTAAGCTGATGCGTTTGCTTGTTCAGTTCTATGTTAAGGGTTTTATACCTATTTCTAAAATGCGCTGCTTAATGTAAACATTGTGCAGTACTCGTAAGGTTATCGTCGTGTACAGAGGCACATTGCAAAAGTTGGACGCACACGCATTATTCTCGTAGGAGTGACAAAGCTTTGTTTTAAAGACATCGTGTTTCACTCACCAAGGAGGTAATCGGTGTTGTGGGATTGAGAGCGTGAAGCTGCTTGCGGTTCCAGATGTACTTGACGTGCGCCGAGTGAGACTTCTTTTCATCCAACCAATCCTTGATAAGGTTGCGGCCATCCGAGCGCTCACCTGGTTTGTCTTCATCATCTCGGAGCCCCTTGTCTAGAAAACGCAGCTCGACCACCACCCATTATCACCTGCGCCATTTATTCGGATAAAGGACGCGAAATTAGCCTTGGTTTTTTTCGATATAATTGCATTTGTCAGCAGAATGAACTGCTACACAACAGCGAGTTGACCGAAATGCGGTGTGTGAAGCGTGGTAGATATTGTACCATGCATTTAAAAATGTGTCTTAATCAGAGCACTTGGACCTCTCTTGGACAATAATGCGACATGTACTATTTGGATTGCTATTGGAGGGACATGACATGCAGCGACGCGTGTAAACGCAGCCTTGAACGCTCGGAAATATCTAATTGTGGTAGCAGGGCGCGTTTCCCGTGAGACATTCACGCGCTCGCTGCCTCTGCTAATAGAAGCACATCTATTTGGCGAGGCTTGCATTAGACCGCCGCATTTAACTTGAGTGGACCTGGTTTGCGCACGCGAAAATGTAACAGTGGCATAAAGCAGCGCTGCCTGTATAGTTCTAGAGGGCTTTAGAGTTCCACAAAATTGATTGTGGGACAGAAGCTGTTCTCTCTATGTAAGTACTTACTGACGCTCGTATTGTATTAGTGTCGGCTGTGATTTACGCTTTACAGATTTAGTGCAAGAACCTACGTGAACTACTACCATCATCTCGAACCTCTTCAGCTTGGACGGACGTAGTCCCTCATCTCCAGCCTTGCTTTTCGCATTTACGTATTGCCTGGGCTAAGAAACCAATATATCTGCTTTTTTTAAATTGCAACTTTCCCATCGAGTGAGCAGTACGGCAGATCAATAGCATAAAAGAATTTGCTAAAAGATATCTCGCCACTAATTACAACAAAATACAATCTTCAGCAAATACACCTTCCATCTGTACCCGTGCAATAGCTCAGAAAATGGTTGGTTGACTTATAAACCTGAAATGTTTTCACTTATCCGTAAGTATGTATTTTGTCTGTTGTACTTGATAACCATGAAAGTCTCAAGTACAACAGACAAACTAGAACTGGCAGAGCTTTCGAAGTTGATTAATAGGCGAAAGGTATCCGACGTAAAAAGGTATAACGTGGAGAAAATTGAACACGCTCTGAAAAACGGAGGAAGCGTCAAAGCAGTGAAGAAAAAAACTTGGGATAGGCAAAATCGGATGTATGCACTAAGGGACAAAGAAAGCAAAATAACTACCAATATGAATAAGATAGTTTAAAATAGCGGAGGAGTTTACAGAGATCTTTACAGTAGCCGGGACAACCACGACTTTAATACTATAAGAACTAGCAGTAACCCCAGATGACACCCCACCAGTAAGGATAGAAGAAAATCTGAAATGCTTTGGAGAGCATGCAAAGAGGCAAAGCTGCTGGTGACGATCAGGTAACATCAGATCTGCTGAAAGATGGAAGACAGATTGTGTTAGAAAAACTAGCCACCCTGTTTACGAGCTGTCTTCTGACGGGAAGAGTACCAGAGTCTTGAAGAACGCTAACATCATCTTAATACATAAGAATGGAGATGAAAAGGGCTTGAAGAATTACAGGCCAGTTAGCTTGCTCTCTGCAGCATACAAGCGATTTACAAATGTAATTGCTTACAGAGTAAAGAAAACATTAGAATTCAATCAACCAAAGGAACAAGCAGGATTTCGAACAGGCTACTCAATAATCGACCACATTCATACTATCAATCAGTTATAGAGAAATGCTCAGAATATAACTAACCATTATACATAGCCTTCATAGATTACGAGAAGGCGTTTGATTCGGTAGAAATATCAGCCGTCATGCAGACACTGCGGAATCAGGGTGTCGATGAAGTATATATAACATCCTGGAAGAAATCTACAGGGATCAACGGCTACCATAGTGCTTCATAAAGAAAGCAAGAGAATACCAATCAAAAAGGTTGTAAGGCAGGGGGACACAATCTCCCAAATGCTATTTACCGCGTGCTTACAGGAGGTTTTCAGAAGCCTAGAATGGGAACAGTTACGGATAAGTATTAATGGAGAGTACCTTAGGAACCTGCGCTTCGCTGATGACATTGCATTGCTGAGTAACTCAGGGGACGAATTGCAACTAATGATTACAGGAGT